>JAGFMF010011768.1:7787296-7854588 GCA_019455555.1 Galemys pyrenaicus
GTTCTGCTCCCTGCTCTCTGTGGTGAATCCTCTCACCTCCCCACACCTCTGGCCTGTACCCCAGTGTTTGTATGCATAAATAAATAAATCTTTAAAAAATAAAAGAAAGAAAGTCTAGTGGTTTTGACCAGATTTTTTGACAAGCTATTAAGGATAGTTACAATATACAGTATGTCTGAATTTATTAACATAAATATGTCTGCTTTATTTTTTAATGAAATCTTAACAAATTTAATAAAAGCAAGTGATAGAAATAGAAAAGATTACCTAGCACATCACACATCAAGGTATAAACAGCATGACAATCAACACATGTTTAGTTAAAATGAAACATTATAGTCATTATCTTATAAATCAAGTATTTATCATTTTAGTCAACTTCATTTATGTAACTTACTGAACAACATAAGTCAAATTCTTCAATGATCTAAGTTATCAAGTCATTATCAATATATCACTTACCTCTTTTTCTTTATGGTAACGCAAAAATAGTAATTTAGATGACGGTATGAACAATTTTTCTACAAATGATGATGGTAGTTTTGTATTTATCTGTTCAACAATCTAGAAGAATAAAATTATAAATAAAAAGAAATGTATTAACAAGTCATAAAAGAGCATGAAAAAAACTTAAATGCATAGTGCACAAAGTGAAAGACTGGCTTGCTCTGATAAGGTTATACACTATATAATTCCAATTATATGATTCTACAGAAAAGGCAAAACTATGGAGACAATAAAAAGAACAGTGGTTGCCAAAAGTTTGAGGGAAGAGGGGAAAGGAAGAAAAGGTGAAACACAAAACAGTTCTTTTTGATACTGAAATGATGAATACACAGCATTATGTATGGTTTGTCAAAACCCATAAAATACACAATAGAGACTGAGTCCTCAAGTAAATAGTAGACTTCAGTTAATAATAGTGACCATGGAGATGGACTGTGTATGGTCTGGTCGAGGGCTGGTATAGACACAACACCTGGAGGGGGAGAGCCTTTACTCTAAAACATATATAATAATGGAAGCCAGTATTAATGCAATCAGTAATAAATGTCAACTTGGTTGAATAACTGTAATAAACGAACCACACAATTTGCAAGATGTCAATAGCAGGGAAAGTACTGAAGGTAGTGCGTTTATGGGTACTCTACTTTCCACATAATTTTTCTGTAAACCTTTAAACTGCTCTGAAAAATAGTAGCTAATTAAATATATATATCTAAACTAAATAGTAAAGTCATTTACATTGTGATGTTATTTAGATAAACAATTATACCTAAACATGGACGGTTTTTTACATTGGCAAAGTGTAACGCTGGCACAAATGTTCAGCAGAATGCCATCTAGAATTTGCTTTGAAATAATCCACTTGGGGGTGGTGGGACAGTATGGAGGCGGCAGAGAGTTGGAGGCCTAGATGAAACCAGATGGGCCATGTGTTTCTAATTACAGAAACTGAGTACAAAGTATGCAGAGATTCACTATACTATTTTTTTTCTAATATGTGCCCCAAAAGTCCATAATAAAAGGAAAACAGTTATGGTGAAGAAGAAAACTATAAAAGTTTCATACAGAAAACAAAAATATAACAAAGCTTTTCAAAACAGCTATCAGAGACCTTCTCATATAGTACTTATCAGGTACTAGTCTCCTGTGAAGAATGATGTATCAAAAAAAAAAACAAACTTAAGTAGAGGACACTGAGATGAGCTACAGAGTCCTGAAAATTGATACTATAGCAAAAGCAAATTAATTCTATAAATAAGACTAATTAATGCACTCTTGTTTCAGGAAAAAAACACCACAAAAACAAAACCACCAACCAATGCCTTGATTTCTTTCATGTCACTATGAATTTAAGGGCCTGAATAAACGAACTTATAGAAAAGCAACAAAAAAATTCACATACCAATGTGAGTAAATTCAAGACTGAGATGATATAATCTGTACCACAAGTCTGGCAGTTCTCCAGTTGATCTAATCCGTATGTAATGACCATGTCACAATGTATAGTCATGCTAGGATCCAAGCTGCCGAGCAAAACACCAACACACTCATTAGCAGCTGTCAACACAGCCTCAGAAAAAAACACTTGGTTTGCAGCCGTCACACATCTCATTACTCTGTACAGAACCTGCAAATAGGGAAAACAAGCAGCTTTTTAAAAAATTTCACATGCTTTCATAGTACAAAAACAAAAGTACTTTCTATTTAATTCAGTTTTAACTGAAAATTAACTGCTTGCTTGTTAGTCTCTTTAACAGTCTAGCTCTCAGTGATTGAATAAGGGTATCTTTAATACACAAAAATGATCTTTCCTAACTATTGTGACAGGAAATGGAATTTGCTGCCCTCTATTTCCCTATACCCAATTCTCATGTCCCCTACTCCAAAAGTTACTAAATGTCTGAAGTTCAAAATCTTTATAATTGGGCCTCCCTGATGGCATAGGTGTTAAAGAGCCAGCCACTGCAGCCCCAGTTTGATGCTTGGCGTGCAGGGAGCTGAACCACATGGCACAGCAGACCTCTCTGTCTTGCCCGCTGCTCCCCTCAGCAGTATATTTCAGTAGATCTGCCTGTTCTGCTCTCCACTGTCTCTGGTGAACTCTCTCACACACACAACCCTCCCCACCCCACCTTTGGCTTATACCCTAGGTCTTGTATGTATGTATAGATTGGATGGATGGATGGATGGATGGATGGATGGATGGATGGATGGATAGATAGATAGATAGATAGATAGACAGATAGACAGACAGACAGACAGACAGACAGAGATAGATAGATAGACAGACAGACAGAGATAGATAGATAGATAGATAGATAGATAGATAGATAGATAGATAGATAGATAGATAGACAGACAGACAGACAGACAGACAGACAGACAGATAGGTGTATAGATAGACAGATTGATAGATATGGATGGATGGATAGATTAGATAAGACAGACAGACATCTTTATAATCATGAAATATACCAGATAGATAAGATAGACAGACAGACAGACATCTTTATAATCATGGAATACACCAGAACTTAAAACATTAATAACTTAAAACATTAAAGCATCGGAATAACTTGCCATGAGAGTAACTTTCTACAATCTAGAACGTGGGCTTTTGTGATCCAGCCTTTTAAAAACTAAATATCTAAGTCACTTTTAGCTTATGAAATTCATGTACTGATGGTCCCTTTATAAAGGTAAGTATTTTCAATACCATATAATTCTTATTTGAGAATTATGAAAGTCATCCAATTTTCAACAACAAAAAAATCCCCATTAACTATGATATTCATTGTTAATGCAATACATTTCCAATAAAAATAACTAGGGACGAGGGGAAACAGAACTGATAGAAAAAAAATTACTCTAATTTTCCAATAATATTCAACCAACACTACACAGAGGTTTTAAAAATCTACATACGGGTTTAAAAGCCCTAAAAAAAAACCTCCATAAAAGACTATATTAAATACATAATTATCTTAAGAAAATGACTGTGTTCTCTCACCTTTTTTTTTCACATCTGAGTTAACTGTCTTTACTTCAACTCTGACCATCATTATACCAGCATTTAGATAGTAAATACCAAACAAAGATATTCGGGCACTTTGATGAGGTTTAAAAATATAAACTGGTTTTAATTAACTTATTAAGAATTACATATCTAAGAAATCTGTTTATCTACCAACCTGTTCATGTTTATCTACCAACCTGTTCGTGCATGTTTTTTTTTAATTCAAACAAGTTCAATGATGAACTGAAGTTCCCTTCTTTTGTCTATTACACGGAACCTCTCACTGGACTATATAATACAGGGCAGCTAATATTTGCACTATAATATTGGCAGTTAATATTGCTAAAATCTGCTGAAGTATGGCAATCTAGTTACATCTTATACCTGATGTTTCAGACAACTACGTATTTTAAGTTCTTTTATCTTCATATCCTTTGACGCCAAGCTATCAAACTGTTCGCACTGTCATTCTCAGAAAGAAATTATTTCTAAAGGCTTTCTCTTTAGGCTGCTATTCTTAAAATGTTGAAAGACTAAAAAATTTTAAACTATAAAATTATAGTTTTAAATTATAAAAGTAAGTAAGATTTTTAAGTTATACATAAAAAACAAAAACAGGCCAATGAAATATCTCCAAAGAAAAGTTTAGGGGCGTTTGAAAATTCAAAAAGGTTTTTTCTATACTAGGAGGGGGTTGGGGGTGGGGAGTAGGCATATGCAAGGGACTAGGAGGGGAATGAATGGGGCATAGTAGGAGTCCCTAGTTTTCTGGCTTTTAAAAAAAGTAACCAGACTTACACATACATACATTCATGCAAGCTAACAAAGAACTTATAACACAGTTCACTAGCTAAAGACACACTTATAATACCAAACTATTTTATTTTTGAATAAATACCTATAACTCCTAAAGATACTCACATCTGTTACATAAGCCTCAGTAATTGGAGGACCCCGAATTGGGCTGAAGCGCTCCCCAATGCTCCTCACCACAGTGCTGAATACCCGAAGAAGTGCTGCCAACTTTGGTAATGACACCGATGGAGGAGGAACATCTTCATCCACTGATTCCCCAGAAGCCACATGGCTGAGATCCTTAAATGGGATTCACAACACGTTCTCATTTTAACAGAATATTTTTTAAAAAAGGAAAGAAAAACCAACCAAAAAAAACTCCAACTTCCAATTAAATTTTCATTTTTACAAAGAATTTGACCTCTGAAAAAAGAAAACATGAATCTAAAAGTTCATACTACTTCTCTAAATATGACAATATGATCAAAACAAATTAAGAAAATGACCTCTTGCATAAATTCAGATAGATATCAGGAACCAATAGTTACATTGCAGGTATAAGTAAAGTCAGAAACTAGCTATTCCTGAATTGGTTTTTGCTAAAATCTCATTCCAAGGATTTGAGCCACTCAACTCAGTAAGTACTCCACACCATCATCAGGCATATGAGAGATAGAGGGGATGCTTAAAAAAAAGGGCCCTCCCTGGTGGCACAGTGGGTTGGGCAAAGCACTATGAGGGAAGTGCAGCCACTGCAGCCGGCCAGGGAGGTGACTCACATGGTGCAGGCAGACCTCCCCTGCCTCACCCGCTGCTCCCATCAGCAGTGTGTTTCGGTCCATCTGCCTGTTCTGCCCCCTGCTCTGTCTGGTGGATTCTCTCACCTCCCTGCACCTCTGGCCTGTGCCCCAGTGCTTGTATGCATAAATAAATAAATCTTAAAAAAAAAATTATAAGGCCTTGCCTACAGACTTAGGATTTAGTTGAGGACATAAGCTATACTCAAAGAAAAAGAAAGCAAAAAAAGGTAGATAAGCGATATATATTTACATACAATGAAGCATCAAAATAATCAGAGAATTAGATCTGTGATTATTGAGGAAAACGGTATCTACAAACTAGAAAGGGTAACTTCTGAGAGACAGGTACACATCAGCTTAAATGGTGGTCTAGGAAAAGAGAGTCTGCATATGGGGACAAAAAACATGTGGAACCAAAACGTCCCCTTCCCTTTTCTCTGAAAGGGAACAAACAGCCTGAGACAGTGAAAAGGGATTGAATTCTTACTGGCTAGAAGTAGCCAAGATTCGAAGATCTTTATTATAGATATCATGACCACCAAACAAGAAATCATGGCAGATCTGAACAGAAAAGAAAAGAAAGTGATTCAGGCAGGAACTAGCACGAAAACTTAACAACTAAGACTTCACAGGAGCACCTTGAGAGTTGCTACTTGTACAAGTGCAAAATCTGGCTGAAGCAGTTATCTACCCACTGAGCATGTCCTAGTAATACATTCCAATACAGGAACACGCTATCAAGGTGGTTTTATCAATTTATCAATTCATCTCACCAAAAAAAGGTGAGCTACAAAAAAATGTCTTTAGAAAGCTACCAGCTACCAAAAGTTATTTCAAGTTTTGCAAATTAGACCTGCAATTTTTCTTTCAGTCATTCTAGTAATTCTGCCAACACATTAAAAATATTTTTAAAAAGTAAAAGTATGCAATATCTGATAATTTCCCCTTAAATGATAGGCAGATCACTAACACTGTTTTAGATTTTTGGCTTTTACTGAACTGGAATTTTAGACAGCAACTTTTTTTTCTATATACTCACCTCTGCATAAGCTTCCATGTCCTCTAGAAACTGACCAAGGAGAGTGGTAGAAAATGCAAGATCAGCTACCCAAAATGGCTCCAAACTCTGCAACCATCCTAAGAATCATACAAGAGATTTTGAAATAGAAAAAAATATAAAAATCCAAATTAAAAGGATATTTAAGAGCCTTCTTTTAAAAGGTGGTTTTTAAGCTGCCCACTCTTAAAATACGTCCTTGGTGATAAAATCAGAACTGTTAACTATTAAACATGCTGCTGGATGATTTAACCAATGCCATTTTTAGTGCTGCAAAAATGAACAGTCTTCAGATATTATCTATTATCTAATGTCTTTTTTTTTTAAAGCTGAATTCATATCCATACTATCCCTATACATGACAGACTAAAATGCCAGTATGTAACACCAGCTTGCTCTCCACCCCAGCAAGCATCCCCTGACTCACCTCCACATTGTAAATGCAAGAGAACCATTCTCACCAGCATATCCTATTTTCAGAAGTTTAGTGCGCTAAATAAGCTAAGAGAAACTTTAATACCTGGAGCAGGCTGACATGTCCAAATGAGTAATGTTAATCATTCACTTAAAAATTTTCCTCATGGGGGCCTTCCCAGTGGTGCAGTGGGTTAAGCAACACTCTATGAAGCAAACACAGCCACTGCAACACAAGTTCGATCCCTGCCTCCAGCCAGCCGGGAGGTGACCCACATTGCGCAGCGGACCTCTCCTGCTGCGCCCACTGCTCCCTTCAGCAGTGTGTTTCAGTAGATCTGCCTGTTTTACTCCTCACTCTGTCTCTGGTGGATCCTCTCTTTCTCCCCCCACCCCACCCCCCGCACCTCTGGCCTGTATCCAGTTCTTGTATGCATAAATAAATAAATCTTTAAAAAAATTTTTTTTTCCTCATGAGCATTCATTTGCTTATTAATAACCAGAAAAACAATTAAATCACAATTACTTAGGACCTTCCATTCTAAATTTCAGGCTTTTGCTATTCATTCACTCTCATCTTCTCCTACCAACCCAAGCTACAAATGACTTCAGTTAAGTTCTTTTAGTTTCTCACAGATGGGCATATCAATTTGTACTTACTCTTCCTATCTACTGTAAACTATACAATTTTCCTTTGAAAAGATAATTTTAGCTATCAAGCAATCATCATTAACAATAATGGAAATGTTTTCCTGAAGCAATTATTTTTCTTGGATTAAATAAAATAGTACTATAAGCTGGCCTTTCAAGGCAGCACTCCTTTCTTACTTAAGTGACTGGTATATGCAGAATGACTTACCTGACACCTGCTGTGTTAGCGAAGGTTTCTGAGTATGATCTATATGCCATCCGACTAATATATCAACTGTATCCTGGAGGGAGACAAAGAGAAGGGCACTAATCATGTTAGGTATGTTATTCCATTTGTGCACCATTTCCGATTAAGAGGTCCTAGAAAATGTAGGGCCTCCCTGGTGGCGCAGTGGGTGAAGCAACGCACTATGAAGCAAACTGCAGCCACTGCAGCACGAGTTCGATCCCTGCTGCCGGCCAGAGAGGGGACCCACATGGCAAGGTCCTGCCTCGCCTGCTATTCCCCTCAGCAGTGTTTCAGTCCATCTGCCTGTTCTGCTCCCCACTCGTCTGGTGAATCCTCTCACCTCCCGCCATTCTGGCCTGTACCCCCACTTGTATGCATAAATAAATAAATCTTAAAAAAAAAAAAAAAGAGGTCCTAGAAAATGCATCTTATGTTCTAGCTACTTAACATTTTACAAAAATAGAGGTAGGATAAGGCAAGAGAATAATGAAACTTCATTTATGACACTGATGAAATTTTTCTTTAAGTATCCTGAAGTATTAATGTTAAAAAATACAGGCAACATTTTATACAAACAGTATTACTGCACCATTCAATCCTGGGCCCTCAAACATCACTGAATATACATGCAAAGGAACAGTTTTCTTGTCTAGCTAATTCCCCAGACCCTCAAACATGCAAAGTCTTACCACATCATCTGAAAACTGTGGAGGGGACGAGACCAAGGAACTCACCCTAAAATTAGTGCTGAAAATATGAGGGTAACATCGAGCCACCAAAAGAATGCACTTAACACATTTGCAAAGTAATTCTGGTGTATCCACATTTTCAAGAATGGACTGCAGGCTGCTCATTACAAGCTAAAAACAAAAGTTACAATCTATGAGCATTCAAAAAACAGAGAGGAAATTAGCAAATTATATTAATTTATTGATGCTGGCTGTACCCAAAACTGATGATGATTTAAAAAGAAAATCTACAGTTTTAGTTCCAGAAAATATTTCATTCTACTAAGATATTAAGCTGAAAACTGCTTTTTCTCTATCTGTTTACACTATGTGCTCTCTTTAGTACCATGATTAATTTTGATTAATTTCAAGTACAAAAACTAAGATGTGTTTTGGGGAACTTTATCGCAATTACTTTCCAATTCAAAATAAGAGTAAATTTTAATCATTTTATGCTTTAGGATATTAGTACTTGGTTCAAATTGGAATGACTCAGAGTAGTTTAGCATGGCCCTAACATACAAACAACACACAGGCTCAACTCACCACCCTATCTAGATAATTAAAATAAATACATGGCACATTACTGAGAGAATATCTAGCAGTTTTAAAACCCATCTTTCCGAAAAAGGAAAATTCTTCTTTATGAAAGAATGTTATCGAAGAAATGCTAGAACTCCAAAACCATTTTGCTAACAGCAAATGTTACAATCTATATAGGCACAGAGTATGAATGGATGTTAAAAACCACTGAGTAAAATATTACTTAAAAACCATGATATTCAGAAGTTCTCACATGACACCATGTACTTTACATAGGAAGTAAAATAAGCCCACACAATGGAAAAACCTGATAGTCGTCTCCTCAACCAAATGATGAAATTTCATCTTAGAGAATGAGACAGGCTGAAGTTATGGCCTGCTGGTGTGATGTGGCGATAAATAAAAAGCCATGAAGTATTCATGACCAAAATGTTTAATCTCAGTCTAGTCAGAGACAATCAGACAAACCCAGAAAGTAAAACATTGTACAAGATAAGGAGAATAGGGGTACAGAAAACTGTTCTAATTACTTGAGAGAATAAAGAGGGTCGATAGCAAACAATGCATAAATCTTGATGGGCCCCTGGGTTAGGTAAGACAAAAGCTATAAAAGAGATCATAAGGGCAACTGCAGAAATCTGAATATAGTTTATTATGTAATAAAATTAATTTCCTTAGGTATGATTATAATAATACTACAGCTACACAGGAGAATAACCTTACTCTTAGGAGACGCACACTGAAGTTACTATAGCATGAACTGTCATAGTATTTGTGACTTTCAATTCGTTCAACAAAAGTGTACATGGGTATGGGGGGACAGAAATAAAACAAGCCAAGTGAAACTTAATAAGAGACAAACTAGGTAAAAGATATATATGGATATTTATTATTTATTCTGTTTCTTTTCCTGTAGTTTTAAAAATTCTCAAAATAAATAGTTGGAGAAATGTTCAGAATAAACCCAACTATTGTTATGCTATTTAGTTACAGGTAATTTTCAGACTCTTTTCCAAAAATTTTGTAGCCTCTGTGGTCGCAGAAAAATTCATTTTTTAAAGGCAGAATTATTTTTTTAAAAACTAACCAAAATAAAGCATAGCATAAACCATAAAGAAGCAAAATAAGTAAAAGGCTTCTGATATTTTTTTTAAAACCCTGATTTTAAAAACATCAGCATAACATAAATTTAATTATTTATAACTTCACTCAAAATTAAATAGGGAATGACCTTTGAAGAATTCAAACACACAAAAGCAAAATGAAAGTAGAGGTGATATTCATTTATACACAATTATTCATCATTTGGAATAAGAATTTCTTACATTAGCCAGACTTTTAAAAAGGCTTAAAATAAGGGCCTCCCTGGTAGTGCAGTAGGTTGAATGCCACCCTGTGAAGTATCTGCTGCACAGCAGCTTGAGTTCCATCCCAGGCCAGAGAAGGGATCCACATGGCACAGCAGACCTCTCCTGCCTCGCCCGCTGCTCCCCTCAGTGGTGTATTTCAGGCGATCTGCCTGTTCTGATCCTCACTCTATCTCTGGTGAGTCCTCTCACCTCCCATGACTCTGGCCTGTACCCCAGCTCTTGTATGTATAAATAAATCAATCTTTTTAAAAATATAAAAAGGTCTAAACTAAGTTGTGATGTTTAGGTTTTAGTCTACCTCAAACAATGTGATGTGAGGCCCCTTCCTATCTAACTCTCCTATCAGAATTCCTATTTTCAAACCTGCACGATTCTAGTAATAATCAAATTCCTAGGAAAGCTTCTAAATGAAAAAAGACATAATTTTAAAAACAAGCTAATTTTAAATCTACTTTTAATGTGTTTATACAAATTTAGAGAGAGAAATTTTATTTACATCACTTTACTATCAGCAGAAAAACTTAAATTTCTTTTAAGCTCCCTTTCAAGGGCATATGTCAAGGATCAAAAAATTTTCTTCCCAAGCATATCATCAATTTTCCCCCTCATTCTTACCTGCATTACAGATGAAAAGGCTTTCTTTTCTCCTACAGTCTCCAGTGCTTTGTAGGTGGCACATAAGTAGAGGAGTTTAACTTCATCTTTTGCAGATGAGCTAAATTTGCTAAAAATCCATTTGAAGATCTTCTCAGCCTCATAGCTCAGAGAAGCACAAAGAAGGCCAAGACAGCAAGCTCCCTCCTGTCTCAACTCCTGAAGCAATTTGCTACTGTTTATTTTAATGTAAACAGAACAGAAAACACACAAAAAGCGTAAGCTTTCAAAAATGACAATGACCCAGCTTACAAAAGAATATCTTCAGGGGCCTCCCTGGTGGTGCAAGGGTTAAAGTCTCAGCACTATCAAGCTGTCAAGAGCTACTATGGCATGAGCTAGATGCATGCTTTGGCCTGGGAGCTAACCCACATGGCGCAGCAGACCTCTCCTATCTCCCCCACTACTACCCTCCACAGCGTATTTCAATAGATCTGCCTGTTCTGCTTCCCACTCTGTCTCCAGTGAATCCTCTCACCTCCCCACACCTCTGGCCTATACCCTAGCTAGTTCTTGTATGCATGAAAATAAACCTTTAAAAAGAAAGTGTCTTAGATGATGTTTGTAATTCTTTTATTCAAACTATATAAAAGATTGAAGTTTTATATCCACTTTAAAAATTCCCCCTATTCTCTCTATCCTACAGCACCCAAAGGTACCTTTGTTAGGCATTAGAATTTTTTTTTTTTTTTTGCTAAATCAGTTATTAGCAAACAGTAAGGAAAGCCCCAGAAATAATAAACTTCAGGCTTCAAATTCTATTTCAAATGGCATTAAATGATTTACAGAAAAGGGCAGCAATAAGATCATATAAAGTATATTATAACTATATAATATCCTCATAACATGTAAGGATTATAAAGTGGAAAATAGTAATAGGTATAATAAACTTAAAAAGGTAACAGCACTGATTTTAGTATACTATAAAAAAGTAACTATATTTATTTTATCTATATGATAAAGCCATTTTGGGTGCTTTCCAACACTGCAATTCTTCGGGACTCACCATTATTAAGAAATGAGTGTGCAACACCTTTAGAGAACCTCAGGAATCATGCAGAATAGATGATTTGACTCCACTGTTGTCCAAAGAAATAAGCTCCCTATCACTTCTATTCTCTAAGCAGTTCCAAAATTTTCTAGTTTACAAAAGTTACCTGCACTCATTCATGCTTGCATTAAGAGTTTAGTCAATCTACAAGTCAATGCTCAACTATTCAGCTATGATGACTGAATTAAAAATAAAAAATGGTATTCCCTTCCAAGTGGATTCCATTCATATTTAATGGTAGTGAGTGTGTCAACACTGTAATACAGATTAAGATTACAAGACAACCCACTGAAACATTAAGTAGGTGAAGCCAATGGGTTTATTGTCTCATATACATATTAATGATTTCGAAAAGTAACTTCAAAGTCTTTTAAATTTAAACATTATTACTTACCTTTCATTAAGCACATCATGTACAGCAGCCAAGATATTATCCAATTGCTTAACTAGTACCTTAAATAAAACACATTTATTAAAAATTTCAAATTCCTATACTTTTAAGAATGCCATGCACATTTCTTAACTTGTGTTCCCCTTTAAACTGCAACTGGACACCTTACTTTCATTATCCCCAGGTCCCTATTAGCACATATCAGAGTATCACAAGTTTCCTTCCACACTGTGAAAAAATTAAGATGTAATAAATATACAGGCATGACCATCAATCAAAAAATAAATGCATTTTAAAAAAATGTAAGGTGAAGTCATATGGTAAAATGTTGATAACAAACTTTAGATGGGGGTATCTGATGTTCACTGTAAAATTTCTTTAATTTGCTGTATAAGTTCACATAATGAAAATGGAGAGGGGACTTGCTTTGAACCAAATGTTCAATTTGACACACCACACCATTCTCATCAAATGTTTTCTGTTCTTAATTTTAGAAAACTTATTCATTGTGGAGAGAAACTTGAAACTGCCCCTGAACTTTGTAACTTAAGGATTTTCCTGTTCATTCAGCCCTGGTCACCAGACAAAATTTATCCATGTATCCCTTATCCCAATTTCACATATGAAAATCAAAGAGATACTGTCTTATGTTAAAAGCACGCTATTGCAGAAGGCACTAATGCAGATCCAACAATAGCAGATAAATCACACATTAAGTTCTAGATCATAGGACAGGCCAAATTATCTTGGAATAAGGATTCTTCTTTTCCCCTAGATGCCTTTTCTTCAACCGCCTCATGTCATTATCTCATTTATTATAGAGACACAAAAATTATCAACATTTCCAAACACACTGTACTCACCAGCTTATTTTCTGGTTGCTGAATAAATTCTTTCAACTGCTTTACAGTAGCCAGTCTTCGGTCTCTGTCGTCTTCCCGGGTGATCCTCCGAAGAAGATTCGACAGTCGAGACTCATCAGAATAAGACATCGAACGCTCTGTCAATATATACATCTTATTATCCACTGAGTATTAGTAAGCACAGAAACTGAAAAGAGCAAATATGTTAAAGTATATCAAAAACCAGAGTCCACTGGACAATGCACACAATTCCCATCACACTTTTGTTCATGTCTATAAACAAAGTACCACACTGCTTGACTTACAGCAGAACTCAAAGATAAACCGAAACAAACATCTCATTCCAGAGGACTAACTGAGAGAAAAAACAGCTTAGAAATTATTTTCTCCAGATCTTTTCCAAGCTCTTTTCAAAACTCAGGTAAAGAGCCTGGATAAGAGAGTACTCCAGGTTAGGGATAAAGTCTCAATGAAGCAGAAGCAGGCTATATGCTTCCATTTCTCACCAAGTATCTCTCTAGCAAGGAGCCTCTTATTCACATTATTATCATTTTCCTACGACAAAGTTCTGGTGAACCACAATCACACATTCAATAAATGTCTAAATACCACCTGCCATTTACAAAACATGCTGCCACGAGGACAGTGGCAGATCAGAGCATTTCTTCCCCTTATTTTTGAATCTTCCCCTTATTTCTGAATGACAAGAACAGAAATGCTCAATGTTGGACACACTAACAAAGATGTGCTTAAGTATTAAGCACATTTTTCTTTCTAAATTTGCCACTGTGCTCTTTACCAATATTTGTTCATAAACTACATCAAAGGGTCTGACAATTTCATTTCTTTCTAAAGCATAAAGGCAAATTTGATAATAAGTTACAACATCTGAGAAAGAAGGAATAGGATTTCAAGCCCGGAGCACTTCTGCAAGGACTGACATTGCAAATGCCATTAGGTTACCAATCAGGAAATTCAGGCCCCATTTATAATTCTGCCACTAGCAAGCTGAAAAATTTGGAAATTGTGAAAATGAAATTTCAAGTTTTCAATATACATAATGCTAAGATTTAAAACACTATAAGACAGTATAGCATGGATTCAGTCATTCCACGTCTGTAAATTAATCCCCGAAAATCATTTTTTAGTTATATAAAAAGAAAAAGCTATACACACAAAGACATTCATAAAGATAAATATCATACACATAGAACATGCACAATGGAAAAGTCTAAAGAGTGATGATATCCAACAAAACATGTGAATCAAAAATCTGGGTTTCATACTCAGCTTTATTAGCCAATCCATACACATGCAAAGCATTAGGATAAAATAAGGCACCCGAAGAGGAGCTGCAGGTCTTTGTGGTCGGAGCCCAGTCTGTCCAGTCTTACCCTGTGATTTCCTCATGTCTTTGATGGCTAACGCACGACTGCCATGCTGAACACTGGTGAACTCAGGGCTGGTCACATTGTTAACCCTCAGCTCTTGCCCCATCGACTTCCGACCATAAGTATTTTCCCCAGATCCTCCATTGACACTGTAGCCACCTAAAAAGAGCAATATTTGCTTTATTTAAACAGGAATCTTTGTTTCAGTCAATTTCTCATAGTTCAGGATCTTATGAAATCTGTAGCTCAACATGCCCTTGCTCCTTCTACTCATCTCTGTGCTGCCCAACTTGAAGTAATATTTGCTTCATTTTAATAGAAGATCAGAAAAAATGAAAACAAAATTAAGTCAGATTTTTCATTTTACAAGTTTTCTAGAAATCTAGAGGACAGTGATCAGGAGCAACTTCAGCCTTAGTGACAGTATTGTATCGGGGGGCAGAGGTAAGACATTGTATTTATGTATCATGCATATGAAAACAATATTTAACTTTTTAGAACTCAGGGCTGGTCCCACTGTTAACCCTCTCACTTTTCCCCCAATAAATAGTACTGTATTTAATGTCCTAAAACTTTTTAGAAGGGAGGGAAGAGAAAAAAAGGGAGGTAGCTAGGTAGGTTAAAAACAACACTACGCCTCTAGCATCAAGGAAGTATGTGTGTTCATATATACCCTTTTCGTCATTCTGTATGTCAGCGTGCACTCGGGTATCATCGTGCCTTTGCCGAGACACCACAGCTGAATTCGCAGGTTGCAGTCCATAAGAGGAAGACACACCCCTATCTCTGGATGAAGAATATTTTAAATTATCTGGGTCGGCTGATGCACAATCAGTTCTGTAAAGAGAAAAGAGTGTAAAATTAGAACTTAAAACATTTTAATGGCTCAAGTCATAAATCTTCCTTCTATACAAGCCTCTCTTCTCCCCACCTTTCTCATTTTTTAAAAAGTAAACATTCTAATGTCTAAAATGTCTCAAAGCATAGGCATGGATGAAATACCAATTTGCCAACCCCTTCTACCATTCTAAAAACCCATTCAGAAGGGTTAACTACCAGGATTAGGGTGACCAACTCATCCCACTTTGCTCCAAACTAAACCAGTTTCAGCACTGAAAATCCCATGTCCTAGAAACTCCTTAAGCCTCAGGAAAATGGAAACAGTTGGTCACCCTGGTCCAGGATTCTATGGCATTCTTTCAAAACTCTGCTCCCAGGAAAGAATTAACCATTGGAAAAATCAGTCTTTCTAGTCATAAAAATAAAAAACACTAACATATTAGGCAGTAAGGGCAATGTGTTACCAAATTGTTTCTGAAATACTGCCTTATGGCAACACGGCAATCTCTCTCTCACCTGAATTTCTAACCTGATTACTTTCTGCAGAAAAAATTATAGGATATTTGGAAGCAAGCCCAAGAGTAAGGGAAGAACACAGTTGCAAAGTACAATTATTTTAATGTACTGCAATACCGGACTTCACTGAAGATTCCTCAACTATAAGGAATACCTATTAAAAGCATAAAAATGAAGAAAATAAGCGGTAATAGGAACAGAATAATGCTAAATTTGAAGGCTACAGTCCACAATCTATTTAAAATTCAAGTACTGCCTACAATAATCCCTGATACTGTCAATAAACAAGTGGTGCAGTCCCAGGATAAAATTAGTGTTCTTATTCAAGAATCAGTTCTTTGCCTCACAGTCCTTATCAGTTAACACAGGGAGGTGAGAGGTTCATTTCTCTTTAGCTTCATTCTTTCAACCATCAATCACAAAGTATTAGGTATAAGACAACACTGGCTGGTCTATAAGAAAACATATAGGAAAAAAAAAGGTTCCACTCCTACTGATATTTCTTATAAGAGAAAACATTTTCTGGGGAAAATTCACTTTTATAACAGTTAATAAAAACATCTTATGAATCATTATTATCTGGAAAAGTTTAAGACACTAGCAAGAGCAGAAACTAACCTATCCCTTACCCACACGCCCCTCTCCCATGTTTAAAAATGACTGTAGTGTTTGTATACACACATCACACTTAACAGTTAATCATTGTTTGGGTTCCCCACCCACTAAACATGAAATTGTATCGGCTCAAATCAGACACCACAAGCTGTACTTTTACAATCACTGTTAAATAGTCTAACATCTTCCTAAAGACTCTCAATTTAAAACTTGATTAAAAATGTTACCCTAGCACAATAAAATGACTAAGGTTCTATAGTGAATTATCCTCTACAAACATTCAGGGATCACTAGTTAATAAACAAAGTTCAATATTTGTAATAGGAAAAATAAAGATTATGGAATTTCAAGGAAAAAAGTATTTAAAATACCTTTAACACTAAATGGAACACAAAAACTTTTTTAAATTAATGCAATAACATTCTGCATGTATCAAAAAACAGGATAAAAGTATACCTATAATAAACCACAATATATCATTAATTTCTGAAAAGGAACTGAAAAATTTGTACGAGAATTCTGACAGGTTTTGAACTTGTCTGCATGTATAGCACCTAACACAACATGGAAAAGTAAGCTGCTTCTAAAGAAATAAATTCTGAAACACCAAGAGAAAATAGAAGTCTACCAATTCTAAGTATCTGCTTTTCCTGCTTTCACTGTTTATATATCACATATATTACCCTTAGTATTAAAGAGTTAAATTTATGTAATAGCAAACATGTTAAAGAAAAAAACCTGCGCTCAAGCAGCACTGTGAAGCATCAGCGGCACAGCAGCATGAGTTCAATCCCCGGCCAGGAATAGGATCCACAGACCTCTCCTGCCTCGCCCACTGCTCCCCTCAGCAGTATTTCAGTCTATCTGCCTGTCCCTGCTCTGTCTCTGATGAATCCTCTCACCTCCCGCTACTCTGGCCTATACCCCAGCGATTGTATGCAGAAATAAATCAATCTTAAAAAAAATAAATAAATCTGCCCTCAAATCCTAGCTTCAGCGCTGAAAAGTTATGTGTGACTTTGTACAAGGCACGTAATCTCCAAGCCTCAGAAGTCTCTTACATGAAATGGGAGTAAGACCTACCTAACACGTAAGATTAAGAGGCTTAAGTAAGTTAAAGAATTATAAAGAAATACTTAGCTCACAGGGTACAAGCAAAGGTGTTATGACCATAATACTAAATGAAATTAAGGATTCTGACTTACTGAACAATGTAGTAGCAGTTCATGAACATGTAAGTACAAACAAGATTTTACACTTACTACTTAGCAGCTAACTAAAAATTCTTCAATAAAGAAATTAAGAAATCTGCTATCAGTAAATGCATTCTAACAAGCATTCAACTTCAAGCTAAACTGGAAAAAAAAAAAAGGCCAGGAAAAACTTCCTAATTTGATAAAAATACAAATTTTTAAATCCTACAAGTTATGAGACACCAAAGATTATTTTTCTGTAACTTGAATTTTCAGAACTATAACAAAAATTCACCAGGGTAGAAAACTATCTTAAACTATCTCAGAACTGTTGAAAAACCCTAGCTGCCAAGTTCATCTAAAACAACCAAGCAAAATATATTTAACCAGAATTCAAGTTAGTGATACAATGAACCAAAAGCACAAAATGGTTCAGGCATTTATATGAAACCTCTACTTTTATAATACCTAGAATGCTTAGGTCTAAAAAAGAAAGTCAGTAGCAGGCTATTAGTAGCAACAAGATCATCCCAGACCAATAAATAGAAAACTATTAAAGAACGGAAATGAGCACTGAAAATGAGGCAATCAAAGGCACAAAACAGAAAATGCAGATTTGAACTCAGAGAGGCAGGCATAAATGTTAAGCTAGTTACAAGGGCTGAAAGAGCTATCATCTGCCAGAATTAGTGTCTCAATTTAGTTATAAAAGAAAATGTATCTGTTAAGACTAAGAATCCTAGCGAGAATCCAAAAATACCTCCAGTCCCTTTAATACTCTAAAAATATTTTGGAGAGAGAGAAAAAAGAAATGCATAAATTTACCCCAAAATGATTAAACTGAAGTTAAAGCCTGATGTACATGCCACATGAGAGGTAAGTTTCTAAAGCTCATACCTCAAAAATCGCATACTGTATAATATGGAGCCTTTGTGATGTTTTGCATCAAGTCAATCTGTAAGACAGTAGTTACAATATTAGTGAAGACAGTGGGTTAAAACATTTGTTGTTCAAACATGAAGCAAATATCATTCATGGGTTAGGTGCTTTTAGTTGAACTGTGGTCCTCTGGGGTTCATATGCTGAAGCAAAAATTGAGATGGAAAGCCACCCGATGCCTTAGAGGCAGGAGAGTCTAAAGGTAGCAACCAAAAGATTTTTAGTACATAAAAGAATTTAAATGTTAACTATTACATACAACTCACATGCAAATATAGTGACCACTCATTTTAGTTACCTATTCTCAACATAGAGAAAACGTAATAAAGCCTTAAGAAGTCATTCATTTTGAATGACCCAAATCCTCAGACCTCATATCAACAATGCACCTTGTATTAGGGGTTGTATCTCCTGGAAGTGTGACATCTTGTGGTCCAAAAAGCCACTCTGGAAGCAAATACTCAGGAATTCCCTACTAGGAAGCATTTCCATAAAGCACCCCAAAATGACTTGATGCAAACACCACACCTAGTGGTGCCAGAGGAATTAGCATCATATTGCTTCAAGCTGTTTTTAAAACTAGGCTTATTAAAGGATTTTGCTCTTGTGGTGATAGCTAATTTGTAAGGGATAGCAACCAGGAAGTAAGGTTTGCAGTAAAGTCAATGAGATGGGGGTGCATTTATTCTCTAAGCAATGGTGTGCAAAGACAGTGTCACTATCACAAAGCAGTTGTAGGGTGCATGCTGGGTTGTTCTGTTTTGTTTTTTCTCATATTAACAATACCACATAAAACTGATTTATCTTTTAGAAACAAATTCAAGATTATCCCTACAATGTCTTACTCACCTGGATTTAACATGCTTTTCATGAGGGATAAAAGAAAAGGTAAAACTGCATACACTAGGTCTTGTGTACATCACTTTCATATTTAAAATATTGTTCTAAAATATAGGTCTAAGACTTAAGGGAAGTTCAGGGAAACTTCATTATATAAAAGTCTTCCCACAGGAGAAAATAGCTGAAATTAATAAACAGAACTAAACCATCAAGCTAAAATCACTTTTGCAATATTAATATACCAACAATTATTTCTTAATAAAATTTCCTTAGTTACTTATATTAAATATCTCCAGTACCAAGTCCTAATTATATATATATATAAAAATATATAAATGGACTTTTAACCAATTTTTAATCACTAGTCAAACTCTCAACTTGTGGTTACTGCAGATTCAAAATATAAAAATAATTGTATTGGGCCTCCCCTGGTGGCGCAGTGGGTTAAGCAGCACACTATGAAGCAAACCGCAGCACTGCAGCACGAGTTCGATCCCTGCTGCCAGCCAGGGAGGGGGACCCACATGGTGTGGCAGACCTCTCCTGCTGTGCCCGCTGCTCCCCTCAGCAGTGTACTTCTGTTGTCTGCCTGTTCTGCTCCACGCTCTCTGTGGTGAATCCTCTCGCCCTCCCCACACCTCTGGTCTGTGCCCCAGTGCTTGTATGCATAAATAAATAAATCTTTTTTTAAAAAAATAATAATTGTATTGTCAAATTGTAAAAGAATTTTACCTTGCCCAAAGAGAGCCTCTACCCTTCTGGAAGATAATCTCTAAACTCTCTTGGAATATCATGCCAGCTACTAAAAGTTCCTTATTCACCTGGAGGCTTTTGTCACACCACAAAGTATGTCACACCAGAAAGTAACAATGTGATCAGTGGCAGGGACTTTGAGTCAAACCAATCAACTACACCTTCAAAGGGGCTAGAGACCAAGGTCAGTTAAATGGGCACTAAAGCACGGGGCTCTAAGAAAAACTCTTGGAATCCAAAGCTCCCATACTTGATAATATTCCATGCATGTTGCCACACATCAATACCAGAGAAGTAATACTGTTCAAGACTCCATGGGAAGAGGAAAATCGGAAGCTCTACATTTGGAACTTTCCTGGACTCTGCTCTAAATGCCTTTACCTTTAAAGATTCTGTTTCCTTTCTGTAATGAGTTCTGTAAAATCTTCTGGTGAGTTATCCAAACAAAGAATAGTCTGTGAGGACTCCCAAACTTAACAACTGCTGTCAGAAATAAGAGTGGTCATATGGAACATGCTCTCTCTAAGTCTGCACCTAAATTTGAATGCTCTGACCCATATGTTTAAAGATTATAAATTTCATTTTTAATAGCATCTTTAACAAACATAAGATTTTACTTCAGTATAGTTTATGTTCCTTCCAAGGAACCTCTAACACCCTCTAGTCAAATTAACCAGAAGGGGCAAAAAAGCAAGTAACTATAGAAGAGTACTTTGAACCTTTGCTGCAGATGTGCACAACTGTCTTCAGTTAAAAAGTTGATAAACATACTACCACCATGCAGTTCTCTGACTGTACCTGGTCTTCAATGCTGTCCATGCTTTCCTCACGAGGTTCTCTCCTCGCCACAACAACTTTCAAACTTTCTACACTTTCCTTCTTTTCAGAGCACTACCAGTGGATGACTTTACAGATTCCTCCCTTCAGAGGAATACAAGCAGTTCTAATAACATTATTATAACATGTTATACATCAGACCTACCAAGTCTGGTAGACAACCAGAAGTTTACACTCAATTATTTTTAATTTTAAATTGAGATATAATTGACATGTAATATTAGTATCAAGTATACAAGGTAATTCATGAAATGTATCATTTCATGTATCATGAAATGATCATCACAGTAAAGCTAGTTAACATCCATCACCATGTTTAGCTACATTTTTCCTTGTTATGAGAACTTTTAAGATCTACTCTTGGCAACAACTTTCAAATATACAAATGCAGTATTGCCAATACAGTATACTAATAATAATATAATGGTATCATTACCATGCCACACATTACCCAGTAAATATTTAACATGATCCTACAAGTTACCATCTTAGAGCTGAGACAACTGACCTAAAGTTCCACAGCTTTTGTAAAAGAGAGTAAGAACTCAAACTCAGTTCTAACTTTAACAGGTTTTCAATATTCCACCACTAACTTCCAATAGGTCTGAAATTCACATACATCTGCACAGTCATTCTTCTCATGTAACAGAACAAGTAAATCTCCTACTACATAACTTCTGGGTCCATACACTCTCCCCACTTCCCCCTTGATCTCTCACTTTCCCATTGCTCATCATACATCAACAACTGTCTCAAGTCTTTAAAACAAAACAAAATTCTCTAACTCCCTTTTTTCTAATTCTAATTGTCTAGGTCAAACTTCTTGAGAAAAGTTTTCTTGCCTGCCTTCCTCAACTTTAACACTCACTATAATCTGGGTTCCTTCCATACCCTTAGCAGGCCAAACTATTTGTACCAAAGCAGAAACTGCCACTCATGGCCTACTTGTCTCTAAAATCCCATAAGCTTTTTTCAGTCCATCTTGCTCAATGCCCTCTGATGACACGTTTGACAACTGTCTACTCACACTCTTTCTCAATGCCAAGTTTTTTTAGTAACGTTAATTCCAGTGACTCTTTCCTAATCCAAGTACTTTCTTCCTTCCTCACTTTCTTCTTTTACTGGGTTAGATTTTAAGGTCTGTCATTTCTATCACACTTCTGCCAAACCATTTAACCTCCCTTAATATTTTCCTCACACCAACCTCATAAAATTCCAAGCGTGAATAAACCAATTACCCATCATCCATCGATAAGCACATTAACATAGGTCCACTAATGTTAGCCTCCCACTCTCTACATACACTATGCAGACCATCTCCATTCTTTAGATTTCAACACTCTCATAAACCCTCCTCATAAACACACACACACAGTGTCACAGTGTCACACTCTCTAAGAAAAAAAAACTACCAAAACACACCTGTACCAAGCTGGATGATTAGGATTCCATCTAATTCCAGCCTCCCAATTTTTCAAATTCTCTTTCGCCAAGGGAGTCTGCCTTTCCCACAAAATACACTCCTCCTAAACATATAAAATCTCTGCCTCCCATTTAAAAGTACAAAAACATACCTTAATACATACATACATAAAAAACAAACTCCACCAATCCCAGATGACTGTAACAACTGGACTTCACTCTGCAGTCAAAGTGTGTCTACTTTCTACTCCTATTTCTTCGCCTCTACTAGTTCCTCAGTCCAAGCTCTGCCCCATCACTTTCAGAAAAACCAAAAATGGCCTCTAAGTTGCTAAATCCAAATATACTCAGGGCTACTGAATAGGGCTGAGTGGCTTGTGGCCTTCACAAAGGTGTCTTGCAAAGGATTTAGGTGGACTGAATGAAAACCTCTTTTTATAATTCTTACAATAACTATCTAGGCTTGGATCCTCAGAATTCAAAGTAACCAGAATCTTCCCTTCTTTTGGTTTATGGGATGTTACACTCTATTTCTTCATATTTCTCTGGTTTTACTTCATATTTCTCAGGAAACCTGCTCAGCCTCTTTGACCAAGTAATTTTGATTCTCAAAGCCTGACTTTTGGGTACTCCAGTCAGCTTCTCTGTACTTGTCTCCTCTCAATTCATTCAATGGCAGTAATTCTTACCTGTATAACATCAACTCCCAAATCTAGGCCTCCACCATAGAAGTTCACAGTGAGGCCCAGATCTATACACCCAAATATTGAAAAAAGCAGTATCAGTGTTCTAATGCCTCAAACATAACAACTGAGTCCTGGAATTACCATTTTAATAAATGGTGCCATAATACAGTGCTTTCTAACTAGTGACACTATTTGGTCAGTCAGTCGCAGTATGTCTCCCACCTTTAATTCTCATCTCTAACCTGTATTCCCTGCATGATGCAAAAATAATTCTTTAAAAAAAAAAAAACTGATGTCCACCCACTGTCTTTATCATCCTACATTCTTTTTTTTTATATAGATTTATTTATTTATGCATACAAACACTGGAGTACAGGCCAGAGGTGTGGGGGGGTGAGAGGATTCACCACAGAGAGCAGAGAGCGGAACAGGCAGACAACAGAAGCACACTGCTGAGGGGAGCAGCGGGCACAGCAGGAGAGGTCTGCTGCACCATGTGGGTCCCCTCCCTGGCTGGCAGCAGGGATCGAACTCGTGCTACAGTGGCTGTGGTCTGCTTCATAGTGCGTTGCTTAACCCACTGCACCACCAGGGAGGCCCTATCATCCTACATTCTTTACTTCCCTTTCCAGCTAAACGTCTACCAATCAACCCTTTTACATGCTATGTTCCATCCATCCTAATCTTCCAGTGCCACAGAATCATTTTGCTCTGACTCTACCTGTAACAGCCTTGTCCTCACCAGTCATCAGTACTAACTAATTTATTCATCAAGCTTTGCTTTCCTTTGGGAAGAATCTGCTATACATGTGCTACCAGAGAACCTAATAGTTCCCTTCACTCTTACTTATTTGAAAAGTTTATTGCTAGGAAACTTAGTATCAGAAGGTCAGTGGTCTGTCAAATTTGCTTATCAATGTGCTCCCATTGCCTGGATGACATCTAAATAACTGGAACCTTTTTCTTGACCCTAGAATACAATCCCCTAGACTAAGCCTAACCCGAACACTAATTTTTCTTCAAGATTCAACCTGTAACCACTCTTTTCCAAAATGCTCTACTGAAACCAGTACTTTCTTGATCATTTACTACAAGGGTCATTAACTAAGAGCTACCAATTCCAAAAACTGAAATTAATACAGTGGCAACCCTCTAAGAACTTACAATCTAAAAAATAAAGAACTCCATTATAAGCTCCAGTATAAAATGCTCTGTGATTTCAGAGAACATCCCAACCTTCATCTCCTCTTGAAACTCAAAGAACACCTAAAGTCTGTATTACACTAACTTGTACTTAATCATAGTTATGTACTAGCATCAATCTGCTTACTTGTTTGAGATGTTACTGGAAGGTATATGGTACACACCTTTACTAAGGAAAATTTATCAGCATAGTGGTTGCTGCATGAAGAGGAAAGATGGACAAAGAAATAAAATGTAGTAAACACACTAGAATACTACTCAGCCATTAAAAATAAAGTAATGATTCCTGCTACAACATGGATTAATCTTGAAAACATGTAACATGAAAGACAGACAAAAAGGTTACATATTGTATAACTCCATTTATATGAAATACCCTGAATGGGAAAATCCATTGAGAAAGTAAATTTATGGTTGCCAGGGGTTGAGAGGAGGGGAGTGACTGTTTAATGGGTACAGGGTTTCTTTTTGAAGGGCACTGTAAATGCTTTTAATACCAATGAATTATAAAATGGTAAATTTTATGTGTACTTTACCATTAAGAAACCATTATCTATGACATTCTTGAAAAGACAACATGGGAAGAAGGGTGGGGGCAATGGGCTGAGGGTAAAAGACTACAAAGGAGTAAAGTTTGTGGGGATGATAGAACTATTCTATAGCTTGATTGTGAAGGTCATGATTATGATACTGTTATACATTTGTCAAAACTCAGAAAACTAGAGAGCATGTAAATAACACTTAAAAAAAAAACTAAAAACTTCTGTTATTTCAGGACTTCTGTGGCCTACCTTATTAGCCATTCCAAATGGAAAAGCAAAAATGTAGCACTGGCTTAGTCACTGTGCTACAGACTATGCTAAAGACTCTTTGTGTCTGAATTAATCAATCAAACATAAAAACTGCTGGAACATAAAGCTTGGAAAGGATTAACCTAAGAAGTACAGAAACAAACAAAATAGTACACTTATATTAGTTTTTAAAAAAAGCTGAAAAAACAAAATTTCTAGCACAATAGCAACTTTACTTTTTATCAATGCCTGAGATAGTTCTTACAGTATTTTTTAAGACGTATGTTTGTGTTAATATCTACCCATCTTGATACTTTCAAAATTGTGGTCACTGATACACCACCAAAAAAATTAAGCAAAGCACAGGGCTGTAAAGTAAGAAAATCATTGCTTGAGACAGAGAGATGATATTCATTGCTAATTTAAGTATCCAGAGGTTCTGTGCCTCATCTGCATAAATTCTTATTTTACTAAGTTAAGAATATTGGCAATTACAAAAATCTTGTATGCTTTTAATCTTCAATACAAATATGAATGCAGTGTTTAGTACTTGACAAAAATAACATTTTTATGCTAAATAATCATTCACCTAAGGCTTCTGAACCTATGACTACATATTAATTTGACTCACTTGCTACTGGCCTGTATTTTTAACCCAATCTAGCTTTAATGCCTTAAAAAGAAACCCTGCTTCAGATCCCATTTGCATCACTTATCTTCCCCTTTTGTCATCAAGTCCTGGAAGTACTTTAGAAACAACCCATTCGGCCTGGGAAATTGCCAAGATTGAAAGGAAATCTCTTAACTCCATGACCTCCCCAGCAGAGGAAGGACAAAAAGACTAAAATTCTACAAAGACACACGTCACACACACCCCTCACCCCAACCCCACAGGCTCTCCAGTTAAACGCCAAATACAGTCCATTAGGACAGGGAAGATTAAGAATCACTAAGAATTTTAAACACTACAAGAATCCTAAAAGGAAGTCTTGAAACCAAACTAGGATTCTATAATCAAGGAAAGATAGTGTTTTATTAAATAAGAAATGTTTGTAACAAACTTTTAAAAGTCCCAAAAACAGGCAAATAATGTAGAGTTAGTCTGATTAAAATTCTACTAGATAATACTGTTACAGGGCAGGGAGAGGAGCACCCCAGAACCCCCAAGCCTGCCCTCTCTGAATGGGGTCTGCCATCCGCCGCATTAAGACAAACACATAAAACCCTGGGACGACCCTGTTACAATACTACTCAAGCACATCCCCAGGGGAATATACTTGTGAGATTCTCTAACAATTACATTATTTTAACCTTCCCTTTAAAAACAGTCCTAAAGGGCCTTCCTGGTGGCACAAGGTGCAGCAACATGAAGCTACTCACAGCCACTGCAGCACGAGTTCAATCCCCGGCCAGGAAGGTGACTCACATGGTCACTCTTCTGTCTTGCCCACTGCTCCCCTCAGCAGTGTATTTCAGTCAATCTGCCTGTTCTATTCCCCACTCTATCTCTGATGAATCCTCTCCTCCTAACCCCACACCTCTGGCCTGTACCCCAGTTCTTGTATGCATAAATAATTTTTTTTTAGAAAGTATTTGAAAAAAAAGGTTAAAAAAAAACACACTGAAAAGCACTGTGGCCTCCTTTAAAAATAAATGTATTATGTAATAGATAACATTAACACTTTTTTTCACAGGTGAGACTGGTCAAGAAAAATGATGTGACTGCCAAAAATCACTCATAACACATTAAGAAAAACATAGTACCTAATTTATATATGAGAACAATTAAAGAAAACTAGTATCAAGTTAGGCACTACTGCCATTGTGATATGGTACGTACTCTAAAAATCTTGAGCATAGTCAAGGTTTGGGGGCATCAAAAAACCATTAGTCTACCATGCATCTTTTAACATTTAATATCTTTTTTTTTTTTAAAGATTTATTTATTCATACATACAAGCACTGGGGTACAGGCCAGAGGTGTGGGGGGGTGAGAGGATTCACCACGGAGAACAGGGAGCAGAACAGGCAGATAAACAGAAGCACACTGCTGAGGGGAGCAGCGGGCACAGCAGGAGAGGTCTGCCGCACCATGTGGGTCCCCTCCCTGGCTGGCAGCAGAGATCGAACTCGTGCTGCAGTGGCTGTGGTCTGCCTCATAGTG
Organism: Galemys pyrenaicus; assembly: GCA_019455555.1. NCBI lineage: Eukaryota > Metazoa > Chordata > Mammalia > Eulipotyphla > Talpidae > Galemys > Galemys pyrenaicus. Next base: position 7,814,556 of record JAGFMF010011768.1, read on the forward strand.
CGTTTCTCAACCCACTGCGCCACCAGGGAGGCCCTAACATTTAATATCTTAAAATATACTGACAAATATGGAAAAGACACTGAATTTCAAATTCCACACCAGTGATTCTCAACAGAGACATTATCAGAAATATCTTTAAGGCACTCTCAAATTATGTATGAGTCCTGTGCTCCATCCTTCTTAAGAAATAAATACATCTTAGAGAGAAATCCAACTACCTGTAATCAGAGGTAAAATACATATGGCAAATCCTCTTGGCTATGCACTGGGATCCTTTTCAGAAGTTACCTTGAAATAGCCATTTCCTACTACTTAACCTTTAATTAATTTTAAATCAAATAAATAAATGGAAAACTCTTTTTGTATTTTTAAATGTATTCATCTATATGTATTTTACATCACTGTTCACTTTTGTACAATATTTGCTTTCTCCTCTCAGGTGTAGTCCCTGTAAATTTCCCACCGCCAACTCACCCGTGCACCACTAACATAGTCCCTTGTGCTCTTCCCTCCCTATTTTGATCACTTGCCCTCCCTCTCTCCACAGCAGAGTCTCTGATTTATAGTTGCCTGTTATTTTTGGTTTTTTTATTATTTTTTTCCTTACCCCTTATTTGGTTCTCCTATCTTCCTCCTATCAGGAAGATAACTGTTAAGAATCATCAGTTTTTTTTTTTTTTCTTAACTGCAGGAAATTTTATGGAATGAAGATAGTTTGAGGTAGACACTGACAATTAGTAGCAACAATCCAGAGCCAGGAAACAATGTTCCCACTGTGCTTTGCAGTAGTCAGAAATATATTAAAGTATTTAAAGTAGTTAAGCTGAAGAAAGCTATAAAAACCATGCAAAATCATCACGTGAGCCACTTTAAATCCTCAATGTCTATACAGAACTATCTTTCTCTTTTGTTACTCTTTACACTAAACAAATTTTAATAAGATTGACTTAAGTGGTTTAAAATAAGAACCTTTCATGCTTCCCTTTATAACAAAGGAGAAAAACCAATGTTTCTAAATCTGAAGTTCCTTAGGAGATGGCATTTACTCCTTTTGAGTAACTTAAGAGTGCCATAATTTAAGATGGTGCAAAAATATCATGATAGCTTAATACAGTATATACATTCTTAAGATGTTATAGAATTTCATTAACTCCCACATTTGTTTTAAAGTTACAAGTTTTTGGGTTTTTTTTAAAGTACTTCACACTATTACACTGGTATTATATCCTTTCCATGATGCCATGACCATCCTCCCTACTCTTTTTTAAACAAATATAGCATAACTCCTCTAAAACAAAGTAACTCCTTTTAAAACACACATACTAGACTGGGGGGGAGGAGGAGCAATATAGATTTCAGCAGGCCTTCTTATAAGAATTGGTTCTTAAATTACAACTGTATAATAAAAGTTGAACAAGGTAAACGCTACCTTTTAACCTACCATTTCTCTAACTCCATTTGCACCTGCCCTCCAATACATGCCAACAGTCACAAAGATTAGGTTAGTTTTAGTTCATAATTTCACCTGGTATTAATTCCTTAGGTGTGGATAATAACATGGGCGGGGGAATTGACATACTTCATATGCCAACTTTACATAGGCTTATAGTCTAATGCAAGGACACTAGAAAATGCAGGAAAAGAACCACCTCTACACTGGAGGGCAATTAATCACATCTCCAACAGTATCACAACACCCTATGCCATACTTAACAGAAATTTGAGTTTTCACTTCCATACATACATACATACCTCCCCACTAAGATACTTGACATAAACACCCTTTATGAAATATCTAGAAATCATTACATATACTCTTCTCTCGACTAAGAGTACCAGAATAAAAAACTAAAGTTGAACAAGAATCAGAATGTATATGTATATGTGCAGTAAATTATGAAACTTTTTGAGCAAGAGATAAATGAGGGAGGGTCTTTAAAATTCCAAACTTGGTTCAGATACAGCATCATATAGTGTTTGTATAGCAGTTTAACAGCTTTGAAAGTAATTGCCCCAACTTTCTCTCTAACCCTTGTAACCCTACATCTTAAGGAGGCAAAAATTAACTCCTCAGAGGAATAGATAACACTGTTAGTACAACAGACCTGTCTTCCCATTCTTAGTCAACTGCTATTTCCCTAAACAGCATCGTTCTAAAAGATCAATACTAAAAATGCACACATTCTTGAAAATAAATACACCTTACCAAAGGACCTAAAAACACCCTGGGCTTCTACTTCTAACTTCTCCAATGCATTTATACAACAGCAAGTAGATTTCTAAATGAACTAAGAGTAGAAAAAGGGTCTCCCCTGGTGGTGCAATGGGTTAAGCACCACACTATGAAGCAGGGCATAGCCACTGCAGCACGAGTTCGATCCCTGGCGCAGGCCAGGGAGAGGACCCACATGGCGCACTGTCTGGCCCACTGCTCCCCTCAGCAGTGTGCTTCGGTGGATCTGCCTGTTCTGTTCCACACTCTGGTAGTTCACCCCTTGCATATCTGGCCCATCCCCCAGCTCTTGTATGCATAAATAAACCTTAAAAAAATAAAGGTCTTAAAAAAAATAAAAGTAGAAAAAGAGTGGGGGGAAATTTATACTATCAGTGTATATTTTATATCCTCAAAATTAGAGTAAACACAGAGGAGATAGTAGTGTTATAGCAACCATACAAAATAGTAGTGTTATAGTAACCACACAAAGAACTAAGTATTAAGGTTTCTTGCACTAACTTTCAGTCAGCCAGTTACCCACACACACAACTTTAATTTCAATGTTTTCAAAGAAAGGAACAAGATACCACATATTTAAATGTTATCAATGTTTCAAATAATGACACTTATTTTAAACAGAATTCTAACTCAAGTCCTTCAAGAACAATATGAATTAGGTCTTAAGAATCTCTTTCCAAACCTGATTAATGAATAAAGACTAAATCTCAAGTTTCATAGTCCTGTTACTGAGACACCTGCTACATTTCATTTTTCTTCACGTACATCCAAAGAATATAAGGACAGACAAGAAAAAGGATCAATGATTTTAGGGAAGAAAATTCAGGATTTTTTTTAATTAAATCTATTCAACTGCATCATAAAATATACATACTGATGATCAGCTTTGGATCTTTTTAGTCATCTAATCAGAAAAGAACTTCATTCCATAAAAAAGACAAAAAGGGCCTCCCTGGTGGCGCAGTGGGTTAAGCAACGCACTATGAAGCAAACCGCAGCCACTGCAGCATGAGTTTGATCCCTGGCTGCTGGCCAGGGAGAGGACCCACATGGCGCTGTTCCCCTCAGCAGTGTGTTTCAGTCAGTTTGCCTGTTCTGCTCCCCACTCTGTCTCTGGTGAGTCCTCTCACCTCCCGTGACTCTGGCCTGTCCCCCAGCCCCTATATGCATAAATAAATAAATCTTTTAAAAAAATAAAATAAAATAAAAAGGACCAAAAGTATGACAGCTTTCCATTTTTTTCCTGTCTAACTTTTGGCAAATCTCAGAAAGAAACATAGAATCTGTCATTGGGGCAATGAATCTGAAATTTCAGTGTTAGGATTAAAAACAAATCTGGAATCAAGTTTTAATTTCAGACAAGAAATTCTGGGGTACATATCAGGAATATAAAGAAAACCTTCACGAGCCTGAATAGCCAAGAGTAATGGTTTGCTTTAAAGAACTATTACAAGAGTAAAGCTAAAATTTTAAAACACATACAGTTTCACATGACATACACGTCACATGCCATATTTTTTTAATATCGGAGGCTAAAATGTCAGAAAATAATTTTTGTTAAATTTAAATCTGGCCCCCGTGGCCTAGTGGTTAAGTCCCTGAGACAGCCTGGATTTGATCCCCTGCCTCCCCTCCAAGGAGCTAACCCACATGGCACAGCAGACCTCTCCTGTCTCGTGGGCTGCTCCCCTTAGCAGTGAATTTCAGTACATCTACTCCCCACACTGTCTCTAGTGAATCCTCTTACACATACCCCAGCACCTTTGGCCTGCACCCCAGTTCTTCTACACAAAAATAAATAAAATCTTTTAAAAAAGAAAAATATGGGCCTCCGTGGTGGTACAAGGGGTTAAGTCTCAGCACTACCAAGCTATCACCAGCCCACTGCAGCCTAAGTTCAATCCCAGCTAGGGAGCTAACCTACATATGGCACAGCAGACCTCTCCTGTCTTACCTACTGCTCCCCTCAGCAGTGTATGCAAGTAGATCCACCTTTTCTGCTTCCGACTCTGCCTTGGTAAATCCCCTCACCCAATCAACACTTCTGGCCTATACCTCAGTTCTTGTATGCATAAATAAATAAATCTTTAGGGGCCTCCCTGGTGGCGTAATGGGTTAAGCAACACACTATGAAGCAGATCGCAGCCACTGCACCAAGGGTTCGATCCCTACCGCTGGCTGGGGAGGTGACCCACATGGCACAGCAGACCTCTCCTGCCTCACCCGCTGCTCCCCTCAGCAGTGGATTTCAGTAGATCTGCCTGTTCTTCTCCCCACTCTGTCTCTAGTGAATCCTCTCACCCCCCACACCTCTGGCCTGTACCCCAGCTCTTGTATGCATAAATAAATAAAATTAACAAAAGAATTTTTTTTCAAATGACACAAAAAGTCTATAAAAGGTTTTTAAATAAACATGCACTGTTAGACATATTATGCATATAAATAGCAACATTAATCTCCAAAGGAATAAATTTTAACAGAAATACAATTTCCATTTTTGAAAAGGTATGAAGACTAATGTGAAAAGAAGTAACTCATTGTTTCAATATCTGTTAATTCTTTAACATGTGGGTTTCAGTCATTCCCTAATCAGCAAGCAAACAACTAGCAAGAGTTTTATTTCCTCAGGACAAGTGAAATGCCAGAAATCTCAACCCAGTGCCGAACTTTTTAGTGATCACATTATGTAAATAATGTACAAATGAATACAATATGGGATATCTATGTACATAACTTTAATATGTGAGGATATTTCCAAGATGAGAAAAGATAGTAAATGACCATATTCTTTTTTCTGTGAAAAGAAACTGGTCACTTCAATTCCCTAGAACATTGTCCCTTCAAACCTGTTCAGTTTGTTTAAATAGCTGCCTCAGGCTAACAGTGCTGCAGTATAAGGAACTGTTCTCCTCAAAGGCCTACTATAGTAACAGTGTTGTAAAGTCTTGGGTTAACATTAAATACAGAAACAAACTTGCAGAATTCCATTTTTGTGTATTTATGTAAGAAAGGACATAATAAGAGTATATACTATTTATTGATGCACTTAGTAGGGCAGAAGGGAAAGGACTATACAAGATGCATGCACATATAAGGATGTTTTATTAGGAAGACACCTACAAATTTCAGGTAGTGTTAAGTGCTAGAGAGAAAAGATATCATCAAGATCACAGTGAAATGTTAGAGAAGACTATTTTTTTTTTTTTTTGGGAGGGGGGTAACATTTAGGCCGAGAAAGAAAGTACCAGGTCCAAAGTCTCTGCACACACAAAGCCCGTAAGGCAGAAAAGAGTTCAGGGAGCACTTTAGGACAAGTAAAATATTAGGAGATGAGGGGGAATACTACATATGGTTATTTCAGGTTCGGTTCCCAGGGACTTAAACTAGTTAGGGAACAAATTGTAAGGACTAAGCTTTCATAGTATGACCTGCTGCAACAAGATTCACTAAGAGGGACCAGGGGACAAAGGGTAGGGGCCTTCAGGGATGCACAGGCTTAGATTAGGGAGAGCATGAAAGACAGCGCAGCAACACAGGACAAATCTTAACCATGGAGAGGAGTTCTATGTTCCAAGACTCAACTGCCTGAAAAGTTTAACAATGGATCTACCATCTGAAACTGTTTTCACAGGGATTCTTCAGGTAATTTAAGTAAGTTTATAGCAAAAGAAGAATAACAGAAATGTTTATGGTGTCATCCTAAGAAACTATATTAAGTTGGCAACAAATCATAGGATCACACTCAAAAATTTCCCTTCTACAAAATACAGTAAGGCAAAAGCTGACTGTACACTGCTGGGTTTGTTTTACTTTGGGGGGGGGATGTAATCCAACTAAAAAGTACCTGGGTATCTATATATTGACTGGGCTCATAGTTACACAGGTGTATACATTTATCAAAGTTCTCTGGTTGCAAGGACCTATAATGGAATTCAAAATACCACAATGGAATTCAAAAAAATACCACAATGGAATTAAAAAAAAAATTCAACTAAAAGAGGAAACGTACACTCAATCAACTAATATGAGGCGGAGCAAAAACTGGTACAAAAACACACAAACATCTCTACATCAAAAAATTCTGCATGAATTTAATAGGCTACTTCCTACATCTTAATAAAAAGTAATAAAAGCATGAATATTTCATAAAGGAAAGAATTAAACCACAAAATGCCTTCAATCTTTACTGTCAGGCCTCCATACAAGAGGGTATGTTTTATTTTGTATTCATTTATTTTGTATTTTGGTGAATACAAAATAAAACAGGTCTGAGAAAACTTTATTTTTTTTACTGTTCTTTTTTTTTAAGATTGATTTATTTATACATACAAGCACTGGGGTACAGGCCAGAGGTGTGGGAGGTGAAAGGATTCACCAGAGATAGACAGTGGGGAGCAGAACAAACAGATTAAGCGAAGTACACTGCCGAGGGCAGCACAGGCAAGGCAGGAGAGGTCTGCTACACCATGTGGGTCACCTTCCCAGCTGGTGGCAGGGATCGAACTCATGCTGCAGTAGCTGCAGTCTGCCTCACAGTGCGTTGCCTAACCCACTGTGCCACCAGGGCACAAAAAGTTTTCTTTAAAGAAAACTTTAAAAACAGCCAAAGACAACTAAACTAACAATACTGAAAGGACACCAAACAAGTGACAGCTTGTATGAATTCATAAAGGGAAGTCCAGGCGCAGCAGACCTCTCCTGCCTCGCCTACTGCTCCCCTCTGCAGTGTGTTTCACCCAATCTGCCTGTTCTGCTGCCCACTCTGCCTCTGGTGAATCCTCTCACCTCCCCCCCGCCCCACGCCTCTGGCCTGTTCATCAGCTCTTGTATGCATAAGTAATAATAATTTTAAAAAATCTTAAAAAAAAAAGGGACGTCCAATGAAAGAAACCTCAGGGACTTATTTGAGGTGATCTGAACAGGGAAAGAAAGGCAAATAAAAGTGCCTACTACATAATACGCAGTGAATGAAGGAGACCTTAAATCAGAAATTGTGAGAATTTAGAATTCCCAAAACACCCATGGACCACACTCCACTTTAAATGTACGACCATTCTATATATGGTGTGAACAGATTATCACTCTAGTGATCATCCTCAATACCAGGCAATATTGGGTTGGGGGGCCGGGATGGGGTGGGGAAGAGTCCTGACTTTTTTGATAATCCAATATAAGAGGGGCTTTTGCTTAAGGAAATTCCCACACACTGGGCTGAATACCTTGAATTTAAGTCATGAGTTATAAACAGAATATTCAGATCATTAACAGTCTCTTATCTAAACTGTTCTAACTGCCTACTAATTTAGTTACATATACAACAAACTTTAATTTTCCTAAATTATGCTACTACTTCCCTACTATAAAACTTCAATGTTTCCCTAAAATCATTCCAAACACACAAATTATCATTTGAAGCCTACAAATAGCACCAATATAGTGCTGAGCTTATCTCTTGTTTATGACACTCCTCACAAGCATCCTAACCAAACTGGGGAATTACCAACTTGGATTTTGCCATCTCCCTACTTACCTTTGTTTTGTTTTTTAATCATCCCCCCAAACTTACTGTTAAAATAGCACACATCAATTTCACAACCCCACCACCCCCTGCTCAACTGTATAGTTTTCCCTTCTAGGACTCTCCAGGTTTTAAACTCTGTTAATTACATATGAATATGAATAATTACACCAAGAACTATATCACAATTAATATCCTTATAATATTTTTAGAAAGCTCTTTTTTTATTGACATGACATTGGTTTATAACACAGGCCTTTCATATCTTCCACACTAATCTAAAACTTCCTTAAAGATAGTGGCTGTTACAAAAACCCCAGAAACACCAATAGCTCCCAAATTGTCATTGAATGAAAATATTTTATCATCTCCTATTATTTATAAAAAGAAACACATTTCAGTTATATTCCCAAATTTGAAAGGAACCAAGAGAGGGAAAAGATTCAATTTAAAGAAAAAAATTACCAAATGTTTCATAGTGAATAGTCTATTTTATAATGGAAAAAATAAACTTTCCCCCCAAATTATACACTCATATGCCATTAACTGGGGGGAGGGGAATCACTGTACTTGAAGATCTTTTCACGTACAGAATTAGTAATCACTAAATTCTACTTAAGTGAAGTTCTCTTAAGTTATAAAATACGTAATTTCACTTAATTTTATACTTCATGTATATTTTACTATGTTATGTCCCTATGGACATCAGACACTGTAGACTCAGAAAAGGCTAAATAAGCAACTGGAAGTTTTGAAAATCAGATTCTCAGAATGTCAGATATACTAGTTTCTAGCTTTTCTGTCTTCGGAGCACTCTTCCCTGTCTTTGGTCTGTGACAAGAGAATAAACGTTCTTATACTTTTGAGAAATGTATTGTCTACTTTTTACTAAAAATGGAAGCTATTTCTAATATAGTTTCTCCCTTTTAGAACTGTAGAAAGGCCTTAAGTTTGGACACAGTAAGAAACCTAACATATACCTGTTAAAGTCCTAAACTCCCAAATGCTAAGTTAAACTTCTCCGTTGATCCAAGTGCTTCCTTTTGTTTGCTGAACTAACCTAAATTTTTACTCCAATGTCAAATTAATCATGTCATTTTGGAACATTAAAATGTATAATAATTATACACTGAATTTTAAAACAAACTATTCTAATCTCTATCTATCTGGGAATGGTACAACTGCAAGATTATATCCCAAAATACAAAGCCAAGAAAAGGACAAAGTGGCAATGCTAAAACCTAAATACTTGCTTAACAATTCTCAAGTGTTAACTGAGAGCACAGTGAAGGAAAAGAAGCCTATTTGTCAGTGCTAAAGGTATGCTTCCAGCAAAGGTGGGCCCATTCCATCGCCACAGAACATTCATGTATTCAGTCACCTGGAACACTTCCTGTCAATATGTGTGAAGTAGATCATGTGTGACCACCATCAACTCAACAGCCAGTTTCCACACTAAATAACAAAGTAACACTAAAACTGACAAGAATAACTCTAAGTCCCACTTTTTCAAAAGCATAAATCTAGAAAAAGAGCCAAAAGAGAAGAATAAATAGTACAGAAAGGCAAAGAATTTTTTTTAAATCAAAATGATTCAGGTAAATCATAGTAATCTACCTGCATTTGAAGATGTTTAGAGAAACAAATAAGCCCCCAGTTGAACAAGGGGGAAATTCAACATCCATTTGGTCAGTTAACTGTGAAGGGGGGACAGAATAACCACTTCAAATTTAATTTATGAAAATGTATGACTTAGCAAACATCTTAAACTTTTTTATTTGCAATTTAACAAGTACATGACCTCGCAAACAAATCTAGTTATGTTATGGGTATTGTTCATACTTCCCCATTCCCTCCTCTACAAAAAAGTCAAGTTATTTCCAACATCCTAACCTGTTTCTCCTTATAACCAAGCACACTGCACTGTATCTGGCTCCCTTGCTGTAAGTTCTGAGACTTTGTTACAGCACAGATTCATAGAAAGCTCACATCCTTTCATCCAATTCCCCACCCCTCAACAAAGAAAATACAGCACTTGAAAGAAAACGTGAACATTAATATACAAGTACATATTCCATAACTACATGTCATTTCACCATACCTGTCACATAGTCAGGTGGCCCCAGCATGTGGCTGCAACTGTTACTCCATTTATTTAGAACTGCAAGCTACAATTTCTTTTCCAAAAGTTCTAGGACTACTTGAGAAGGGTACTTTCTTTCCTCCTCCTCCTAAAGGATACTAATTCCGTTACATGTGCTGACCACAATAGTGAAAAATATGGAAATCACTGTCAACTAAGATTTTTTTAAATGTCAAATTCACCCTCCTTTATCTAAATTGTTAGATGGAAAATTTTTCAATGTCATATATTTCAATATCAGCGCAAAACAGTATCAATTATAGGTAAAACTACTTAAGACTAGTTGACTGATTTTTATTTAAAGCACTCACAAACCCTAAACGATAAAGGACCAAAGTAAAGCTATGCTTTTCAAACATTTTTTAGGAACTACTTAGCATCTCAATTCTAGATGCAGGCATTAACTTTTAAAGTCACCTAATTACATGCATCAGACACAGGATTTGGGGAGAGGTATTGAAAAGATGATGTGTACCACCCATTAGCCAAAAGATTTTGTTTTTCCTACAGTCTTAAAACACTACATTCTAACATCTTGCCAAAATTATTTTCCAAACACTGCCGAATTACATGTAACCACCAGAAAACAAAAGTTATTTCAACAGAACTATTTCTTGGATTTATCTGACCAGTACCTGGATAATCATAATGCAAGTGTGCTTCAAAGTATGAGAGCTCGTAGAATGAACTACCCTGAAACATTATATACATCTAGGGAGTTCTCCTAGGCACTGGGCTAAACTGCAAACAATCTCTGGATTATCACACGCACTCAGACAGTAAGAGAGGTAAAAAATACTTTATTAGGCAAAACTGCCCCTGATTAATCAGACACACAAATTAAGTTGATGCGCCTAAACTATATTCAATTCCAGCTAGGCCCCAAAGCGCTCTGAGATCAAATCCTCCACACCAGCGGCAATTCTCTACTCCTCTTGGTGAGTGCCCATACAGGCCCAGGTATTAATTGCTCTCCACCAATATACTGATATCTGCACCTGCACGTGAAGAGAACTTCATTTCCCAAGACTGGAGTAGGACAGCCCAATTAACACATCCACAGTCTCATCTCGTGCCCCTCGACTAGCCCCGCCTAAAGTCAAAGTAAGGTCTTGAGGGTTCTTCTACTTTTTTTCTAGTTGTGTCTTTTCTAATATTAACACGTGGGGTCACACACGAGATCGCTGTTAAGGTCTTTCACGTGGAGGCTGAGCCTGAGCGAGTGAGGGACCAAGGAAGTGAATGAGTAACAGACGGGGTCCTGGACTCTCAGCACCTCCCAACTCAAACCCCAACTTGGGGGTAAGTGGTAACTGGAAGATCCCCCACCACCGGGCCCCTTTCTTCACCCTCCTTGAACCAAACTCCTAAAGCAGTGCTCCGTCGGGTGCCCTGGGTCTCCGCTCCAGCCCCGGGGCTGAAATGCAGGGAGAGGGGAGGCATTTAGGCCTCGCCTCCCAGAGGCCTTCCTCCCCCGGCCGGGGCGGGAGAGGACCCAGGAAGCCGCGCCCGGGGACGGGGGGTGGAGGGCTAGGCCGTGCCTCCCCGCCCGGCCGCCCTAGGCCTCGGCCCGCCCGAGGCGGCGCCCGGGGGTCGGGGCGGTGGGCCGGGCTCCGGCTCACCCACCTGGGTTGCCAGTCATTCCAGCTCCGCGGGTACTTGGTGCCGCCGCCGCCGCCGCTGCTCAGCCGAGACCCCGGGGCTCTGCGGCTCATTACCTTCCCCGACACGACATGGCCAAGCGCCGCCGCCCGAAGAAGCGCGAGTCGCCGCCCGAACCGGCGGCCGCCGACACTCCGCTCCGGCCCGGGGCTGAGGAGGAAGCCGAGGAGGAGGAGGAGGCGGCGGAGGGCGGGGGAGGCGGACGGCCGTTCCGGGTTCCGCCTGAGCCCGCAGCGCAGGACGAGGAGGCGGGAGCGGCGCAGCGAGGAGGAGGTGGAGGAAGGGGAGGCGACCTCTCTTCCAGGGCCGTGCGCGGCCCGCGACGCCCGGGCCCAAGAGGAGGAGGACGGCGAGGAGGAGGCGGTGGCGGCGGCTCCTCACGCTCACACAGCCACTGCTTCCCCGCCTCCCGGCTCCGCCCGCCGCGCCGCCGCTGCCGCACGGCATGCTGGGAGCGAGGGGGTGGCGCCGGCGCCCGCCGGGCCAGGGGAGAGGGGTGGGGCCTTCTGGCGGGGCGGGGCCGCCTCCGAGGGGTGGGGTCGGAGGGCGGGGCCGACCAGGCTCGGCGACAGGACCCGCCCTCCGCGCCCCGACCCCTCTGCCAGCGGACCTGGCCGAGGTCCGGGCCCCGTCGCGGGGCATCATGGGAGGGGGGATCTCCGCCACCACCCGCGCACGCAAACCCTCCCAAATACGCCCCGGAAAGCACCTGACCCCGAAGGGTTGGGCAATCAGGTGTAAACAGGCATCCAATCAAGGACCTGGGGTGGCCTATCGCGGGGGAGCGCGCACGAGCGCGCACACACATTCTTATCCTTAGGGTGCACGTGCGCCCACCTTCCTGACCCGGTACAGTAGAAAGTGAAAACAAAAATGAAGATGTAGCTCTTCACCCAGCCAGCTCCCTTCTGAAGTATGTCCGCGGATTTCTGACATCTTGACCATTTCTTCAAACTGTAAAAAAAGTAAACTAAGTGAGGGGGGAAAAGGGGAGTGCCCACGACCACCAACCCTGTCCCTGCAAAGCGAAATGTACTTTGAAACACCCTAAACCTTGCCCACACCCCCACCAGGGTCTGACCAGAGCCGGAGCGCCGAGCACCCTTCCCTGGACCGACGGCCCCCTCCACATCACCCCCTCACACCACGGACTTCACGAAAGCATCCGAGGCAAATGTGAGGCAGTTTCCTAGAGAAAAGGTGAGCCGATGCTCATCAAACAGATAAGAGGATAGTGAAAAGGATATTAACCTTATCTGCACAGTCGGCTTTAATTCATGTTGCAAGAAGCCTCTATTGCTTGTGTAATTAAAAACTGTTACCAAAAGTACTTAAAAACTAGGAAATGGTGGTTATCTCCACACGCACACCTCTTCAACCTCGAGCCCTTCCTCACTGGCCTCATCCTGCCAGTTCTAAAGAATGGAAAGTTAGATTTTCAAAAAATTTACCTCCCCTATCCCCCCACCCCATTCGGAGGAAAAGAAACTTCTCCTAACTCAAGCTGACACAATACAGAAATTCCCACATGGTCGCCCACATGTGTAAAAAAAATAAGAATCCTGAGTTGAGAGGGATCTATTCCACCAGTAGATCACTTCATCTTGAAATTTACATAAGTCTCCAGCCCTACACACACACATACACACACTTGCCCACCTCTCTCTCTGGGGAAACTATGAGAAGGGCCCTGCCATTTGTCAGAGGTCCCACAAGAGGTGACCTTTCTTCCCTGTCTATCATTTCCTCTTCTCTCTTCTGTGAAGAAAAAAAGTCCCCTCCTGTAGAGTCCAAGATTAGGGTTCCCTCTGCCAGTAAGGTCTTCTATGGGAGACTGTTATTCCTGTGACAAGGTATTTTTGTTTTATTTGTCTGTAATTAATGTTTAATTACATGCACAGTGATCGATACTTTTTCCTGGTGTTTATCTTTAATGTACATACAGCCTAATCATGATTTATTCTTTTATTAAACACAGCAGACTTTACTGAACAGCTAAGCAAGCAGCTGGGGACAGGACAGAGATCAAGACTCAGTCCCCCTGCCCTCCAGGAACTTTGGGAGTAGGGATCAGCCAGATAAATATATTAGAAGAAATGACTGAAATATTCATGTCTGCTCAGTCTCTCCTCTTTCTGCCCTCCACCCTGTAAGAGTGCCCTGCTCTGTGACTGCGAAGACCCCATCTCTCAAAGTATGACTTTATTGTAAGTTCTGAGCGTCCTTGAACTGTTTTCCTCAGATCTCTCACATTTTATAAGCCATGTGAGTAGCTCCAGGTGGCGAGCCTTACACCCATGGGCTAATAATAATCATTTTGGCTTTCTCAAATAGTCAATTGTAACAATGATGCAGTGATGCAATTGTGTCAATTGTCCCAATGCCAAAACGTTCACGGCAGAATCACCAGAACCTTAGACCCCAGAGAAAAACTGGAGAAGTCCTTTCACCTTTCCAAATTACAGAGCAACAGAAGAGTAGTTAAAGGAAGTGCTCTGGGTTCAAATTCTAATTCTTCCACCTAGAAGGTGAGGTTGTTCAGGCAAATCCCTGACTCCCACACTGCCCTGGTTTCTCATTTATCAAATGGAGGTAATAATAACAGTACTGACGTCTTAAGGATATTGAGGAGTCATAAATATATCCCATGTAAAGTGCTTTGCACAATGCCCACCATACAGTAAGCAATCAGTAAGTGTTAGCTAAAAATCAGATCTACAACTTCCCTGAAGCACATGGGTATTTGGATATTTGACCAATGAAGGGCAAGGGGAGAAATAGCTGGTAGGAGTTGTGCCCAGTTACTCAAACAATTGCCTCTTATTTTTCACAGTTTTTGTACTTTTCCCATAGAAATAATTAACCCTCCAAAACACTCCATGTTGGCAAAGGGGCAGTGTGAGGACACCAAGTGGGTGAGTGTCATTTTGGCAACTTCCTAGAAAGCAATATAAGAATGGGTACCCAAAGACTTAAAATTGTCAATACCAGGCCTCCCCTGGTGGCGCAGTGGGTTAAGCAACGCATTATGAAGCAAACTGCAGCCACTGCAGCATGAGTTCGATCCCTGCTGCCGGCCAGGGAGGGGGACCCACATGGTGCGGTAGACCTCTCCTGCTGTGCCCGCTGCTCCCCTCAGCAGTGTACTTCTGTTGATCTGCCTGTTCTGCTCCCCGCTCTCTGTGGTGAATCCTCTCGCCCCCCCCCCCCACACCTCTGGTCTGTGCCCCAGTGCTTGTATGCATAAATAAATAAATCTTTAAAAAAAAAAATTGTCAATATCCTTCCCCCATAAATTCCACTTCTGGGAATATATCCTAAGGAAATTTGCTGTGCTGCAGCCAAAATTATTTTCTTAAAATAAAATCTGATCATGTCCTTTTTGCTTAAAAACCCATCAATAGCTTCCCATTTGTATATAAAATCCAAACTCCTTGTTACTCCTACATCTCGAACATCCCCAGAGAAGTTCATATCCAGAAGTGGATCCTCCAGGTCATTCTCATCTTGTCTCCAGTCAAATCCCCATGGCTGGGCTGTACCCTGGACTGATTAAATCAGAATCTCTGCATCAGCCCAGGCACTGGTATTTCTTCAGCTTCTCCCAAGGGTATTTTAATGCACACCCATGATTGAGAAGCATGACTTTCAAGCCCCAAAGCACTGAAGAAATAGTTATTAATGGAAGGAATGGAAATTCTTACCAAATATGCATAAGGATTGATACAAAAGTATGAATCTCAGTTTTACTTATCATTAATAGCTCCAAATAATGTCCCAAAATGGGACATCATCTCAATGCCCAACTTTGGAAACGGATTAGAATTACATAGGTAGGGAATTTCCTGCAGTCATTCAAAATTATATTGATATTGATAAAGAATTTTTCATAAAATCAGGAAAATATTAGTTTGCTGGTTTAAGGGGAAAAAAAACCTCAGAAGTGAACATTTGCTATGAGCTCAACTCAGTTGAAATGGGAGGGAGAGGTCTCATAGAAACAAAGATTAGAAGAAAATATATGAAATTTATCTAAGGTTGATGTCCTGTGATAAATGGGATCATGGCTGATTTTTTTTCCTGCTCATTGCTAGTGTCCAAATTATTGTAGAATAGAGAAGAGGTGATGGTAAAATGAAATTAAAAAACCAAAAGTAAGGGGCCTCCCTGGTGGCAAGGTGTTCTCAGCACAATGAAGCTCTTGGCAGCCACTGTAGCTCAAGTTCGATCCCTGGCCAGGGAGCTGACCAGACCTGGTCTGGTGTTGCAGACCTCTCCTGCCTCACCTGCTGCTCCCCTCAGCAGTGTGTTTCAGTCAGTCTGCCTGTTCTGTCCCCTCTCCCTGCTCTGTCTCTGGTGAATCTTCTCACCACCCAGTACCTCTGGCCTGCACCCCAGCTCTTGTATGCATAAGTAACTAATCTTTTTTAAAAAATAAATAAAACGCTAAAAGTAAGTATATGATAAACATGAATGAATGAGCAAAGAAGGAATACTGGGGGCTGTGCAGGGACCCACACAGACCAATAAACCTAACTAAGGCCTAGAGTCTTAGCTCTAATTATAGAGACCAACTCTGGCTAATAAATTTATTGAGCACGTACTAATGTCAAGCACTGAGCCAAATGCTCTGTGTGGGTCACTTCCTGGAATGCTCCAAGACCACACCATGAGATAGGTATCCAAGAGGCATTTTACAAATTGGAACTCTGATGCCAGCAGGAGCTGAGCAGCCTGCCTAGATCACGCAGCTGATGGCAGGCGGGCACGGTCACAGGCAGGAACAGAAGGGACATTTGGTCCCGACCTCACATTCATCAAAGGCCTCAGATTTAGATCTTTGACATTATTGCTCAATGAGGTCATACAGAGTGCAGAGACTGACAGGAAAGGAGCCTAGATTTTAAAACTATGCCCCCCCTCATCTCCCCCCTTCCCTACCCCCATCTACCCACACACCTAAAGGGGCTATGCGTTAACACTTCTTAGTAGATGATGTTACCACCTGGTGAATTCTATTGTATCTGTAGTTTCCCCCTCCTAGGAGAAAAGTGGTCCATTGTAAAAACAAAACTCTTAAAATTCACCATAAATCATGTGTTCTGTTTGCTAGTTCTTAAATTGTTCATACACTCTGAACCTCAAAAACTGCAGTGACCTCAGAGCCCTTCTTAACTTCTGAAAGACTCCAGCATCAGAATGTAAACGCAAGCTAACCAGAGTCCTCAACTGCTAGGATTTTCCTTGATTGCTCTCCCAAGTTTCCTAAGCAGATACTCAAATTTATATCCCAAATAAACAAAAGATAAGACTTTCCATTTTGTTTTCTTTTATCCCTAGATCTGGTGCAGGATTAACCCCAATTTGTCACCAAGAATCTAGGAACTTTCATTCTTAAACAGGAGGCTTAAGTACAGAGTGATTCTTAAAACACTACCTTAAAAGCAAATCCACATCACAAAGACATTCAGGCAGATTTAAAAGGAAAAGGAAAACAGCAGCAGCCCTCTTATTCTGTTCCCAGCTAGGAAATCTTCGTCACAGGTCAGCCTCCCTCTGTCCAGGCTATTTTTATAGCGAGTTTTCAAGTTGGTGCTGGATGTTTTTGGCTGGGAAACCTCATGACACATTTGAAATCTTGAGGCGAGGGCCAAGCTTCTATGAATCAGGGCAAAGACAGGCTGTCCCATAGCTTGTGCATACTCCAAATAATAAAACAGGAGACCCATGTGTCCATTCAAAGCTATTTGTGATTTCTTTTTTTTTTTAAAGATTTATTTATTTATACATATAAGAGCTGGGGT
The DNA here is from genome assembly GCA_019455555.1 of Galemys pyrenaicus. Taxonomy (NCBI): domain Eukaryota; kingdom Metazoa; phylum Chordata; class Mammalia; order Eulipotyphla; family Talpidae; genus Galemys; species Galemys pyrenaicus. The sequence continues at coordinate 7,831,916 of JAGFMF010011768.1, forward strand.
ACAGGCTAGAATTGCGGGAGGTGAGAGGATCCACCAGAGACAGAGTGGGGAGCAGAACAGGCAGAACAGAGCAGAACAGACTGAAACACACTGCTGAGGGGAGCAGCGGGCGAGGCAGGGAGGGCTGCTGCGCCATGTGGGTCCCCTTCCTCCGCTGGGTGGCAGGGGTCCCCTTCCTCCGCTGGGTGGCAGGGATGGAACTCGTGCTGCAGTGGCTGCGGTCTGCTTCATAGTGGTTGCTTAACACATTACACCTCCAGGGAGGCCCACTATTTATGATTTTCCTCGCCTGGCCTTGAGGTGGCCTGTGATCTGCCTGGTGGTTCTAAAGGAGCCTGCTCCTTTCCTTTTTGAGATGAAAGTAATATTACAGATCCATGTAAATAACAAACTGATCATATAAACAAAATCTCCCAGAGCAGGGTGTTTTATTGTCATCTATTGCTGGCATCGTTGTCATTTAACAATTAAAAAGAGATCCTAAGCGTAGCTCTTTCCTGTACCTAGTGAGTATTTCTGAAGAATCGGATTATGTCTGACCGGAGTAGTGCATCCCGCTTTCTATCTGACTTTTAGCAGGGAACTCCCCGCGGTGTGTCCTCAGAAACTGTGTATTTTAATCCATGGCTTCCAGTGTCTTTGCCCGAGTTCTTAACAATAGTCTTTTTAAACATTTTTTTCTTCATACAGAACTGCCACATAGGCAAGAGGGGTGTTGGGGCGGGGGGGCCGCAGGGGGGCTTGAGAGGATTTACCAGAGACAGAGTGGGGAGCAGAACAGATGGATCTACTGAAATACACTACTGAGGGCAAGACAGGAGAGGTCTGCTGTGCCATGTGGGTCCTCTCCCTGGCCAGGATTGAACTTGGGCCATAGCAGTGATAGCACTGAGATTTAACCCCTTCGCCACCAGGGAGGCCCCTTCTTAAACATCTGACCTAAAGTCAGGGCCCACCATGATTGGGTAGAAGAAAAGGAATGTTAAGATGTGGTGGGGGCAGAAAGAGGAAGAGTGTAGATGGAGGTTAAAGTCTTAAGTATTTGTTGTCAGGCTTGGGAGTCAACCAAATCTGCTGCTGATGATGATGACGATAAGAATGATGAAGATGATGAGGATGAGGATGTCATTGAGGATGAAGATGTCAGAGAGGATGAGGATGATAATACAACTCATAACAGCAATAACAGCTAACATTTATTGTACTCGTGCTACTTGTCAAGCTAAGGACTGAACACAACAAACCCATTGTTCACTGAATCCTAAACCACCACGAAAGCTGGTTGCTCTTCTTTTTCCCATTTTACAGATGATGAAGAAGAAGCTTAGGGAGGACCAGCTTGCCCCAAGACATGTAGCTAGTAAATAGTTGACCTGAAACTTAAACCCACATGTAGTGCTTAACTATGTGGGCCCTTTTTCTTTATCCAACAATCCAGTCACTCTCTAAATTTGCATGAGTAGCCCATTTTCTCAAAAGTAATCAGGTGTAGGACCTCTCTCGTGGAGCAAGGGGTTAAGCACTGCACTATGAAACATCTGCAGCCACTGCAGCACGAGTTTGATTCCTGGCCAGGGAACTCACCCATATGGTGCAGCAGACCTCTCCTGTCTTGCCCGCCATGCCCCTAGCAGTGTATTTCAGCCAATCTGCCTGTGCTGTCCCCAGCCTCTCTTTAGTGAATCCTCTCACCTCCCACACCTCTGGCCTGTACCCAGTTCTTATGTGCATAAATAAATAAATCTTTTTAAAAAAAATAATCAGGTGTCACAGGTTTATTCATTATAGTTAGAGATAAAGAAAAAGTCTACTATGTAAGGGTCAAAAACAGGTTTCTCCCACTATCCCAAAGTAGAAGGTTCCTATGTGGTATGGTTTGGTAGGTTATTTTGGAAAATAGTAGTCTAGAAAGGCTACTATTATTAATTTATATGGAAAAGAATTGTAAGCATTCCCATACCCAGAAAAGAACCTAACAAATTATACCAAATAGACATGTTCTACCGTTGGATAATGGGGGACACCTACAAATGTTTTCCCCCAGAGTTTCTTGCTGAAATAGAAACTCACAGCCTCTTTAGTCAAATGCTATAAGTGTCATCACTGAAATGATCCCTTCATCCCATGCCAAGGAGGCAAATGAGGGCTTCTTCTGGAAGGTTTTTTGTGCTAAAATAATTTGAAGGTCACAGTGGTTGGCCCCAGGCATGCCAGCTCTCATGGAGTCCTTCCTGCTGGGCCTTGGAAGGGACTTCTCAGAAAAATGATGACTTGAGGTGGCTTTTGGATGAAGGGGAAGCAGATGGCCGAGTATTACATCACCTTGGGTGAGGGAAATAGAAATATGAAAATAATAAGATCATAGGAAAATAAAAGCCTGATCCCAAATGATCAGTCAGTATTTGGGAAGTGTTTATTCCCACCAAATACCAGGGATAAAAGAGAATAAGTAGCGGTCTTGCCCATGTTATGTGATTCAAAAACAGACATTACCCTTTCTACCCTTTTGTTAAAGTAATAATGACGGGCCTCCCTGGTGGTGCAAGGGGCTAAATTTCAACACTGTGAAGCTATACACAGTCACTGCAGCATGAGTTCGATCCCCGGCCAGGGAGCTGAACCACATGGCTCAGCAGACCTCTCCTGTCTTGCCCACTGTTCCTACAGCAGTGTATTTCAATAGATCTGCCTATTCTGCTCCCCACTCTGTCCCTGGTGAATACTCTCACCCCCTGTACCTCTGACCTGCACCCCCGTTCTTCTATGCAAAAATAAATAATCCTTTTAAAATAATAATAATAATAATAATGACTACTGGGAATGTTAGTTATATTTGCCTTAACTATCACCATTTCTCAAACTCAGGGAGGTACATATAATCAAAACCATATTTTTACATAGGAAAAAACTATGAGCAGATAGTTTATGAGTACCGTGTCCCAAACCACTCAGCTGCTAAGTGGCAGTAGCTTCCCAAGAACCCTGGGCTAGCTGACGCCAAATATATGCTCTACTTGAAGAGCACCTGAGGGGCAGATGAGGAGTAACATTTTTCTGATCATTCTATAATTTACCAAAATGATGCATGCAACCCCAGATACCCAGGCATTCTTAGCAGTTGGATGTTTTTAAGAGAACCAGTCTTAAAAATTTTGTTTCCTTGACTTATTTATCTGAATGAGAAGTACCCAAAGAAGGATAATAGTTATATGTGGAAGTAATGGGACTATTAATGTCTCTGTTCTAGTCCCCAGTGTGATATTGATGGGATTCAGATGATGGGGTTCATTGCGTGGGGTTCTTGGGTCTCTCTGAGAAAGAATTCAGCAGATGTTCCCATTCACTAGCACACAGCAAGTTTATTGAAGAAAGGAAAAAGGAAAGAGATGTCTGCATAGACACAGACTGGCATTCTTAAAGAACGAGAACTGCATTTTTTTTCTAGGGCAAGGGTATTCTGTTATAATGTTCTCTGATAGAATTATTGTGGAAAGTATCCCTTTGGTGTCAGGTTGGGTTATTCTTCTAAGACCAATAATCCTCTCTGCCCCCACCTCTAGCTGGTAATCTTTTCTGACCCCAGTTTAGATTCCTGGAAACTTCCATAGCTAGTGTCAGTCCAAGATTCATTAATCATTCCTAGCCCCACCTCTGGTGTCTGTCCTTGTGAGACCTTCCATCCTAAACTTTTCTACTCTTAAGATTCCATCAATATATTGTGTGCATCAGAAGTTGTATGCATCAGAACAGAGTGTGAGGAAGCTGCTGAACCTCATTCACTGTACTTTTAGAAAGAAAGAACATATGAACAAGAATGGTAGATTTGAGTCACATGGTCCAATATGGCAGCCACTCACCATGTGGGTTACTGAGCACTGGGAAAAAATGTGACTGGTTCTAGCAGATAGGCTGTAGGTAAAACACACACTAACTTTCAAAGGCTTATTACTAAAAAGTGTATAAAGTATCTCATTAATAATTTTATATTGATTACACAAAGTGAATATTTTAGATACAGTGGGTTAAATAAAATATATGATGAAAATAAACATTTTTTTCTCCTTACATTTTTTTAATGTGGCTGCCAGAAAGTCAAACGTCATATAGGTGGTTCAAATTCTATTTCTAGTGGATAATGCTGTGCTAGCTAGATACAGTGTAAGAATCTTCTTTACTGAGCACTGATTGAAGGAGGCTGACATTGTATCTGGGCAGCCCTAGAGATACAAGCTGTCCCTGAAGCATTGACAGTTCATCAGTAGTCTCTGCGAGATTTCTCTTGCTGGTTCTTAAGACCTAACCTCTTTACCCATCAAGAACCACTCATTTTGGAATGTAATGTATTAAGTTTTAATTTCTCAACCAAATCAATCACAAGTAATCTCTGATTTTTGATGAGGCAACACAAAACATTCCAAGCATTCTCCTAGGCTACACCCATAAGACATCAATAATCAATCACAACACCATGCTCATGATAGACATTAAGAATCAATCACAGCATATTTTGCCTCCAAACACATTGAAGGTCTTATTATCATTTTCAACACAGAGCTCCAGGTAGCCACTACCCATTGATCAAAGTTGTCATGAGATTAAAAAAAAAAAAAAAACCTATTTGCCACCCTTGTAATAGAGTCACCTAGTGAATATGATTGATGATTGACAGGGTCAATTCAGGAACAAGTCTATATTGTATTCAAGTTCAATATAATATATTGAAAGAGGAACAAGTTAATATTCTTTCTTTGTACCTGAGGCTTTACAAAAAGAGGCAAATACATGGATTTTATGAATAGTATGTCCGAGTATGTTATTGTTGCTTGGTATCAGGTACATGCATAATTTCCCATGTTTCTAGTGAAATGAGTCAGGGATCTAGTGAAACATGTCACCTGCTTTCTTTGGAATTGTTTGCAGCAGACACCATAATTCCTGCTCCAAGCAGGTACAGAGCACAGGGTAATGTATTATATGCCAAGATAGGGCCTCCAAAAGTGATTTTAAGGAATACTGGTTCTGTAGGTTGTTAATACCTACTCACTGAGAATGGTTTCTCTAGTCAAATAAGTGAGAAACATTGTGTTTATGGAAAGTTAAAATGATTTTCTGCTATCCCTGAAGAAGGGGATCTAGGATGCTCCCCATTTTGGACAAAAAGTCCCATTTTTATATCTTAAGGTGCTATGTTCTAAGAAGCAGGTATTTTTGGAAATACCATTTCAAAGATTAATGATGATGTTTATTTTTTAAAATTGCTGGGGAGGGAACATGGATGCTAGGGATCTTCCTTTATTTTCAAATTTATTTCTTCAAACCAGGCATTTGTTGCCATCAATTATGTGATGGCAGCAGGTGAGAGATGAATCATGGTTATTTAGACTGGAAGGCGTTGAAGCCATGGCATGATCCGACACCCCAAGAGTGCTGATGAGGAAACTGAGGCTTGGGGAGATTTAGTGTCCTGTCCAAGGTCTCCAAGGACATCCATGTCTAACAAACTGGAACGCTAAAATAAAAAAGGTAGTTAAAATATAGTGGCCAGAGCTATCACCTCCATTATCACCTGCCCCTTAGACTACCCTCATCTATCATTTGTTTACCTGCAAGAGAAAATTACATTTTCCAGGAGGCCATGAATGTAGATACATTCCTTTCACCTAAACAGAAATAGAGAAGAGATTTATTATAGCAGAAAGCAATAGAACTTTAGTGTTCTTTCAGCCTTCCTGCAGAAGCCAAGCAAAGTGAGCTCTTTATATTAATGATGATACCATAGAAAAAGCCCTTCTGCTTGGTTTCTACAGTTGGGGCATAATTTTATCTGTTCTGAGTAAATGCTGTCTTCAAAATGTGGACTCTGCATCAAGTAAAGATAGTTGGTGACTGGGGTTTGCCTCTTTTTTTTTTAAGATTTATTTATTTATGTATATTATAGCTGGGGTACAGGCCAGAGTCACAAGAGTTAAGAGGATCCACCAGAGACAGAGTAGAGAGCAGAACAGGCAGACTGACTGAAATACACTGCTGAGGGGAGCAGTGGGCAAGGCAGGAGAGGTCTGCTGCACCATGTGGGTCCAGGGATTGAACTTGTGCTGCTGTTCAGCAGATGCTTCACAGTGCAGCGCTCATCCCTCTGTGCCACCATGGAGGCCCCAGTGTTTGCCTCTTAATGGAGAGCTTTGCAGAATTTGACAACTGAGCCAACCTCTTTCTGGAATTTGATCCCACACTCTTTTTTAAAATTTATTTTTATTTATTTATGCATACAAGAACCAGGCCAGAGGTGCAGGGGATGAGAGAATTCACGAGAGACAGAGGGGGGAGCAGAACAGGCAGATGAACTGAAATGCACTGCTGAGGGGAGCAGCAGGTGAGGAAGGAGAGGTCTGCTGCACCATGTGAGTCCCCTCCCTGGCTTGGGGTCGAACTTACACTCACACTGCAGTGGCTAGCAATAGCTTGATAATGCTGAGGCTTTAACCCTTGCACCACTAGGGAGACCCTGATGCCACACTCTCATTGATAACACCAGAAAGGCACATGACACATGTCCCCTTCTGCTCTTGTGCGGCCCTAACAACTGTCTCCCTGGAAAGCCTATTGACACTGATCTTCAGTAGGTCAGCACTGCTGGATTTCAGCATTATTGGCATTTGGGGTCAGATACCCCTCTACTGTGAGGGCAGTCTGTGTTCTGTAGGATGTTTAGTAGCATTCCACACTTCTACTCACCAATGCCAGTAGCATCCCTCAACTTACAGCAATAAAAGAAAATTTTAGACATTGATAAATACTCCCTGGGAGGCAGAATTGCCCCTGGTTTAGAGGTAGCAAATCCAATGAGGTCAACTCACACCCCAGACTAGATGTCAGTCGCTCCTAGAGATTCTCAGACAAAGGACTCAGAAAACATGTGCTGGCTGATCACCTTTGCGTCTTCACCCCAGCACATGGCAGGTGTTCACCCACTGATTCATTCCACAGATATCTACTAGACACCTATTATATGCCAGATACTCTTCCAGGGGTTAAAGGTATAGGCATGATCAGATAAAGCCTAGTCGTGTAGAGTTTACATTCCAGAGGGGGGAGGATAAATAATGGAAGCATAAATAAAACCACAAATGAATATCTAGAGTAATTTCAAGTATTAAACCATGAAGAACAAAACATAAATAAATATGAAAGATAGTTGCATTAGCCAGAAGTCTATCAGTTGAAATTAAGTGGGTAAAAGGATCTGAAATAACTGTGGCATAAACAAAGTAAAAGTTTCTCTCTCAAGTCCAAGTCCAGAAGTAAATAATCCAGGGTTGCTATGATGGTTCTGTTCCATGAAGTCCTCACTGATCCAGGGTCTTTCTCTTGTTGCTCTGCTGCACATGGCCTCCATTTCCAAGGTTACCTCGTGTTCTCAAATGACTGCTCCCGCTCCAGCCATCAGGTCACATTCTAGCCAGAAGAATAAATAAAAGGGGTGGAGGGGCAAGAAGCAAAGGTTATGCACCATTGATCTTTAGGGAATGCTCCTGGAAACTGCCACATTATATTTTCTTTTTATCACTTTCATCATATAGCCATATGACTATATAAAGCTTAATCACACAGCCATAACCAACTATAGGGTGGCTGGGAAATCGTGGACTCTGCTAAAAATAAGAATTTCCATTTTGGACCTCCCTGGTGGCGCAACGGGTTGAGCCCCACACTATGAAGCATCCGCGGCACAGCAGCACGAGTTCTATCCCCAGCCAGGGAGGGGACCCACATGGCGCAGCAGACCTCTTCTGCCTTGCCCGCTGCTCCCCTCAGCAGTGTATTTCAGTTATCTGCCTGTTCTTCTCCCCGCTCTGTCTCACCCCCCATGACTCTGGCCTGTACCCCAGCTCTTGTATGCATAAATAAATAAATCTTTTTTTAAAAAAATAATTTTCATTTCACTGGAGAAGAGAAAGACTGGATATTGGGGGACAGCTAGAAGTCTCTCTCTGGGATGGTCAGGGGAGTGCTTTCTGAGGCCTTTGACAGACATTGTTGAGACATTTGACAGACATTGACGAGAAGGGGAAAGATGTGGGAAGAACTTCTTGACAGGTGTCAAGTACAAAAGCCCTGAATTGTTACTAAGGAAAGTTTGGGGTAAAACAGGCAAAATCACCAAGAGTCTGTGGGCCATGGTAACAGCTGTATGTTTTATCCCCCTTGCAATGAAAAGTCTTTGGAAGATTTCAAGCAAGAAGAAATGTCCTTGATGCTTTCAGATCACCCTGGCTGCTGGGTAGGACAGCAATAGGAGAAGCAGAGATGGGTTAGCCCTCTGCTGGAACGAACATGTGTGTGACTTGGACCGAAGTACAGAAAGTGCAGGATGAGAAGTGATTACATTTTGTACGTAATATATGGGATACTGGAGCCAAAGTCCTCAGCACTACTTGATGGATTAGATGTGGGCTGTGATGGGAGCAAGAAAATAAAAGGTTATTTTTCAAGGCTCTGATCTGGGTAGACACATAGGGCAGTGTCACCTATTGATACAGGAAAGACTTGAGAGGAAGAAAATATGGGTCAAGAGTTCTGACTTGACCATGTTAAATCCAAGAAGTGCATGAGATCCCTTGCTAAAGAGATAGAGAGATAAGAATGTGGCCCAAAAAAGCAAACTTGAGAGTCATCAGTCTAAAGAGACTACTTTAAGGGTAAGTGTGAAAACAATGTTAGAGATAATTGGCTCAAGAAAAAGGAAAGTTATGTTTTTATGTGCAATTAGACAAATTTGCAAAACCTAGAATCATCCTTCTTAAAGACCCTTAAACATCCCGAGAAGTCCCCTTCAGAGTCATCAAGGCTACAACTCTTGCTCTTGATCTAATTAAACCTGCCTTAGAATCTCGAGCACCACTTACAACAAGCAAAAAGGCTTTTATCATCAGTTGTTGAAAAGAACCTGAAAGAGCTTCTTTGGCTGTATTTGCATTGCATCAGTGCTGTTTTCTGATTTTTAAAAAAGATCATGGTTGTTTAATATTTAGGACTCCCAATCATTTACATAGACTTTCCCGAATTTGCCTTGGGGAAGTAATGTAACCAAACGATACTGTCTCCATGGGAAAATTAGCTCTGAGGTCTATACTTTTGGACAACTTGCTCCTTACAAGTTAAGAACTGCCACTGCATGATTTTAATCAGACTCAACCCCTAACTCCAAGGAGTTTATTAGGTGATCATCAAAACAGTAACACTAGGTGAACATCTATTTAGTCAACTGTTACTAAGTGGCAGGAGCAGGCTTCTGGGCACTTTGAAGACAGATTCTAATCTTCATATAGGTCTGATGGGGAGATGTTAGTCTCCCTATTTCACAGATGAAGATTCCAAACTGTGACCGGTAGTCCCCTGGGAGAGGGGACGTTCCAGGTTCCCTGGGCACCCTCAGGAAGGGTAGAGCTGAGAAGGGAGGAGAAGTGAGAGAAGACTGGGGGAAGAAATGGAGAGCCGGGAGACCTGGGGGAGGCACATGGTGAAAAAAAAAAAAGTGAAGAAGCTGTGCTCGTTCTCAGCTTTGGGCTTCCTAGTCTGGAGAACATGGAAGCGGGTACTTGAAACAGATGTGGGTGAGAGAACCACGGGAGGCTGACAATGGCAGCCTTTAGCTTGACTTGCGTTTTGATTTTGCTCTTTTCCTTCAGACTTGTCCGGCCCTTCTGTTTCTTCCCTATGGGGGTCCCCACCAGCAACTACCTTAGACTGGTGGCAAAGTCTTGGGGCTCAGCAGCTCTCTTTGGGCCAACCCTGATTGACTGGGCATTTCCCATGAGGGGATGGGCCACTTTGGGTTCTTGATTTGGAAACTATATTCTTTCTTTTCTCTTCTCTCTGTCACAAACACTAATTGTACTAGTTTTTTTTGTTTGTTTGTTTTTTCCCACTGAGGGTCTTATGCACTAGGGTATGTTTTCTCTTTATGCAGCGGATGGCAGAACCCATTTAGAGCCTGCAGATTTGGGGATCCCAGGGTACCCTTCACCTAGTCTTATAACAAAACGTCAGAAACATTGTGTGTCTACCTTACCTTAGACTGATGAACAAGTCTGATCATTCAGGAAGCCTGTCTATTTCCTGGGGCATCTTACTTATCTTTGCCATTTCATAGCCTAAAAGTAGAAACTCATTCTCATTCTTCTTTTTTTTTTTTTTTTAAGATTTTATTTATGCATGCAAGAGCTGGGGTACAGGCCAGAGTCATGGGAGGTGAGAGGATTCACCAGAGTGGGGAGCAGAACAGGCAGACTAATTGAAACACACTGCCGAGGGCAGCAGCAGTGGGTGAGGCAGGAGAGGTCTGCTGCGCCATGTGGGTCCCCTCCCTGGCCGGCAGCAGGGATCGAACTCATGCTGCAGTGACTGCGGTATGCTTCAGAGTCTGTTGCTTAACCAACTGCGCCACCAGGGAGGCTCCCTTTTTTTTTTTAACCAACTACAGTTTCCAGATCATACAGATTATAATGGCTACTCAAATATTAATTGAAAATATAAGCCATATACTGTCATGGTATCATTGCTAAATCAAAAAACCCAAGCCCCATTCCTTACCTGGCAGGCAAGTTTGGGAGGCCTGATTGGATAAAGGGAGTAGATGGGACTGCCCTGCAACCTGGTCATCGAGCTCTATAGCAGGACCCAACCAAGACTAGTCACCCAAACCAGTCAGTGATGCAGGGATAGATAGAGCCTCCCCTCTCTGCACAAGGGACCTCTCCTGTCTCGCCCACTGCTTCTCTTAGCAGTGTATTTCAATAAATCCACCTGTTCTGTTCTCCACTTGGAGAATTCTTTTACCACCATGACCAAAAAAACAGGTGCGTTGGAGGTGGATTTGGAATTCTAAGCAAATCTTGGGGATGTCACTTAGTCTCATCATTACCATCAAGCCCCAGGCAGGAAGGGGGGAGGGGGATGGGGGTGGCCGCAGGACTGTTTGGCAAACAAACAAATAAATATCTTAGCTCCCACCATTCAAAAACTGGGAAATTGCAAATGTAAATACAGATTTTGCTTCAGGGCAAGGAAAGGGGCACCCCAGAACCTCCAAGCCTAACCTCTCTGAATGGGTTTTGCCATCCACCACATTAAGACAAACATAGAAGACCTTTAATGGAAAGGAACTTTAAGACAATTGGGGAACAATACAGAAAGGACAAAGAACATAGTTACTAAGTCAAGCATCCAAAGTCACCCATCTCCTTGAGGGTAAAAATCCAGCCAAATAGGATTGGCCCAAAGCAAGGCCCAAAGCCTGCCACACGTCTAAAGGACCTTTCAGTGGAGACCTATAGAAAAGGGTCAGAGTCAGACAAATCCAGGAGGAAAAGAGCAAAATCAAAACCAAGATGAAAGCTGCCATTGTTAACCTCTCCATCGGTCTCTCACCCACATCTGTTCCAACCAGTCCAAGACCAAAAAGCAAGCGCAGTTTCTTCACATGTCCCTCTGCTCCCTGTGCCTCCTCTAGGTCTCCTTGCTGCTCTCCATCCTGCTTCCTTCTTCCTCCCTCCCTTCTGTCTTCCTATCTCCTCTCTCCAGCATCTTCTTATTCCTGTTCAGCTCCACCCACTTAAGGCGGAACCTGGATTCTGGAACTTTCCCCTTTTCCTGGGGGCCCCCCTGTTACAATTTCTCTTTTTGCTTCCCTCAAGATCTCACCACACTGGATCCCACCCCCAGGTTAACAAGGAGAAGGGAAGGAGCTGAGTAGGAGGTCCCACTGCTTGTAGATTTCCCCAGGCTCTCCCTAGGCATTTTTATTTGCAATTTCAACCATCCAAGTCCCTTATTTCAGAAGTGACAGCGGTTCCATACAGGAAAGTGCCTTGTGTGGGAGTTCCAGGTGTCCCGACTCCCTCACCCCTGTAGATTCTACACCCTGCCCAGGACAGCCAGGCACCCCAAAAAATCCACTCTTGGCAAGATGACTGCACAGCTGCGTCTCGTTTTCAAGATGAGCAGAAACACTGAATCTTGACAGTTAAAAAACTGCAGACACTAAAGTTTCTCTTTGCTCTGGGCACAAGGTCAGCTTATTCTAACCCTCAAGTCTTTCCCTTCTTTCTTACTTTTTTCAGTCCTAATTTTTTTTTTCTTTCAGGTTTTTGTTCTCTTTCCACTTCTTTTATTGTGTCACTATTTTCTGCTATATTTTTTTCAATACATTCTTTTTGTTTTTCTTTTTATTGCGGTTCCCTTGGTTTACAACTGTAAGATCCAGACATGTAGGTTAACGCCTTTTCAGATGTTTGTGACCGCACAGCCTCAAGGCACCCAGAGCACCGGGTCCCCTCCTCCCCTTGTCCCCACCCCCTCTCTCTCTACTTCTTTAAGAAAATAGTAATTTCAGGTTAATGTTTATTCCAATTCTGAGTCAGCCTTGCTTTCACTTTCTAAATCACTCAGTAGTGATCTGATAAGATTTGAGAAATGAATGAAGAAACTGGAGGGTGGAGTGGAGGGAGTAAGAAGCCATGAAACCTCTGACCTATTGGGGAACCTGTTGGGAATGGCTGTCACGCTTCACGGTGGTGAACGAAATCTGCTCAGGATACTCCACGCCTCAGTTCAAATGCTTCCCCCTCCTTGCTCTGTAGGGCCCCCTTGAGCCTTGAATCTCATTCCTCCCACACATCACATCACCCTCCCTTCCCCAGCCACAGCAACCCTTGATGGGGGAGGGGCTGAGTCAGTAGAGAACTAGAAAAACAGAAGCAGTGACCTTTGGACCAGCTTCAATAAATCATTGATCTGGAAGTCAATTTCAGACACATAGTTCAGATGGTGCTTGGTGTACTCCAGGCCAGCGCCGGTCACATGTTAATGTGCTTACGTGTTGCCTGGAGCTTGTGCAATGCAGGTTCTGATTCACCAGGTCTGGGTGGGGCCCATGATGCTGCTTTTCTCTCAGGTCCCCAGGTGAGGCGGAGGCTACAGCCACAGACTCTGGGGTAGGCAGGCCTGAAAGTAGACCGTTGGTTCTCAAAACCCCCTGCCCTGTGATTCTTGGCACCCATCACCTGTGGGTCCTTAAGGGTGACTGAGGCCTGGGTGTCACCGTCAGACTCTGGTTCATTAGTGTGGGGGAAACCTAGGCATTAGCTCTGCAGAGCTTCCCGGGAGATTCTGTAGGAAGCACAGTTTGGGAAGCACTGCCCAGCCCAGAGCCCTCGTTCTCAAATGTTAGTGAGTTAGGGGCATAGCAGGGTTTGCTCAGACACCCAGGCTATAGGGCCTCCCATTGAGCATTTCAGTAGATCTGGGTGGAACCTGAATGTTTGCCTTTCTAATAAGGTGGATGCTGCTGGCCTGGGGCTCACACTTACAGGACCTGTGGGCTGTGGCAGCGTAGGACCCTACGGACCAGAGCCGGGTCACCAAGGAGGGGGGCTGTGATCTTCATTTACCATGCCTGAAGTGCCAGTGCAAAGAAGCTATGTATGGACTGTCCTACTGCCACCTGCGGGACTGGCCACTGATTCGGTTAGGGGGAAAGGATGTCCTGAATGAACTATACAAATAGGTTTATGGGTTAATGGACTCCATCCCCACTCCAGAGCAACAATACCCAAGAACTACAAATCCTATAAGGTCACCTGGGACCTGAGGGTGGAGTAAGCAGCCAGGCTGGGTATAAAACCAGACATGTGGGCCTTGGGGGCTCTCTTGGTTTAGAGCCAGCTCTCAGCATGCTGTTGGGTTCCAGCTCGGAGGAACCAGTAGCACACATGTATAGATTTGTCTCCCTCTCTTCTCCCTGTGTTATTCATTTCTTTATTTCCACTTCTTTTGTAAATAAAGCCCTTATTAACCTTTGTTGTGTGTGCCTGCAGTTGAGGCTTACTATAAGTGCCTTTCAAGGGCGTGGTAAGGACCCAGTCAGGCAAACCCATTTTGTATCAGGGTTGCCCTGTAACAGTTCTAACCAGCCTGTGGGCTTTGCACCAGTCATAAATCATGCCAGTTCACCAACCTGTCCAGTCCATGCACAGCCTCCTTTGCTATAGTTCAGGCCAGCATGGCCCCCTCTAGAATAGACAGTGAAGGACTCATCCCCAGAGGGAGAGAGATGTGGAGGGTGAATTTTGCACACAGGCCACCTGGAAATCGCCCACAAGCCTAACAACGGTAGGACATCCTCTTTGCTTCAATACCAGCCCATGATTCCTTTCCACAGAGAGGGTTTAGCTGCCCTGGTTATTCTGCAAAGGTTGGAAAAATACAACCACTGTTAGTGGGCAGACTGAGGGGCACCCCAGGACCCCAAAGCTGCATGCCTTAAATGGGTTCTGCCATCTACTGCATAGGCATAAAGCATTTTCTTCATATAAAAGAACTTTGGTAAGTGTGCAACAGAGAGAATAAAAGAAAGGGTACTAGTTTCCAATAAAATACCCAAAGTTACCCATCCCCCATGGGTAAATGTCCAGCTAAACAGGGCTGGTCCAATGTGAGGCCACTAAGGAGTAAAAACCCATGTCTGAGACACCTCCTAGTGGGGAGCCACAGGAAAGGGGCAGAAGGGCCAGGCAAATCTGGAAGGAAAAGAGCAAAATCGGGCCTCCCTGGTGGTGCAGTGGGTTAAGCAACATACTATGAAGCAAACCGCAGCCACTGCAGCATGAGTTCGATCCCCGCCGCCAACAGAGAAGGAACCCACATGATGCAGCAGACCTCTCCTGCCTTGCCCGCTGCTGCCCTCAGCAGTGTGTTTCAGTCAACCTGACTGTCTCTGTGTCAATCTCTCTGTCTCTGGTGGATCCTCTCACCCCCTACACCTCTGGCCTGTACCCCAGCTCTTGTATACATAAGTAAATAAATCTTTAAAAAAAAAAAAAAGAGCAAAATCAAAACCCAAGTCAAGATAAATACTGCCACTGTCAGCCTCCCCATGGGTCTCTCATCCGTGTGTCTTCCACGAGTTTCCTTCCACACGCCCAATCCCTGGGGCAAGGCCAGAGCTGAGAAACAAATGAGATTCTTCACACATCCCAGTTCCACAAGGTACCTTCCACATCCCAAAGTCCTTGCTTCCCCAAGCCCCTTCTCTCGTTTCCCCCCATGCTCAGGCCACCCTTCCTTCCTGGTGCCTCCCCTTTCTACAGAGACCACCCTGTTAGACTGCACCAGAGGAAGGCTGAGATATGGTTAAACAAGCGAGAATTCTCTTAGAGAAGAGATGGAAGAATGTTCAATCCAGGACTGTTCTGAAAGCACCAAGCTCTGTACTCCAATGAGTTCTTTTCCAAATCAAAGTAATATTTTTTCCTGCTTTTAATTCACATTTTCATTAGAAAAAAAAAAAAAACAAAACAAAAAACAAAACAACCTGTCACACATTTACAGCTAAGCTTCAAACTGAGGTAGAGTAAGCCCAGCAGCAACTTTTATTTATTTTGTTTTTGAGCAGAAAATTTAATTTGGTTTATAACATTGTATACATTCCAGCTGTACAGCATTAAAACTCAACATCTGCATACTCTACATCATGATCGCCATTAAGTGTTCACTGTTATCTTCTCCAAGGAAAATCCTTTTATCTACCTATTTATTTTATTTCAGACTATTAATCTGAGTGAAGTTACACTGTTCCTCCTTAGAATAAAATTGGTCTAGAGGTATGGGAAGGAAGCCACCATTTATTAAGCACCTACTGTATTCACACTTTGTGTTCATTAGCTCATGGGCTGCTGCAGAAAGCAGGGGAATATATCACTGACTGGAATTTGAGGGGATGTTTTTGAGCAAAACAGTCTTTATGATAAAGCATTCTCATGGAGAAAATGATACAGATAACATGTAGAGCTGAGAATGGATGTGGGCCATTATAGAATCTTTCTGGACCTGGTGTCAGACATTAAAATTCCTGCTGTAGGCTGGTTCCTTCATTATACCACAAGCAAAGTTTCAGCAATTGCTTCTAATGGTTTTTACAGGCCTGTGGGGAAACTAGGCGGGGTTGGTGGGTGGCAAGGCTTATTTTTGCCTGCTGGCGAGGACTTTAAATTGTTTTGCATGTGTGCTATTATACATCAAACATAAATTATATAGCAATATGAAGCCATGTACTAGACAAAGACCAACATTTTTGTCTTCAAAATATTAGATCAGGGGCCTCCCTGGTGGCATAGGCGGTTAAGTCATAGCACTATGAAGCATCTGCAGCCACTGCAGTACAAGTTCAATCCCCAGCCAGGGAGGTGACCCATATGGCACAGCAGACCTCTCCTGCCTCGCCTGCTGCTGCCCTTGGCAGTGTGTTTCAGTCAGTCTGCCTGTTTTGCTCCCCACTCTGTCTCTGGTGAATCCTCTCACCTCCTGCGACTCTGGCCTGTACCCTAGTTCTTGTATGCATAAAGAAATAAATCCTAAAAAAATATATTAGCTCAAACACTGGCCCTCACACTAGAACCTACGAAGGTAGGAGGCCAGACTCCCAAAATTATGTAGTTTTGTAAACAAATTATAAATCAATAAAATTGGATTTAAAGCAAGCATGGACCTTGAAAATGACCATGTACCTTCATTTATAAGCATGTGTCTACACACCTGCTACCTGACAGGCACTGGGTTTACACGGTGAGCAAAATAGACATAGTCCCTGGCTTCACACAGCTTAGACCTGGCCCGAGAGAGATACTAAAAGTGAAAATACACCCCCAAGCTGATATGTTGAGACTTGTCTCTTGGTTAGATACATCAGCTCCAACCTGGGAGAGAAGTAACATTTGGTTAGATACATCAGCTCCAACGTGGGAGAGAAGTAACACGGATATAACTTATACTGGAAGTCCAGAGAAAGTAACTACGCACCAGAACCAGTCAAGGGAGCTCCCTGCTGACTGGCTCACCTCCACCTCCACCAGGCCCACCTCCTCCAAGTGGAGCAAACAGGGACACTTCCCTTTTCAGCACTAGAGCGCTCCTCTGTCTGCCTGAGTCTCCACAAAAAACGCTGACAAGCATGCTGCCTCCCTGGCCGCAGCAAGCTCCGAATAAACAGCTTCTGTCTTCTCTTACTTGGATGGTTTTCGTTCGCTTGCACGACCCCCATGTCCTGGACGGGGGCTGGCACACAGAAGGTGCCTGGTCAGCAAGTTGATGGGGTGAAGGAGGCACATGGCTGAGGAGAGGCCAGTGGGGCCCACTCTCTGCCCCCTTGGTCAGACACTCAGCCCACAGTGCACACTCCATCTTATTGGAGCCCCCCTTTTCTCTAGAAATCTAGAGAAAACTCTAGACCTGTCCACACAGGGACTGACCCCTGAATATCCCCAGGCCTCGGGCATTCAACACACCTCCAACCTTCAGGTCATCTCATCCCTTCCTCCCACAGTCCTTTCCCCGTTTTTTTTCCTCCCAAGATCTTCACCCCCATCATCACCTTCCCCCACCCCTACCACCTCAGGCCCCTGGAATGTGAGAATCAGCCCACCCCCTCCCTCTCTTTCTCCCTAGACTATTAGCCTTCAGGGAGTTGTTAGGTAGGCTGGTTCTACTCCAGAATGCAGGCGAACCTGCCCCTTCCTCCCGCTCCATTCCTGGGGCTTGTCTTCTTTGCAGCAACAGCCCAGAACTGGTCGAGCTGCCTCCAGGGGACATTTCCCCCACCTGACCCAGTTCTGGACAGAAGACTCCCCTGAGCAGTGAACCCTTGAGCCCCATCCGCTTGGAGTCTATAGTTGAGAGCAGAGGGCTCTGGAATCCTCCAGACCTGGTCCCTGGTCCCTGCCCACCTTTGCAGCTTTAGCTCCTGTACAGCCACATTCCAGCCCTGAGCATGGCCCTAGGCCCTCCTCTCCCAGGCAACTAGACAGGTCACCCTTCCTCAAAGCCCCAGGAGTCTCTGGAATGAAGGTGCCTCCCTCCAAAAACCTGTCCTCTGGACTCTTCCCACAGAGTGGACATTCCCCCAGGACAGAGATTTCCCTGTTTCAACTATTGTCTTAATGGTTAAGCTTCAAGAACCAAATATCATGCCTGGCACTCACAGATACCCAAATGTCAATGTTTGTTGAACAAACAAATATTTACTAAGGAAAAGACTTTTCTCAGGGCTAGATTATCCAAGAGAGTTTGAAGCCAGCAGCAAAACAGGAAGAATGCCCCAAAATTATCTAGAAAGAATTTAATATTTGATAGCAATATCAATATATTGATAGAAGCAATGAAGTCATCCTTATGTGGACATAAGGAATTGGTTGGGCTGCCTTACATTCCTTTTGCTATTTAGTTTTTCCTGTTTTTTTTTTTTTTTTTTGCTCTATTTTGTTTATAGTTGACATATGAATCTTGCTTTTGAATAAGAATATTGAGGATGTGGACAACTTTGTACGACAAATCTGCAGACTTCTTGCAAATTTCTCTTCCTTCCAAGAAAAAAAATCTTAACCTTATCAAGTACAAGTATGTCTTTCATCTTGTGTTTCTTAATTTCCATGAAACTCATAACTAATTTGTGATCTATATTTTATGATTATATAGAGCCCCTTGTGCATGAATATCTGCTTCCTAACTTGTCATATTGCTTTTTTTAAAGATTTATTTATGCATACAAGAACTGGGGTACAGAAGTATGGGAGGTGAGAGGAACCACCAGAGACAGAGTGGGGAGCAGAACAGGCAGACTGACCAAAACACACTGCTGAGGGGAGTAGCGGGTAAGACAGGAGAGGTCTGCTGTGCCATGGGGGTCACTTCCCTGGCTGGGGATCAAACTTGTGCTGCACTTGTACTGCAGATGCTTCAGAGTGCGGTGCTTAACCTCTTGCACACCAGGGAGGCCCCACTTCTCAGATTGTTATTTAACCTTTATTTTTTTTCTTTACTTCTGCTCTGCATCTTTATGTTTCAAGCTTAACTATATTATGGTTGTTGTTGTCTTATTTTTTTTTAAAGATTTATTTATTTATGCATACAAGTACTGGGGTACAAGCCAGAGTCCAGGGCGGTGAGAGGATTCACCAGAGACAGAGCAGGGAGCAGAAAAGTCAGATTGACTGAAATATATTGCTGAGGGGAGCGGTGGGCAAGGCAGGAGAGGTCTGCTGCGCCATTTGGGTCCCCTCCCTGGCCGGCGGCAGGGATCGAACTCGTGTTGCAGTGGCTGCTTCATAGCGCGTTGCTCAACCCGCTGCGCCACCAGGGAGGCCCCCTGTTGTCTTATTTTTTAATTGTCTTTATTTTTTAGCAACAGCAGGTGTAGAGAAAAACCGAGCAGAAAATATAAGAATTTCCCATCTCGGCCTCCCTGGTGGCGCAGTGGGTTAAGCAACGCACTATGAAGCAGACCGCAGCAACTGCAGCACGAGTTCGATCCCTGCTGCCGGCCAGGGGTGGGACCCACATGGCATAGCAGACCTCTCCTGCTGTGCCAGCCAGGGGTGGGCACCCACATGGCATAGCAGACCTCTCCTGCTGTGCCCGCTGCTCCCCTCAGCAGTGTACTTCCATTGATCTGCCTGTTCTGCTCCCCACTCTGTCTCTGGTGGGTTCTCTCACCTTCCACACCTCTGGCCTGTACCCCAGTGCTTGTATGCATAAATAAATAAATAAATAAATCTTTTAAAAAAAAAAAAAGAATTTCCCATCTCTTCCTCTTCTTACATTTACCATTATTACCAATTTGCATTGATGTGGAGCACTAGTTACAATTGATGACCCAGTGGACACATTATTATTAACTAAAGTTCACAGCAACCTTCGAGGTTCTATGGGTCTTAACAAATGGACAGTGTTGCCTATGCGCCATTTCAGTATCATTCAGAATGGCTTCACTGATCTAAAAATCCCCTGTGTTTCATCTATCCATCCCCCATCTCTTGTTGCTTTGTTTCTGTTTTGAACTACATAAGAAACAGAACAGAGTGGAATCATAATGTTTTTGTCTTATCTTATGAAAATCCCCAAACATCCCTAAAGCTTCAAAATATGTCATAGTGATAAGTATAGATTCAACAGTGTTAATATTTTGTCACTTGGGCTCTATAGTACCTATTTATTTTGTTTTATTTATTTCACTTATTTTTATGAACTTTTTAAAAAAATTTATCTATTTATGCATAAAAGAGCTGGGGTACAGGCCAGAGGTGTGGTGGGTGAGAGGATTCACCAGAGACAGAGTGGGGAGCAGAATCGGCAGATTGTACTGAAATGCACTGCGAGGCAGGAGAGGTCTGTTGTGCCATGTGGGTCAGTTCCCTGGCCAGGGATCGAACTTGCACTGCAGTGGCTGCTGACAGCTTTGTAGTGCTGGGACCTAACCCCTTACGCCACCAGAGAGGCCGCCTTTTTTTCTGAACTCTTTGAAAATAAGTTGCATATATTGTGAATAGTTGATCCCTAGATACTTCCACATTTATCTTGTAGGATGAAGGCCACTCTCCTGCATAATCTCCATGCCAATCTCACAAAGAAGAACATTAATGGTAAATGATACTCCTATACTATCACCCAGGATTCACATTCACATTTCAGTCTTCTGTCTTCTTTGCCCTGCTTTCTCAAACCAAGATGCCATTATACTTTATGTTGGTCATTTTTTGTCTCTTTAGTCACTATTCATTCAAAACAGTCCTCTCATGTCTCTCCGCCTTCTTTGATGTTGATTCTTTTTTAAAGACTGCATATAATACGCATAGTGGGAAATGTGCCCTCTAACCATCTTGAAGTTCCCCCGTCAGTGGCACAAAGTACTTTTACACTTTGAGCAGCCCCCATCCATCAGCAGAACTTTTTCTGTCTGGCAGAACTGAAACTGCCCATTTCTCTCCTGCCAGTCCCAATCTACTCTCTAAATGACACGGAACTTTTTTTAACCTACAAAAACTCTCCATATTTAACACGTACATCTTGATTAATTTGTCTGTGAAATTGTCACCATAAACCATCACCTGTAAAGCTTCCTTTTTTTTTTTTTGGTGACAGAAATATTTAATGTAGGCTCTACCCTCCTAGTAATTTTGTAAGAATACAACACAGATATATGGCCACAGCACCCTTACTATGCCCCATCTCACCTGTTCTCAGAACACAGCACGGTACCCTCATTATAGGTTCTGTGGACTACGTGGTCCAGTAGCTTCTGGGACTTTTCTAGCCTGCGGAAGTGAAACCGTTCACCCGCTTGACCAGCACCTTCTGGGTTCCTCCTTCCTCCAGACTTTGGTTACCATCCTTCTACACATTGCTTCTATGAGTCTGGGGAATTTAGATTCCTAAAATCTAAAGTGGGATCTAGTGGTGTCTGACCTATGACGTAGTCTCATATTCTCCAAGATCATCTATATTATAAGATTAATACAATCCTTTCTAAACTCTTGCCAAAAATTGAACAGAAAAGGACGCTTCTAAATTCATTTTAAAAAACCAGCACTGGACCTCCCTGGTGGCGCAGCAGGTTGAGCGCTGCACTGTGAAGCATCCTGGGCACAGGAGTGCGATTTCGATCTGGCTAGGGAGGGGACCCATATGGCGCTGCAGACCTCTCCTGTCTCACCCATTGCTCCCCTCAGCAGTATATTTCAGTCAATCTGACTGTTCTGCTCCCCACTCTGTCTCTGGTGAATCCTCATATAACAGGTTCATCCCCAGGAAAGGGGGAAGTTCCAGAATCCAGGTTCCTCCCTAAGTGGGTAGAGCTGAACAGGAATAAGAAGATGCTGGAGAGAGGAGATAGGAGGACAGAAGGAAGGGAGGAAGAAGGAAGCAGGATGGAGAGCAGCAAGGAGACCTGGAGGAGGCACAGGGAGCAGAGGGACATGTGAAGAAACTGCGCTTGCTTTCTGGTCTTGGACTGGTTGGAACAGATGTGGGTGAGAGACCGATGGAGAGGTTAACAATGGCAGCTTTCATCTTGGTTTTGATTTTGCTCTTTTCCTCCTGGATTTGTCTGACTCTGACCCTTTTCTATAGGTCTCCACTGAAAGGTCCTTTAGACGTGTGGCAGGCTTTGGGCCTTGCTTTGGGCCAATCCTATTTGGCTGGATTTTTACCCTCAAGGAGATGGGTGACTTTGGATGCTTGACTTAGTAACTATGTTCTTTGTCCTTTCTGTATTGTTCCCCAATTGTCTTAAAGTTCCTTTCCATTAAAGGACTTCTATGTTTGTCTTAATGTGGTGGATGGCAAAACCCATTTAGAGAGGGTAGGTTTGGGGGCTCTGGGGTGCTCCTCTCCCTGCCCTGTAACACTCACACCTCCCACATTTCTGGCCTGTACCCCACCTCTTGTGTGCATAAATAAATCTTTAAAAAAACAAAAAACCAGCACCACACTGATACCAAAATGGACAAAGACATCACAGGAAAACTAAAGGTCCCCTGATGTACATAAGTGCAAAATACATAAAAAAAAAAATCAACAAACCAACATTCAACGACACATTAAAAGAATCATAAACCATGACCAACTTGGTTTATCCTGAATGTAAGATTTAGATTCATCCCTAGAATGTTTGGGTTCAACATACCCACATGAATCAATGTGATATACACCACATTAACAGAATGAAGGATAAAAAGCATATGATCGGGCCTCCCTGGTGGTGCAGTGGGTTAAGCAGCGCACTATGAAGCAAACCGCAGCCACTGCAGCACGAGTTCGATCCCTGCTGCCGGCCAGGGAGGGGA
>JAGFMF010011768.1:7854900-7895367 GCA_019455555.1 Galemys pyrenaicus
TGTACTTCCGTTGATCTGCCTGTTCTGCTCCCAGCTCTGTCTGTGGTGAATCCTCTCACCCCCCACACCTCTGGCCTGTACCCCAGTGCTTGTATGCATGAATAAATAAATCTTTAAAAAAAAAAATCTTTAAAAAAAAAAAAAGCATATGATCATTTCAACTGATGCAGAAAAAGCATTCTATAAAATCAACATCGTTTCATGATTAAAATATCTCCCCAAATTAGGTGTTGAAGGAACTTATCTCAACACATTAAAGTCCATATATGAAAAGCCCACAGATACCACCCTCCTCAATGGAGTCAAATGGAAAGTTTTTCTTCTAAAATCTGGAACAAGGCAAGGATGCCCGCTGTCACCACTTCTGTTTAACATGTACTGGAAAACCTAGCCAGAGTAAACATGAAAAAGAAGCCAAAGTCACCTAGCTTGGAAAGGAAGAAGTTAAAGTATCTATTTTCAAATGACCTCTGAGTCCAGGCACATCCCTGGTGGCCTAGGGGCTAAGGGTCAGTGCAACCATTTCAAAGGCCCACTATCAGGCCCTGAGTTCAATCCCCAGCCAGGGCCCTAACCCACACATGGCGCAGCAGACCTCTCCTGCCTCACCTGCTGCTCCCCTCAGCAGTGTGTTTTGGTCCATCTGCCTGTTCTGCTCCCCACTCTGTCTCTGGTGAATCCTCTCACACCCCCTACCTCTGGCCTATACCCCAGTTCTTGTATGAACAAATAAATAAAATCTTCAAATGACATGAACCTATATAATGAAAACCCTAAAGATTCCACAAAAAACTATTAGAACTAATGGATGGTGCCTCCCTGGTGGCGCAGTGGGTTGCAGTGGGTTAAGCAACGCACTATGAAGCAAACTGCAGCTACCGCAGCATGAGTTCAATCCCTGCCTCCGGCCAGGGAGGGGACCCACATGGCGCAGCGGACCTCTCCTGCCTCGCCTGCTGCTCCCCTCAGGAGTGTCTTTCAGTCAATCTGCCTGTTCTGCTCCCCACTCTGTCTCTGGTGAATCCTCTCACCTCCCGTGACTCTGGCCTGTACCCCCAGCTCTTGTATGTATAAATAAATAAATCTTTTAAAAAAAAAAAAAGAAAAAGATGAACTCAGTAACATTGTGGATTAGAAAACCAACCTACAAAATTATTGTTTCTTTATGAATTTTCTGAAATGAATGACCTTGACCCTTAAAGTTTCAGGCCAGTTGTCTTGAACAATTTCCCACCTTCTGAATTAGTCTGATTCCTTCTTCCTGTTGTTAGCTCCCTCTCCATTTTTCTGGCCAGCTGGAAGTTAGTTCCAGAGGCTCTATTCAGGCTGTTTGGGGGTACACTTCACAGGTAATGCCAGTCTCAGAGAGCATCACATCAGGGGGACACAGCATTCCATGCCATGCTATTTGTGGGTAGGGGGAGGGAGTTAAGGGTCCTGAATCCAGACTTAAGTTGAACGAATTCCTTACTCTTCTCATCTCTTTGCAGGGATCTCTAAATGGATGTTTCTAGAATTTGTACAATTAAATTGTCTCCAAGCAAATCTTATGCTGAATCTTCTCCCAGTTACTGTGCCCTGTCTTCAAAACCAATATTACTCTTTAGTAACCATGGATGGGAAAGAAATATTCAATTAAATTGGCTGTAAATGCTCCCCTCCACCTCCTGCCATATAGTCAGAAGACTTTAATCTCATATGTTTTTATTCCTTCCTTTTTGATCACTAAATGGATATGGATTTCTTTGCTTTGATTTTATTATCCTGGTACATTTTCCTTCTAAAGGTGTTGAAGTAGACAATTACTTTTCTTTGAACAGAGAAGTTCAAAGAGTCATCTTAAGATCTGGCTCCAGTTTCAACCATTATCTCTGATTCATTAATCAGAAATACAGAAGCCTAAATTGGCTTACATTCTCTGCCAAAGAAAAGACAAATGAAAAACACTCAGATAACTCTAGAAATTTGCAAAGGTTAGAATAGGGGGCTAGTAAGAATATAAACTGTACTGGCTGCATGGATGGAATTTTTCCAACACCATTTCTCTGAGTCTCTAACACCAACCGGGTATCCAGCAATTCAGTTCAATCTTACCGCTACCTGTACGGACTCAGTGTCAGCTCCTACATTGAAGGGCTCAGTTCCACAATACCGCCCCCAATTCAGATGCCAGTTACAAGTGGCCTGGGGTCCCACCTCCTGGCATCTCATTAGGAGAAGAGACAAGCCCTTATTGTTTTCACTGTCTTACCTGCAGTCAAACACCATCCAGCCGACAGCCCATCTGGTGGGAATTGCTAGCATTCCTTTCTTTTTCTCCAAGATCTCTCCTCCAGCCAGGCTGCCTTCCCTTTCCTGCTCCAAAGATTAGTAATTCGCTCCTGCAAACTGGCCCCTTTAGCAACCAAATCTGCTCTACAAAGCTGTCAGGGGGTGTCCTTACATCCAGGAACTGGATCCCCACTCTGTCCTGCGGGTTAGCCATTCATTCACAAATCTCTGTTGAGAGCCACGGAGTGAGAGGATTTCTGTTTTGCAGAGACTGTGTTCGCTTCTTAGAGCTGCTGTAACAGATGACCACAGACCCAGAGGCCTCAGACAACGGACATTTTTTCTCTTACATTCTGAGGCCAGAAATCCAAGGTCAAGGGAAGGGCAGAGCCAGACATCTGAAGGTTTAGAGAAGGTGTTCTTGCTTCTCCCACCTTCTGGTGGCTTCTTGGCTGGTGGCTGCTTCCCTGCCATCTTCGCGGGCCCCTTCCTCTGTGTCTGGCTCTTCTCACCTCCCTCACAACATCTGTCGGTTGTAAGGCCCACCTGACTTATCCTGCATGGTCTTATCTCAAGATTATTTTTTTTTTTCTTTTAAAGATTTATTTATTTATGCACATAAGAGCTGGTGTACTGACCAGAGGTTGTGTGTGGGGTGTGTGAGAGGATTCACCAGAGACAAAGTGTGGAACAGAGCAGGCAGACTGACTAAAATACAGTGCTGAGTGGAGCAGCCGGTGAGGCAGGAGAGGTCTGCTGCGCCATGTGGGTCCCCTCCCTGGCCGTGGGTCCCCTCCCTGGCTGTGGATTGAACTCATGCTGCAGTGGCAGTAGATGCTTCCTAGTGCTGCAAATTAACCCCTTGTGCCACCAGGGAAGCCCTCATCTCAAGATTCTTCACCAGTTTGTCACTCTTTGGCCAGTTAAAGTCATAGTCTCAGATTTGGGGGGTTAGAATGTGGGCATGGCTCTTTGGGGTCACCACCAACCCATTGCACATACTCAAATAGGGGCTAATTTTATTTATCCATTGATTTGTTCCTAGGCATTTGGGTGCTTCTATCTGTTGGGGATTGTGACAACATATGGTTGTTTTGCTCCACGCCTTTCCCCAGCACTTGGAACTGAGGCGGGGAGGGTGGGCCTGGTGTCATTCATGTCAGTTCTGCCCTACATGACAGGCATTACTAAAGAAAGGCTTATAGAGCCGGGATCAAAGAACAAATTGCCAGAGAAATAGTAATAGCTGAAGCCGCTGTCAGGGAGAAAGGCCTTCTAATTTCTACCTTTTGAACTTGAAAAAAAGTGAGTCGTGATGGCCTCAGAAAGATATTTAAATGCCAAGTTCTGAGACATTCATCACTGAACGGCAAAGGCGAAATGATGCATTAAGATGTTGGGAGATTCACAGTAAATCAAAAGTAGGCAAGGAAGGCAGATCCCACCTACCGGGCGAGCACCAGGGAGAAAGTCATTGAAATCCAATTGCTGCCTCACAATGGACTTCATTAAATTGCCGAAATTACCCGGAGCCTATTGCAAAAAAAATAAAATAGAAAGGACAAGGGGAGCTCATTTCTCTTTAATTGTTGATGTAATTTGGAAGAAATTAAATTGCAATTATGTTCTTTTACTTATGAGGAGACAGAGTGTGAACACCCTATGGGGACCCCTATCAGCCCTTGGAAAATAAAACAGCCTTTTGTTTGGGATGGTTCCCTGGGGCTGTCCTGTTGCTTAGCGAGTTCGGCTACTTCGGCGCGCCCTCTGGTGGCCATGTGTGGCAGGTTCAGCAATTGTCTTCCGTTTTGTTCCCTATGACAGGCGAGGACTCGGGCAATTGCGGCCACCTTGGGTGGACCGGTAAAGTGATTCACAATTAAACTGCAGACTCCGTCTCAGCACCTGTTGTTTTGGGGTTCACGAAGGACTACCGGGCCTCCCTGGTGGCGCAGCGGGTTAAGCAACGTACTATGAAGCAAAACAAAGCCCTGCAGCGCAAGTTCGATCCCCAGCCAGGGAGGGGATCCACATGGCGCAGCAGACTTCTTCTGCCCCGCCCCACTGCTGCTCCCCTCAGCAGTGTATTTCAGTCAGTCTGCCTGTTCTGTGCCCCGCTCTGTCTCTGATAAATCTTCTCACTTCCCGCACTCTGGCTGTACCTCAGCTTTTTGTATGCATAAAATAAAAATAAAATCTTTTAAAAAAATAATAAAAATGGGTTAGGAGCGTTCTCTAGAAAGGGAGAGGGAATATCCTCTTCAGTGCGTGGAGGTGAGGCTCACGCAGAGGACTCACTACCCATGGTGCAGAGAAAAGGGAGAAGCTAGTCAGGAAAGCCAGGGCCTTGAGCACCCCATGGCGCTCAGGTGTCATTTTGTAAGATTAGGTTCCCAAGAGTGGGCTCTGGGAGCACTTATTTCAGAGTCCCTAAGAGCACGAGAATGTCTTTATTTAAAAATAGAGATTTTCAAGACTTACCCAGATCTGCTGAAGTGAAGGGATTCTCTGGAGACAGATTTTTGGAATCTGGTTTTAAAATCAAGCTCCCTGGGCCAATTTTAGATTCAATGAAGCCTGAGAACGCTGCAGTTGGCAATTGTAAGTGTTCATTATCACTGTAAATGTGATTGTTCATTGTTGTTGTAAATGTGGGATTGTTTTTTATTTTTGTTATTTGAAGATTTTTTAAATTTGTTTTTGCAAAGAAGGACTGGGGTGTAGGCCAGAGGTGAGGGGTACGAGAGAGAGAGAGAGGATTTACCTGAGACAGAGTGGGAAGCAGAACAGGCAGATCTACTGAAATAGTCTGTTGAGGAGAGCAGCTGGGGAGACAGGAAAGGTCTGCAGTGCCATGTGGGGATGGAACTCAGGTCATAGCAGTGACAGCCCTGAGAGAGACTTAATCCCTAGGTCACCAGGGAGGCCCTGTTCATTATTGTAAATGTGTGATTGTTCATTGTGAGGTATCAAAGTTTATTCAACTGAAAGAGAACCAACCAGCCAGAAGCCAAAAAACTGGTGTGAGAGACAAGGCTACTAATATATCAGTCAGGAAAAGAATGCCAAAAATAAGTAGATATGGGACCTCCCTGGTGGCGCAGCTGGTTGAACACCATACTGTGAAGTATCCGCAGCATAGCAGCGTGAGTTTGATCCCTGGCCAGGGAGGGGACCCACATGGTGCAGCAGACCTCTCTTGCCTTCCCCACTGCTCCCCTCAGGAGTGTACTTCCATCGATTTGTCTGTTCTGCTCCCCACTCTGTCTCTGGTGAATCCTCTCACCTCCTGCACTCTGGCCTATACCCTCACCTCTTGTGTGCATAAATAAATAAATCTTTAAAAAAAGTTAGATTGGGCCTCCCCAGGGGTGCAGTGGGTTAAGCAACGCACTATGAAGCAAACCGCAGCCACTGCAGCATGAGTTCGATCCCCACTGCCGGTCAGGGAGGGGACCCACATGGCGTAGTAGACCTCTCCTGTCTTGCCCACTGCTCCCCTCAGCAGTGTGTTTCAGTCAGTCTGCCTGCTATGCTCCCCACTCTGTCTCTGGTGATTCCTCTCACACCCCACACCTCTGGCCTGTACTCTAATTCTTATGTGCATAAATAAATAAATCCTTTTAAAAAATTTTTTAAAAGTTAGATCTCTAAGCTAGATATGAGATTGGTTCATGTTCTACAAGACAAACCAAAATCCTGCTTGGGAGTAACTTTGTTACTGGGGTTAAAATTATAATGTATCACAGTCCCATAATGTGTCACAATTTCATAGGACAGTAAAGGAATTGTGTTGAATCAATGGTAGATTGTTACCCGAAATCCTGAACCAAAAAAACCCCATATTCTCCAGAAGTGTCAGATGAAGTCAAGCAGGCTGACTAGTAAGTGCTCTAACTTCGGGATCACCAAACCCCCATGAAGGGCAGAGGGTGAAGCATTTGAGCTTTCTGGGTCCCACATCTCCATGATTACTCAATCCTGCCCTTTGCAGGAAAGCGGTTGTGGATAATGTGTAAATGAGTGGGCAAGGCTGTATCCAGCATAAACTTATTTACAGAAACAGGCCACAGGCCAGATTCAGCTGTGGCAGTTGTTGGTTAACTCCTGCTGGGATTGAAGTCCAAGACTGTGGTGGCGCATGCTCTGCCTCAGGTCTAGTACCTCAGATACACTGTCTTAGGTATGCTGCCTCAGGTGCACTGCTTCAGTTACACTTTCTCAGATGCATTATCTCAGCACATTGACTCAGGCATGCTGCCTCAGGTGTACTGTCTCAGGTATGCTGCCTCAGGTGCACTGTCTCAGGTATGCTGCCTCAGGTGCACTGTCTCAGGTATGCTGCCTCAGGTGCACTGTCTCAGGTATGCTGCCTCAAGTGCACAGTCTCAGGTGTATGCCTCCAATACACTGTCTCAGGTGTATGCCTCAGGTACACACAGGTGCACTGTCTCAGGTGTATGCCTCAGGTACACACAGGTGCACTGTCTCAGGTGTGTGCCTCAGGTGCACTGCCTCTTTTCAGCCAGCTTGTCCTCTGTTAAGGCAAAGACGCCAGCCTGCAGTGGGCCCTGGACCTCCCTAGAGTGAGCAGGCTGAGAAGTTGTGCTGGGCTCAGAGGCCATAGGTCACTTTTGGTCCTGAAGAACCTGAGTGGCTTGAGCTCCACCCGCCAGCCCCTTGGCGAGGAGGGTGGGGGGTGGAGTTTGACCCTTAGCTTGGCTGTTGACATTGGAGCAGCTATGGACATTCCAGGTGTGAGCTTTACCTTCAGGGGCCACTCACTGCGTTTGGCGAATCCTGTCTCTCTTCATGCTCAGAAGCAGCCAGGCCGTGCAGCAAGCGATGACTGTTCTCTCCGTGGTCCATGACTTCAACGGCACAGGCAACTCTTGACGGAGGGCGTTGCACGTGGTGATCAGATTCAAAGTGGCAGGAGCCCCCAGCCAACGTGGACTTCAGTGCTCTTCATTCCAAAGAGGCCCTTGCTGAGGACAGTGAGCCCCAGAACCCTGACTTTGCCATGCCCGAGGGCGCCCAGACAGCTGGCGTGGCCGTGGGGTCTGGCTTCAGACGGCTCGGCCACGTGGCTCTGGACTGAGACCCCAGTTTCTAACCACAGGGCCATTTCCACAGGGCTGTTTCAGGGTCCCTCCAACAGTGATGACCGGCTTTCTCCCAGGAGGGGTTCAGAACAGGCAAGGAGGCAACTGAGCGCCTTCAGGGCGTAGACTTGAGAGCCACCCGGCCATAGGGGCATCTCCCCCACAGCCCCTGGCTGCACAGCCCTGCAGTGTGACCAGGGCTCCTGAGCTGCCCAGCTGGGCCATCGGGGAGGCTGGACCCCATGCTCCCATCACAGGGGAGAAGAGGAGGAAGCAGAAACCCAGCACCGCAGCGGGCGGGAATCAGCACAGAAGAGCAGGTTTGGGGCTGGGGCCCTAGCGGCCTGGCAGCAAAGATGAAGAGAT
The DNA here is from genome assembly GCA_019455555.1 of Galemys pyrenaicus. Lineage (NCBI taxonomy): Eukaryota > Metazoa > Chordata > Mammalia > Eulipotyphla > Talpidae > Galemys > Galemys pyrenaicus. Next base: position 7,862,643 of record JAGFMF010011768.1, read on the forward strand.
TTCACTGAGAACCAGCACTTGGGCCCCACGGGGGTCCAGGCTCAGGTTTGCAGCTTCTCCTGAAGGAAGGTGGGGAGCAAGGAGGAGAGCAGTGAGTGCACGGGGTTCCCAGTCTCGGTTCCCCTTCCCCCGAGAAGGAAAGTACTTGTGAAGGTCACAAATGAGGGTGGCAGGGAGGAGTCTGAAAAACCTCCCCGCTCACTCCCAGAGCGTTGGGGTAGTAGCTAGAGTTATAGGACATGAAATAGGGAGCAGGCGGGGGTCAGCAGCCTGGTTTTGTGACCCAGGTGCCTGGTGACGTGGCTGCCGGCCGCCCTGGTGGTCAGTCATTCTGACCTGTCTGCAAATCTCCCTCCTTGGCTTTGTTTTGAAGTTTCTCTGCAGCAAAACCCTGGCCTGGGAACCCAAGGGAACGGTGTTGAACTCAGAAGCCGCGTGCGGTGGGGTGGGGCGGTGCGGGCTGTTTTATGGCTGCCTCAGTTAGGAGACAGCAGGCCCTGTAGGGACCTCAGACTTGGCTCTCACCTCACAGACCCTGTGGAGTCTAGGGCTGGGCCTGAGGCACAAAGCAGGCTGGGTCTCCTCGTACATTTTCAACACACGCCTCTACTCACCTTCTGACCCTGCTGGCTGCCCCAGCCTTGCCAGGGAGTCTACTCCGAGCAGAGGGAAGAGGGGAAGGGGGTGTGCAGGGCTGCTCCTGGAGACTGCACTTCCCTTGTCTCCGCACTTCACAGTCCCATGACCACGCTAGCAGCAAAGGAGGCTGGGAAATGTAGTGTTGTTGTTTTTTTTTTGCGTGTGGGGTGGGGAGATGGCCATCTGGGTTCAGGAAGAGGGAAGGTGTGGATGTTTATTAGGGACATACGCCCGTTTTGTCTCCTGGCAGTCTCAGTGAGTGAGACAAAGTGCCAGAACCAAGGGCTTTTGCTGAGAGAGCTAGAGCTCGATTTGGTGATGGAAGGGGAGAGGAGGAGAGGCGCCTGAGTGAGGGCTTTAACTTGTCACAGCTGCAGCCTCACCTGGCCCATCCCTGGAACACCTGCTCTCCCTCAGGCACTGATGCGTGCTCTCCTTCCCTGAAAATGTGAAACCCCCCATTCTCCTGCACCCAGCTCATGTGGCCTGCTCTCCACCCCCAAATGTACTGCCAGCTGCTGTTTACTTAGGAAGGGAAAACTAATTTTAGCATAAGCTTTAGCAAAACCCGGTCTCCCAGCAAATCGGCGGCTGCTGCCCCTGTCCCTGTCCCGCAAATGCCGGGGGCTCCAGGGTCAACAGAAACTTCAAGTCCCTACAGAACCTTCGAGACCTACAGAGTACAGAGTCCCGACTCTACTGAGTACAGCGTGCCGGCCCTTCACACGCCTCTGCTCTGGAGTTAAAAACAAGTCTCTCCCTGAATTCCAAAAATGCCGTGTTCATTGTGTGCTTTCTCCTCCAGCCGGGTGCTCTTTCTGCAGGTCTCTGCTCCAGTGTCTCCTTCTTGGTGACTGTGGCGACCTCCATGCTCATGGCTGCTGTCCCCTTTGTCACTTTAGTTTTCACATAGCCCCTGTCACCACCTGACACGTGATGGAGCTACTTGCCCAGTGGCCATTGAGGTCTCCTCAGCCTTTGGTGAATGCCAAGCTCCATCTGAGTAACAGCCTGTGCCTAGCATCACGCCATCACCCGGGTCTAGAACAGAGTAATGGGCGACATGGATCTGCGTGATGGTCCTGCTGGAAAGGTGGCGGGGAGGGGAAAGAGACCCTTCAAGTCGCCTTTTGTTGTTGTTGAAATTCTTTTTTTTTTTTTTAAGGTGTGTTTATTTATGCACACAAGAGCTGGGGTACAGGCCGGAGGTGTGGGGGGTGAGAGGAGTCACTAGAGACAGAGTGGGGAGCAGAAGAGGCAGATCAACTGAAATCCACTGCCAAGGGGAGCAGCGGGCGAGGCAGGAGGGGTCTGCTGCACCATGTGGGTCACCTCCCTGGCCGGGGATCGAACTTGTTCTTCAGTGGCTGCCGATGCTTCACAGTGTGGTGTTCAACCAGGGAGGTCCCCTCAAATCACCTTTTGGTGGCAATGTTTTCAGAATTAGCTTTCTGGAAAACATATTAGCTTGACCCCCCCTTTTTTTTTTTAAAGATTTATTTATACATACAAGAACTGGGGTACAGGCGAGAGGTGTGGAGGGTAAGAGGAGTCATGGGAGACAGAGTGGGCAACAGAACAGGCAGATCAGTGGAAGTACACTGCTGAGGGGAGCAGCGGGCGAGGCAGGAGCGGTCTGCTGTGCCATGTGGGTCCCCTCCCTGGCCGGTGGCAAGGCTCGAACTCATGCTGCAATGGTTGCAGTTTGCTTCACAATAGGTGGCTTAACCCATTGTGCCACCAGGGAGGCCCCTTAACCCCCTTTTGATGTTAAGTGTGTATGTATGTGCTTAACAAAGTATAGTTCCCAGGTGGGGAAATGCAACATGGACCTACTGTTACCGTGTCATGCTCTCCAGCTGGAGGAAACCTTCAAGGCAAACCCCTCAGTGCAGGCGCTGAGGACTCTCCCTGCCTCGCTTTCCAGGTGGCTAGAGAAAGACTGTGATTGGCCCTCTTGCAGTCACATGACCACCTTTTGGCCCAATCCCCATGTCAACTTTCTTATAATATGTATCAGATGCAAAGATTCATAGGGGTAAGGATTGGAAGACCAAACGTTTCCTTTGCTTTTCCTCTCCTCTCCCTACCCCCGCGAAAAGTTCTATGGTTCAGATTTTTACTCTTTGAGCATTTAAAATTTAATTCAACTTTCAGAGTCCCTTTTACATCTAGCCTTTCCAAAGCCAGGCTATGCCCTCATTCACCCACGCATCAGTAGTCTTATTGGATATTGATAGAAAATACAGATTCTCAGGGCTCCACCCCAGTCTGTGGATTTAATTATTGAAGGTCATTTTAACAAGATATTTGCAGGGAATCTAATGATTTGTAGGGAATCTAATCTAACAGCCAAGATGGGGAAATCGCTTGTCACGGTCGAATTTATTACACTGGTGATTTCTGCATTGATTATTTGTGAATGAAAAGCTGTCTCTTGGGCGTCTGACGTCCCGAGCATCAGGGCCATTAGACCCTGTGAGGCCATTAGGCCCTGTGAGGCGCGGAGCGAGCGTTCAGCTTGTTTGCTGAAGAAATGGCAGGACAAACTACCTCAGGATGTGGTGCCGCGGGTCTCACAACCAACCAGAAGGTGGCGCAAGAAGCTAGGCCACAGAGGGGAACTGACGAACCCGAGCTCCCTCCTCCCTGAAGTTTCTGTCACCGGTGCTTCTACTTTTTTTTCCCCCAATTGTTTGTATGGACAATTCCACAAGCTTATGGAATGATTTTTGTTTGTGGCACATTCATAACCTTCTTGGGGCGGGAGACCTTTTGTTCTTCCAACAACCTCATCTGTTAAGTGTTTTCAAAGAGTACTTTGTATTTGGAATGTACTTATTTAAAAAAGGAAATATATGGAAGTTCTGCCTGCACCTTCCTGGGCCCCCGTTCGACCTTCTGTAAAGTAGAGACAGAAATGATGGCCTCCAAAGGCCCTTTCCAGGCAAGAGGGGCTGGGTGGGATTTGAACAATCCTTTTTCTTTTGATCTGGGTGCTGGTTATACAGGGGTGCTCAGGGTGTGAAAAACTTTAAAACTGTATGCTTATAATAGGTGCACTTCTTTGTGGGTGCATTTTAAAAAGGTTAAATGAAAGCAAAAGCAACAAAAGTCCAATATTAGTTTCCTTTTGCCACCATAACAAATTGTCACAAATCTAGTGGCTTAAAACAACACACATTTATGGTGCCGTTGCTATGGAAAACAGTTTGTAGTTTCCTCAAAAAATTAAAAATAGAATAACCATATGATCCAGCAGTCCCACTTTTGGTATATATCCAAAATAATTGAAAGCAGGATCTCGAACAGATTTTTGCCCATGTTCACTGCACCATTATTCTAAGAGCCAAGCAGTAGAAACAACCTGAATGCCCATCAACCAAAGAGGGGACAAGCAAAATGTGGTGTGTACACCCAGTGGAATATTATTCAGGCTTAAAAAAGGAGGCAACTCTGTTACATGCTATAATAGGGATGGACCTTGAGGACATTATGCTAAGTGAAAACATCTAGTCCTAGGAGGACAAATACTACCTGGCCCCACTTCTGTAAAGTCTGGAAAGTAGTGAAAAATTCTCAGAAATACCAAATAGAATGATGGGTACCCCCTGGTACCCACCCCTGGGGGAAATGGGGAGTTGTTCAGCAGTTTTGCAGAATTGAGACAATAACAGGGTTTCCTTTCTTTTTAAGACTGAATAATATTATTTATATTTTATTATTTATTTACTTATTTACATGTTTATTTACTTTTTATTATTTTAAAATATTTTCTTTTTCTTTATGCTGATAGTATGTTTACTACAATGTGCATGACTTAGGGGCCTAATTTCACACCTCTTCTTAATTTAAAGTAGTTGTTGATTTATAGAAAAGTTGCATGGATTGTACAGAGCGTTCCCATGTGTTCCTGAGTCTCTTTGTTAATAACATTTTACATTAAGACTGTATGCTTGTCATAGCTGAAGAACCAGTGTAGATTATTTTATTTTATTTTTAAAGATTTTATTTATTTATGCATATAAGAGCTGGGGTACAGGCCAGAGGCGTGGGAGGTGAGAGGATTCATCAGAGACAGCCGGGAACAGAACAGGCAGACTGACTTAACTACACTGCCGAGGGCAGCAGTGGGGCGAGGCAGGAGAGGTCTGTTGTGCCTTGTGGGTCCCCTCCCTGGTCAGAGGCAGGGATTGAACTCCTGCTGCAGCGGCTGCGGTTTGCTTCATAGTGCGTTGCTTAATCCACTGCGCCCCTAGATTATTTTATTAACTGAAGTTCGTACTAGAGTGTAATGACCTAAGTTTTTGCCTAGTGTTCTATTTCTGCTACATGGTCCCATCCAGAAATCCCATGTTACATTTAGTGTACTTAGGCTTCTCTTGGTGGTGACAATTTGTCAGATTTGTTTGTTTTTTGTGTGTAGAAAAACTAGGGTGAGAGGAGTCACCAGAGACTGAGTGGGGAGCAGAACAGGCAAATCTACTGAAATACACTGCTGAGGGGAGCAGTGGGCAGACAGGAGAGGTCTGCTGTGCCACATGTGATTTAGCTCCCTGGCCGGGGATTGAACTCAGGTCACAAGGGTAATAGTGCTGAGAGTCAACCCCTAGGCCACCAGGAAGGCCCCAGACTTGTTTTTGATGACCCCAAGAGTTTTGAGGTATCCTGGAAAGGTATTCTGTAGAGTGTCCTTGAATTTTTCTTATATTTTTCTCACGAGGGAGCTCACACAGGTGAAGGCATTCTCATCCCATCATATCTTGGTGCATGCTATCAGCATGACCTGTCACTGTTGGTGTTGACATTTGTCATCTGGCCGAGGAAGTGCTTGTGAGGTTTCTGCACTGTGAGGGTAGAGTCTTCCAGTCCCCCTTTTTGTCCTGTGCCCAAAGTCACCATGTGCACCCACAATCTAAGAAGGAGGCACTATGATTTGCCTTCTCAAGGGCAAAGTACCTATGTCAATTACTTAACATCATCTTTTCCGTTGGCTTGGGAGGGGGGCAGCAGCTGACTCTCTTATATAGAGATTTTGTGCAAAAAATAATTCATTTTATGACATTAATTAACTTAATAGATCGTATATTTATATCAATATGGATATATGAGTTTTCTTTACATTTTGGCTTATTGTTCAATATTACTTTATTTTGTTGCTCCATTTTTTACAGTTTTGGTTCCGGGGATTTTCTATTGGTTCCTGTATCCCTTTAACATTCCCCATCATTGTGGGGTTTTTTAATTCGTTGTTTTTTGTTTGTAAGTTTCTTCTTACTTTCTGGCACTGCAAAATATTGCAGGCTCATCTTGTATATGTCTTGGTCCTGTCTGAAGATCAGCCACTTTTCCAAGGCTCTTTGTTTCCTTTTATTGGAGATTGCTATTAAAAAACCTAGATCTGGGGCCTCCCTGGTGGCGCAGTGGGTTGAGCACCGCACTCTGAAGAATCTGTGGCACAGCAGCGCGAGTTTGATCCACGGCCAGGGAGGGGACCCACATGGCACAGCAGACCTCTCCTGCCTTGCCTGCTGCTCCCCTCAGCAGTGTGTTTCTGTATCTGCCTGTTCTGCTCTCCATTATGTTTTGGGTGCATCCTCTTACCTCGCTTACGCTGGCTGTACCCCAAACCTTGTGTGCATAAATAAATAAACCTTTAAAAAAAATAAAAAACCTAGATCTGAAAGCAAAATGTGCTTATTGTTGGTGAGCTGTCCTTGCTTCTCAGCCCTCTCAGCAGACAGTGCAACGAAAGTGTCTCCACACTAAGCTGTGCACACAGATGGAGAGTAAATACTTCTACATTAACCATCTGAGTGTATGTATTGAGCTACACATGAGTTCATATTGGTGTTTCCCACTCTGATCCATTACTTTATAGACTGATCTAGCCTTCTCTGCTTGCTTATCTATAATCTCCTAAGAATGCAAAGCTTCACTTTCACTACTGCTATCCATTGATGTAACTGTTTGATTCAAGTAAACACATATTATAGTGTGCATTTGTTTTAACCAGCAATTGTTCCTGTAATTATTTATCCCAATGAAAAACACCTTCAAGAATATAAAGATACACATGGGAGGAGGTTCACTGGGAGACAGAGTCTTTGCCAATATTTGCCTCCCCTCCCTGTGGCAGGATTATATTTCTGTGTCCTTGAATTCAGGCAAGGTCATGTATTTGGCCCCAAATCTAAGCAGGTCACATACGTCCATTCCCAGAAGAAGCTTTAATGGTTGTATGTTTTTTTCATCCTGTTTTTTTTTTATGCCTATTGTCCTGCCAGTTTCAGATGATGGCAGCTCCATCAGCTCGGTTGCTGGAGGGAGGATGACGAGGGCAGAACCCCAGCTGACCGACAATGAGAATGTGTCATAGGCAAGCACTAAACCTCTCCTGTTTTTTTTTTTTGTTTTTAAGATTTATTTATTTATGCACACAAGAGCTGGGGTACAGGCCAGAATCCAGGGAGGTGAGAGGATTCACCAGAGACAGAGTGGGGAGCAGAACAGGCAGGCTGACTGAAACACACTGCTGAGGGGAGCAGCAGGCCAGGCAGGAGAGGTCTGCTGCGCCATATGGGTCCCCTCCCTGGCTGGCAGCAGGGATCGAACTCATGATGCAGTGGCTGCGGTTTCCTTCATAGTGCATTGCTTAACCCACTGCGCCTCTAGGGAGGCCCTAAACCTCTCTTGTTTTCAGCTAAGACTTGAACTAGTCATTACAGCAGCTAACTTAACCCATCCTGACTGTTACAGTTAGCAGCAGTGAAAACTGGAAGCAATGTAAATATGTATCAGTGGGAGCCAAGTTAATAAATTAAGGCAGCTTGTGACAATTAGGTCTGTTATGGAGGCACACATTTAGCAAAATCTCACTATTGTTGAGAAGAAAAAAGTCCATACTAGTAAGTGAAAAACAAGCAAATTATGGGACAGTTTGTTCAATAGAGTCACATTTTTGCAAAGCAAATAATGTATGTACATATGTGAGTATGTGCATCAGAAACCCCTCTGGAGGAATATATACCAAACTCACAGCTGCAGCTAGCTCTACCATTTAGATTTTTGTATTTGAATTTTTACAAGTTCTGAGTCAAGATTCCCTCTGCTCTGGGCTGGATCTTTTCATCTGTCAGTTGGCAGCTAGACTGGATTATGCAAATTGGCTTTCTCCTTGGATGGATTTGACAATCTACAAGGTTAAGTCTGGAGGCAAACATGTGGGCTTGTGAAGTGGGGACAGGCTAATAAATAAGGCATTTTGAGCAGCATTCCTGGAATTTTTTCCAACCACATCAAAAGCACAGAAAGTAATTAGTGTTCATCGTAATTCCCAGCATAAACAGTGTTGATTACAAACTGATGAAGATTTAGATGGTTTCTGTACTGCCATTTGTCACTTACTACTCTTTGAAAATTACTTTCACAGAACAGTTTCAACAACAATGAAGAACAATTTAGGGGGTAGGGGATATTATTTATCTTTGAATCCTCAGTCTGGTTTGACCCACAGTAGGGTATTTAATGAACGTGATTCCCAAAACTCCTGTTTTCAATAATATCTATTATTTAAAAATCTTTATTTTATGAAAACATTATTTTACAGCAAAGTTGACCATTTTGGATGTGCAGATCTATGAATTTCAATGCATGAATGCATTTTCATAGCCACCAACCCCAGGCAGAATACAGAACAGTTCCATCACCCCCAAAATCTCCATGGTACTTTCCCACTATAATTGCATTTCTCTTCAGCCCTACCTGACTTCTGGCAAACACTGATATCCTCTATGTCACTATTGCTTTATCCTCTCAAGGATGTCACAGAGCTGCCATCATACTACAATCTTTTGAAAGTTTATTCTGTTACCTGGCAGTTTCTTTTAAGTATTGATTAATACTTGCCAATAACATTGACTTATGACCACCACCTATTGTGCCAGGCACCAAGCTGGGTACTGGGATGTAACAAAAGAGCCTGTACATATGGTCCCTATTGGTCTGGAGCTTAATGACTTTCACAGAGATTCATAGTGCTTTGGAGTACAAGGAGGCCCAGAACGAATTTAACCCTTACCTCCCCAAAGCATGGGCAGTGAACCAGGAACATCCACATGTGCTAAGAGCTTTTAAAAAGGTAGTGTTGGAGCCCTCCCTGGTGGCGTGGTGAGTTAAGCAACACACTATGAAGCAAACCATAGCCACCACAGCATGAGTTCGATCCCCGGCCAGGGAGGGAACCCACATGGCGCAGGCAGACCTCTCCTGCCTCGCCCACTGTTCCCCTCAGCAGTGTGTTTTGGTCCATCTGCCTGTTCTGTTCCCCACTCTGTCTGGTGGATTCTTTTACCCCCAGCACTTCTGGCCTGTACCCCAGTGCTAGCATGCATAAATAAATAAATCTTTAAAAAAAAAAAAAAGTAGTGTTACTGGGAATAGGCCTGGGTTCTGCCACTTGTCACTACAAAAAAAACCAATAAGCAGAGACAGGAACTGAATCTATAAGTGCTTTTACTTTTCAGTTCTCTGGCTATCAATCTGAGAGAACGGAAGGACCATTCTGCCATCGTATCTAAAGCTGGACTTTTTATAATGAGTCAAACAAAAACAATCATAAGCAAACAGCCGTAAGAACAGCCCACCATGGTTGATATTCTTGATATTAATCACATTCAGCCCCCAGAGTTTGTTATCAGATTCCTGTTGATCTGGACCTCGGTACACCCAATGGCATCAAGTCCAGAGTTCTTTTGGGCATCATTAGGGCATGAATCTCCGATTTAAAGCAAGAGCATTAGATTAAGCAAATAAATCTGGCCCTCCCGCCCTTCCTGGTGGCAGCGGAGGTGATAAGTGTCAGCACTATCACCACTGAAACCTGAGTTCAATCTGTAACAGGGGGGTCCCCAGGAAAAGGGGGAAGTTCCAGATCCCAGTCCCGCCCTAAGTAGGGTGAAGCTGAGCAGGAATAAGAAGATGCTGGAGAGAGGAGATAGGAGGACAGAAGGAAGGGAGGAAGAAGGAAGCAGGATGGAGAGCAGCAAGGAGACCTGGAGGAGGCACGTGGAGCAGAGGGACATGTGAAGAAACTGCGCTTGCTTCTTGGTCCTGGACGGGTTGGAACAGATGTGGGTGAGAGACCGGTGGGGAGCTTAACAATGGCAGTTTTTATCTTGGTTTTGATTTTGCTCTCTTCCTCCTGGATTTGTCTGACTCTTTCTGGCCCTTTTCTATGGGTCTCTACTGAAAGGTCCTTTAGACGTGTGGCAGGCTTTTGGGCCTTGCTTTGAGCCAATCCTATTTGGCTGGACTTTCACCCTCAAAGAAATGGGTAACTTTGGATGCTTGACTTAGTAACTATATTCTTTGTCCTTTCTGTATTGTTCCCCAATTGTCTTAAAGTTCCTTTCCATTAAAGGCCTTATATGTTTGTCTTAATGTGGTAGGTGGCAGAACCCATTCAGAGAGGTTAGGTTTGGGGGTTCTGGGGTGCCCCTCTCCCTGCCCTGTAACAAATCCCTGGCCAGGGAGGGACCCCACATGGTGCAGCTGACCTTGCCTGTCCCACCAGCTGTTCCCCTCAGCAGTATTTCGGTAGATCCACCTATTCTGCTTCCCACTCTGTCTCTGGTGAATCCTCTTACTCCCTGCACCTCGGGCCTATATTCCATTTCTTCTACACAAAAATAAATAAAATCTTAAAAAATAAAAAACCCAGATCATTAGTCATATAGTGTGTATGTCCAGTCTGTACTAGCTGTATATGTGTAGGTTCCTACGCTAGACCTGATGCCCTTCCTTCCTTCCTTCCTAGTCCCCATCAGTAGAACTGCAGGCCTCACCCCTTACCACTCGAATCAAACTTGCATTAGAGTCCCAGCTGACATCTTTGCACACTGAACTTTGTGAAGTCTTGCTTGTCTTCCACAGTGCACAGATTCCTGCCTATTTTCCCAGTACCATTAGCCTTTGCACGAGCACCTTCAAGAGCTCATTCTGTGCCTCAGGAGCCAGCCCCTTTCTTGCTGGGTAGCTCAAATTATTTGCAGTTTTTCTCAGTCTAATGGTAATTTGCTTTTGTATAAATACTACTGTTCTAGTTCTGACTTTTGGGTTGATCCAAAACACACAGTTTTCTTTCATCGAGTATCTGCTTGGTTATTTGTCCTTTTCTCCAGGCTGGATAGTTCCAGCTGCTACAATCATTTTAAATATTCATTATTCACCCACTTAGTAGAGATTTATTGAAACCTAGTACATCTAGTCACTAAACTTGAGCTGTCCTGAAAAACAAACAAACAAACAAAAAAACGACTGGAGTTGAAATCCGTTAACTGGATATTATAGTTCTGGGTATTTCTGATAAGATATAAATGAAGGAAAGGAAGGTTTAACACAGATAGCTGCTAGTTCCAAAGGACATGGACCCAGTGCCAGTCCAATTACCAAAATGCACCATTTAGAAGGGGATGGTGGCTGCAGTTTGATTCCAGTCTATTGTTCCCATGTGGGAATTAAGCCCCATCGTTGCATAAACCTCTGATTTTTAAAGGCAAGTTAAAAATGTGGAATTTGATGTGAATTTTCTGATTTTTGGGTGTGTATAATTATATATATATATATATATATATATATATATCAGTGTGATCAACTGCTCACAGAATCCTCTCTGGCTGGCTTAAGCAGGAAAAGGGCTTATGGGAAAAGCAGCTCAGAAAGTTGACTGCAAGTTGACATGGCGTCAACGTCCAGCATGCCTTTGGGCAAAGTGGGTGAGAATGCCAGACAATCAGCAGCTGGGGACACCACAGATGGCACCAAGGGAGCAAACTGGTGAAAAGTGGCACTGGCCTCACTGCCACAGACTTTAGACAATGCCCCTCTCAGTCCTCCCTTATCCTCCCTCCCCCAACATTCAAAATACAGATGTGCATTGAGCTTCTAGCCTCTGAGTCCTGGTGCCCCGGCTGCTGGGGAACTGAGAAGGACTATGAGCACCGCTGACTTGTTTGAAATGGGACAAGGGCCTTATTGGGATTTCAATTCCGGGATTTTCCATGCTGGGAAGTTATAGAAAAGTAGAGCACAGCAATAGTCTGGGGAATGCTTTCTGCTGCAAGTTACCACACTTTGCCTGAAATGCAAGGACACAAGAACTAGACTGGCAATCACAGAACTGACTTGGTGATTCCACAGTACCCTCATGGAGACCAGGCTCTTTCTCTCTACATGGTCATTCCTTATACATTGACTTTTTGCCCTTACTCTTATTGCCGCATTGTCACCATACAGCTGCCATGGCGCCAGCAGCACATCTTCATTCCAGTTGAGAATTAGAGGATGAGGCAACAACCCTGAGTGAGCCTCATGAGCGCCCTTTTAGTAGAATAAACAAAAGCAGGTCTTCCTTTATAGCACAAACTCTGGTCACGTGACCACCTCTAGCTTCAAGATGGGCTGAGTCAGTGACAAGGGACTTTTTTCATTTTCTTTTAAAAAGTTCTTGTTTTTGGGCCCTCCCTGGTGGTGCAGTGGGTTAAGCAACGCACTATGAAGCAAACCGCAGCCACTGCAGCACGAGTTCAATCCCTGCTGCCTGCCAGGAAGGGGACCCACATGGCGCAGCAGACCTCTCCTACCTGACCTGCTGCTCCCCTCAGCAGTGTGTTTCAGTCCATCTGCCTGTTCTGCCCCCCTGCTCTGTCTGGTGGACTCTCTCACCTCCCCGCACCTCTGGCCTGTACCCCAGCTCTTGTATGCATAAATAAATAAATCTTAAAAAAAAATTCTTGTTTTTGCTAATTTTATTTTGAAATAATTTCAAACACAGAAGCATTGCAAGAGTAATATAAAGAATTTCCATAAATCCTTTGCCACACTTGCAAGTTAACTTTCCTATTTCATGTTTACTGAGTAATTCCCTATTTTTTTTTCATTTTGTTTTCAATTATTTAAAAAATAAGTTGCAAACAGAATGCGCTGTACCTTTCAGAGTATATTCCCCAGGAGCAAATTCAGTCTTACATATAACCAGTTACAGAGTAATCAAAACCAGGAAATAACACGTGGAAACAAGTGTCTGGATATTTTCAACCTCTTTAGTGAATGTTGGGCAAGAGAGAAGGGTTCAAGTTCCCACAGCAGAGTCTATGATCAGATGCAGCTGGAGCATAATTGGTCTTAACTGCTTTAAACTTCTTGCCGAACTATCTCTTGATTAGAATAGAATATCTGTACCGTATATATTTCCACTTTCATAGCGATATCATTTACTCCCTGAATTGTGTTGAAAAGAATCTACTGATGATAAGAGCCACGTCAGGGAAAAAAGTATGATTCTCTCCAAATTTTCACTAAGTTGATAAAAAAAAACAACAAAAAACGGACAGGACTTTTTCCTCTTCAAGTCTCTTTCACTGTCGTTTTCCCTAAAACTTTTCCTAAATGATATAATTGCATTGCTTTAATCCTCACAAATTACAGCGAAATCAGAGGATAAGAGAGGGAGATTGGGAGTTCTTCCTTGTCTCCTAGCAAAATTAAATTCGAATTGCGCTGGAGAGATAGGAGACAGTGCACAGGGAGCAATATTTTTATATTATCCTTTTTAACGGAATTGTGGATAGGAAGCGGCACTCCAGGGCCTCGGCTTCTGCTCTTTGGGAGGCCCGAGGATGGTTTATGTGTGATGACGGGCGAGCACTTAAGGCTCGAGAGGGGCTGTCAGGGAATCTTTAAATGGAGCGAGGGAGAGACATCTTGACTGTCTCCAGCCCTGAATACACCCTCCCGGCTCCTGCCTTCTCTCACAGAGGTGACAGAAATTCCCAGCTCCCAGCAAAGGTTTAATCATGGCGTGTGGAAGAACGGGATGGAATTAGCTGGCTCTTCACTCGGACAGAGAGGGACATTCTGCTAGGCGTGGGGGCTCAGGGGTTCTGGCGTCCACAGAGGGAGGGCAACCCCAGAGTACTGAGGAAAATGGGTCCGGAAGTTGGATGTCAGGAAGGTCCCCGATTGCTTGAATGTGTTCGCCACATGGAAAGGCGAGTTGGGACAAGCAGTATAGGAGCCAGATAACAGGGGTAAGGAGGCTGGTGGCTGTGGGTGAGGTGCAGGTGGCAGGGCTGGTGGAGATGAGGGTGGGGGGTTTGTGAGTGGAGAACTTGGCGGAAGAGGTCCAGGATGAAAGACAGCAGCCCTCCTCATCCCATTGCTTCCGCCTTCCAAGCCTATTCCTTCTGGTAACACTCGGCCAGAACGTCAAGGGGAATGCGGTGTGTTCATCTCTGAGTAAGTCAAGCTGGGCATAAGTATTTGGAATCAGATAATTAAAAAAGGAAACAAATCTAATGCAGAGATGTTAGAGCCTGCGATTGAGATAGGACTGAGGTCTGTTCTGGCCCTACCACTCACTAGCTGTGTGACCAGTTACTTGACCTCTCTGTGCCTCACTCTTCCTTTATAAAATGAGGATATGAGTGAAGTCTACCTCGTGGGAATACAGTGAGAATTAGATGAGACGGTGCATTGTAAGTGCATGAGCCATGCCTCCAGCACGGGGCATGGAGGTCATTAATTCATCAATTCAGTTTCTCTGTTTCTGTGACTTTAATCTCTGGGGCTTCTTGGAGTAGGCTGCTTAGAGAGAAAGATACAAAAGATGGGGAAATGGCTTGAAAAGTCAAAAGTACATTAGGAATGGAAGATTTTCTTTTATCATTTAAGAATGTTAAAGAGCTAAGGGGTTTCGCTGATTGCATGGAAAGCTGCAGAGGGTCTGGTTGCCCCCCTCCAGGCAGTGGACAACAATGTGATCGGAACCTCACATCTCCTTTCCAACTAGCCTGGAGCCTCTAGGGCCTTGGTTTCTGGAAACTGTGTCTGTGCATGCCATGGCAGGTCCTGTTAGCTGCTTACCTCGGAGCCATTCCCCTTTTAACTCATCAACCAAAGTCTGGCTTGGCTCTGCTATCCTGTGTTGAGGTTTCCTGTGTGGATCTCAGGCTCCAGCCTCGCCTGTGAAACCCAACATCATAGTCCATGTACCCGCAGGCCATAGATGCCCCAGCAGGGCTGGAGGTGCCCTTGGTGTTGGTGGGCTCACTCTACTGCCACCTGCCACCATGAGAATACCCAGGCCCTGGACCACCAGTGCCCTCCAAGCAGTTGTCAGCAGCTTTGCTAGAATATAACAAGGCAGGGGCCTCCCTGGTGGTGCAGGGGTTAAGTCTCAGCGTTATCAAGCTATTGCCAGCCACTGCAGCTTGAGTTCGATCCTGGCCTCTCACCTCCTGTACCTCTGGCCTATACCCCAGTTCTTGTATGCATAAATGAATAAAATAAATCTTTATAAAAAGAAAATAACAAGGCCACGTGAGATGAACAGGGGGACTGACTTACCTGGATTTTTTTTTTTGAAAGGTTTATTTATTTATGCACATAAGAGCTGGGGTACAGGCCAGAGTCGCGGGAGGAGAGAGGATTCACCAGACAGAGTGGGGAACAGAACAGGCAGATCAACTGAAATACACTGCTGAGGGGAGCAGTGGGCACAGCAGGAGAGGTCTGCTACACCATGTGGGTCCCCTCCCTGGTCAGGGATTGAACTTGCGCTGCTGTGACACGGATGATTCACAGTGCGGTGCTCAACCCGCTGCACCACCAGGGAAGCTCCTTACTTGGATTTTTTTTTTTTAAAGATTTGTTTATTTATCCACACAAGAGTTGGGGTACAGGCCAGAAATGCGGGAGGTGAGAGGATTCACCAGAGACAGAGCAGAGAGCAGAACAGGCAGATGGACTGAAACACATTGCCGAGGGCAGCAGCGGGTGAGGCAGGAGAGATCTGCTGCGCCATGTGGGTTCCCTCCCTGGCCGGCAGCAGGGATCGAACTCGTGCTGCAGTGGCTGAGGTTTGCCTCATAGTGCGTTGCTCAACCCACTGCGCCACCAGGGAGGCCCCTTACTTGGATTTTTAATGACACCTCCAGACACCCGAGGCATTGGGGCGTCCTCAGTTGCAAAAGTCACGCGGAAGCTCTTAACCTGGAAGAGTAGGCACGGGGACGGTTTGCATCCTTTCTTCATTTCCATCTTTTTGGATCACTGGGTTTTAAAATGTTGGTGCTTACTTTATCCTGGACAGCCTGATGCTTTGGAGGGAGGGGGGTGTCTAGCTTCATAAATTTATTCCACATCAGGAACCACAGAGAAATCATTCAATAAACTGCGTTCAGGTGACTTCTGAAGAGCCACTCCCCAAACTTCAGACACTGGCAGGGATGGTGTTTGGAGAGGGGTGTGTGCACCTCACACCCTTTGTGGTTGGTCCTGGAACTGAACAGAGCCGAACTCTCACTGGCTGGATTTGCTGTCAGTCAATGAGGCATGTCCCAAGACTGCAGCAGGGAAGACTGTTCTCTAGCAGGTGGAAGAGCTTTGCCCCTTCAAATATCACTGTAGGCCAGTCGTGTGCGTTTTAAAGATTTAGTCAAATTTCGGTGATTTTTCCTTTTATTTACATAATTATGTCATTTTGGGAACACAATTTCACACCTCACCCTCCAGCAAAGCTCCAGGAGTAATGGCCTTTGAATAAAACAGCATTAAACCCACAGATCACACAACATCTGTCTGAATAGTCCAGGTTTGGGGACACCAGCGGGGGCAGAGGGTGTAGATGCGCGGGTAGAATACTTTCTTTTTATTCTGGTAAAATATACACAACATAAAAATGACCATTTTATACAAATGCCACTGAATTGCACACAAATCCACTTCTTATCAACTGTTTTGTTGTAAGAGGACTTGGTAGAAAGGTGTCCATTTGGCAAAATCTGCCAGAGCGAAGGTCAAGGTTGAAATGGACAAGTAGCCTCTCTGTTACCATGATTTTAAATGAGAATTTGGTGTGTGCTGCTGGCCTAAACCTTTATATACATATTTTTTTTAAGATTTATTTTTACCTATTTTTGCATAGAAGAACTGGGGTACAGAGCAGAGTCGCGGGAGGTGAGAGGATTCACCAGAGACAGAGCAGAACAGGCAAATCGACTGAAACACACTGCTGAGGGGAGCAGAGGGCGAGGCAGGAGAGGTCTGGTGCGCCATGTGGGTCAGCTCCCTGGCCAGGGATCAAACTCAGGTTGCAGTGGCTTGATAGCTTGATAGCGCTGAGACTTTAACCCCTGCATTAGCAGGGAGGCCCCTGAAGCTTTATATATTTTCACTAGTTAAAGTGTGGGTGTTATTAGTTCCCCCACTTTACGATGCATCTCTGAGGTCCCTGACAGCTCAGCGATTCCGATAGCTCAGCCAGATGTCACTACTCTCTTGGAAGTCAAGGAAACAGATTCAAGGTAAGTGCCCAAGGCCACATATTTGAACTTGGCTCCTGGGGTGTCTTCTTCCATTGCCACTTGCTGCCTCTGTTGATGAATTAGCAGAAAGTAGCAACTTGAGCCGTGGAAGGGAAGCAGGCAGGTCGGCACCAAGAGCATGGCAGACCTGGCTTGAAATCCAGCATCACCACCCACGTGGGCACCAACTGAAAACCCCAGAGAGAGGAAAGATGTTTCTGAACTTACTGGTTGCCTTCGATGGGCGTGCATCAGGTAGGCGTCTGTACTGGGTAGTGATGGGGTGTCCTGTTGAGTATGGTGGTCGCAGTTAAAAACCTGGCTGTAGCAGCTCTCCTGCCTGCCTGTGACTATGCAGATGTCGCTTTTAATAAATCTGTTCCTTTCAGATGCAACTCTTCCTGCATGCTTGTGTTTCTGCAAGCGTCTCCTCCTTTCCCTTTTTAAATAAGCCTGCCCTTTTGGATTTTTTTTTTTTTTAAAATATGGCTCTAAAATCTATGGAGTTTGTGACCTTGAGCAAGTTACTGGAGCCTAGTGCCTCCATTTCCTCATCTGTAAGATGGCAGTAATGCACAATGCCTACCTCACAGGGCTGTGATGAACATGACATCATCTGTGCGCTTAGTGACAGCCCTGGAAGCCACTGTCATAAACAATGACAATTTTATCTCTCTGGTTACATTTCCAGGGATGTTTTAGCACCATCCCTGTGGTCTGGCACCCAATGTCCCATCCCTTAATCTAGTTGGGGCTGCAGCCTGGACCCTCTCCAAGCCCAGCCACTTGCTAATCAGGATCTTATCACAGCCTAGTCTGGGCTCTCCCAGACCAGGCAGGGAGCCCCTGGGTCCTGCCGCCCGCTGCTGCACCATCCGCAGGGCTCTTAGCTGGAGAGACAGAAACCAAATCCTTCCCAAAGATGCTGGGAAATTAGTTTAGCACCGTCTGTCTGCTGGTGTGCAGTGACTCAGAGGCGGCCAGCCCAGCGGGGCTCCTGGGCTCTGCGGGTTGAGCAAGATCGATGTGGTGGTGAATGCAAAGCAGCAGAGAGCCTTGGGCTGGGAGGCAGGGTGAGAAGGCCCTCCTGCTTGCTTCTCACTCGCTTCTCCTCTAGGTAGCTGAGGTTCCCGGAGAGGTCTGAGCCCTAGTGCTGCGCCTCCCCTCATTCTTCAAGGATCAGTTGTACTTGCTCAGGTGAATTTCACTAAGCAATTGGCACAGGAAGCTTGCACAGCCTTCTCTTGAGATTTGGGGAAGGAAGTGATGGCTTTCTTTCAGGGGTCAGCAAACTTTCTCTGCCACAGTCCAAATAGTAAATATTTTAGGTTTTGTGGGGCAGGCGGTCTCTATCCAGACTACTCAACGCTGATGTTGTAATGGGAAAGCAGCTATAGATAATCCATAAACAAATGGGTATAGTTGTGTGCCAATAAAACTTTAATTACAAAACAGGTGGCATGCCACATTTGTTTGTGGTTCCTAGTTAGCAGATCCCTATACTAGGAGGTGATCCTGATGCAGAGGATGGAGTAAGTGACATCTTAAAACCTTTTCAGCCTCAAGATACTCCTAACTGAAATAATAATAGTAATAGTGATTTATGTTAAATGATGACCCAGAGCAGAACAAATTCACTGTAACTTGGATCTTGAGAGCAGGAAGGAGCGATGAAGGAAGGAATACAATTTCAGACCCGCAGAGTGTCTGACCTTCTTGGGTTCTTTCTAGATTGTCTTTTTTAGTTCTCAATACTGACTGCACATTGGAAGTCCCTAAGGAGCTCAGCATCAAAAAAAATTACACCAGAGATTTGAATTTACTCATTCTGGGTGCAACTCAGGCATTAGGATTTAAAAAAAAACTCCCCAGTGAGTATAACATGCAGGCAGATTGACCAACACTCCTCTTGATGTTGGTTTCAATGTGCCACAAAACCAGTGGCTCTCCAGGAAGCGCAAGCCAAGTCCCTAAAGACCACTTTGCTCAAGTGTTCATGTTTCCAGGCAGCCATCTGCACAAAGACTTGCCAACCACTAACTTTGGTGAAAGCATTTCTTACTAGTATGAAATACTACTAGTATGTAAAAGAACACCTGGTGTTTTCCCCAGAAGACATAGAAAAACCATACAGGTAATACTCATCACATACACAAGATAATACTCATCACCAACAGATAATACTCATCGCAACATACACAAGAGAGCTCCAGGGTCAAGCAGACTTGGGAAATGGTAGGTTAAAGCTGGACAAAGTTCTGAACTGCAGGACTTCTCTGAGCTTTTAGAAGCCACTGTGCATTCACTAATGCAACGAGTAGGAGCAAATGTCTGCCAAGTGCCAGGCTTTGTCCGGGGGTCTGACATGGTGGGGAGCGCAGATAAAGCACAGGCCCTGCCCTCATGAGACTTACACTTTAGCAAGGAATCTAAGGAGCAAATAGGTGACTAGATAAGTACAAACTGTATTAAGTGCTACAGAAAAGAAAAGGAAGAGGGTGCAAGGAGAGAGAACAGCAGAGGGACTGAATGTCTTGAAGAAGTGCCATTTAAACTGATCCCTGGGGGCCTCCCTGGTGGCACAATGGGTTAAGCAATGCACTATGAAGCAGACCGCAGTCACTGCAGCATGAGTTCGATCCCTGCTGGGGAGGTTACCACATGGCAAGGCAGACCTCTCCTGCTTTGCCCGCTGCTGCCCTCGGCAGTAAATTTCTGTTGATCTACCTGTTCTGTTCCCAGCTCTGACTCTGGTGAATCCTCTCACCCCCCACAACTCTGGCCTGTACCCCAGTTCTTGTATGCATAAATAAATCTTAAAAAAATTTAAAAAAAAATCAACTGATCCCTGAAGCATACAAAGAAATCGTCAATGTGAAGACTGGGGAGAGGGAACAGCAAACGAGAAGAGGAAACAGCATCTAACAAGATCCTGAGGGAAGGAAAGACTCAATGCTTTGTAGGGAATGAGTGACTAAGCACCCGGCTCACCCAGTACGAGTGGGGGTGAGCTGGTGGGATGAGGCAGGCAGGGCTGGATCTGAAGCTTGCATTCTGCTCTAGGTGCCACAGGAAGCCACTATGTATAGTGCATCTCCTGGGGACTGGAGGGGCGAATATTTAGGGCCTTCCCATTATTCAAGAACACAGGCCTGTTGAGCTGCCAGGTGTCAAGGTAATCGGTTAGGACACTAAGCCAAAGTGAAAGTGACAATCAAGACTCGATTCACTTAGTGCAACAGTGAAGCCAGGGCAGAGAAAACCAAGAGTGCCTGCTCGCCAGTGTGTCACTTGTCCCCGCAGCTAACACGATACGTAGCTCCCTGCAGAGACCGTGGCCATGGCGCTGCCGCGGGACCAGATCAGGGACCAGGGACGGGAAGGGCAGCTTTCCTGTCTGTGATGGAGCTGGACTCCTCGGGGTGAAACCAGGATCCCCTAATCCCCTTTGGAGAATTCCAGAAACACACTCTTGTAAGTTTTGCAATGTAAATTTCACTGAACGTTGAAATATAACTTATTCAAGAAAAGCAAACAAGTCACCCATGTGCAGCTTGATGAATTTTCCGAAGTTGAACTGACCACCCCTTGTAACCAGCATCCAGAGCAAGGAGCAGAATTGACCAGTGCCCTCTCTGCTCAACTCCACCCGCGACCTGGTCTGTCCTACCAGCGCTCTTGCCTGGTTTTGGACTTTGTGCAAATGAACCCACACAATTGGTACTCATGAGAATTTGGCTTCATTTAACCTTATGTTTGTGAGATTCCTCCAAGTTTTTTTTTTTTAATTAATTTATTTTTTAAAGATTTATTTATTTATGTGTACAAGAGCTGGGGTTCAGGCCAGAATCGCGGGAGGTGAGAGGGTTCACCAGAGACAGAGTGGGGAGCAGAACAGGCAGATCGACAGAAATACACTGCTACACTGCTGAGGGGAGCAGCGGGTGAGGCAGGAAAGGTCTGCTACGCCATGTGGGACCCCTCCCTGGTGGGGGATCGAACTCGTGCTGCTGTGCTGTGGATGCTTCACAATGCGGCACTCAACCTACTGGGCCACCAGGGAGGCCCTCCTCCAAGTTGTTTGTTGAGTATAGTTTCAGTTCATTTGTTCTTATGGCCGCACAGCAAGTGTTGGAAGACTACAGCTCATGGGTCAGATCCGGCCCATGGTCTATTTTTATAAATAAAGTTTTATTAGAACACACTCTTGTCCATTTCTTTCCGGCTTGTCTGTGCCTTCTGTCACAACCAAGGCACAGTTGAGTAGTTGCAACAGAGACCCCATGGACTGCAAAGCCTAAACCATTTACTCCTTGGCCCTCTATAGAAAATGTTTTCTGACCCTGACTATATGGCAGAGACATTCAGAGAGTGGTCAACTGACTGATGTTCATTCACAAACTGGTTCTGGTCAAGGACAAGTTAAGCACAGAAATCGAGCATTTTCAGACTCTTGTTGCAGTCAGTAGGGTGTAGACCTGCCCGGGTGTTACTGAGCTCCCAGGGGGAGCCTCCTTGCTGGCTGAGGCTGAGGACCGGCAGACCTACAAGGGCTTTATCTCAGTGGTGACAGGTTGGGGGAAGCAAAACTGTTCCTTCACCATAGGAGAAGCACCACTGTGCTGAACTCCATTGTGTGACTATGAAAATGACTTGTTTACCCAGCCGGTATTCGATAGATGTTTGCATTGTTTTCTGTTCCTGTCGACATTTTTAATTTGCTCTGCAAACCTTTTTGTAACATGGCAAATATCAGCCAGGCAGCCAAGAAGAGATTCTGACACATGCTGTTAGTTTTATACTAACATGGTACTTGGGTGGAACTTCAGTCTAGGGAGCGCCACCATTGTAGCCCCTGCATTCACCATGGAGCTGGAAGGGGTGTGCCTAGGCTGGTGCCATGTGTACCCAGGGAGGAGAGGCAGCTTCCTGGAGAGTACAGAGTAATTAACTTCAGAGTGAGTTCATGGTTGAACTGGAATGAGATACGAGTGTCCCCAAAAGAGTATGGGCTTTGGCATTAGAAGAACGTTGCCTCCAGTGTCTCACTAGCTGCATGGTCTGGGGAAATTTCTAGAACCTTCTAAGACTCAGTTTCTTCATCAGTAAGATGAGTGGGTGTTTGGTAATACTATAACAGGGTGGTCCCCAGGAAAGGGGGAAGTTCCACCCTGTCCCGCCCTAAGTGGGTGGAGCTGAGCAGGGATAAAAAGATGTCAAAAAGAAGAGGACAGAAGGAAGGGAAAAAGAAGGAAGCAGGATGGAGAGCAGCAAGGAGACCTGGAGGAGGCACGTGGAGCAGAGAAACGTGAAACAACTGCGCTTAATAATGGCAGCTTTCATCTTGATTTTAATTTTGCTCTTTCCTCCTGGATTTGTCTCTTTCTGGCCCTTTTCTATGGGTCTCTACTGAAAGCTCCTTTAAACTTGTGGCAGGCTTTTGGGCCTTGCTTTGGGCCAATCCTATTTGGCCAAACTTTTACCCTCAAAGAAATGGGTAATTTTGGGCCTCCCTGGTGGCACAGCGGGTTAAGCAACGCACTATGAAGCAAACCTCAGCCACTGCAGCACGAGTTCAATCCCTGCTGCCGGCCAGGGAGGTGACCCACATGGTGCAGGCAGACCTCTCCTGCTGTGCCCACTGCTCCCCTCAGCAGTGTACTTCTGTTGTCTGCCTGTTCCGCTCTCTGCTCTCTGTGGTGAATCCTCTCACCCCCCACACCTCTGGCCTGTACCCCAGTGCTTGAATGCATAAATAAATAAAATCTTTAAAAAAAAAAAGAAATGGGTAACTTTGGATGCTTAACTTAGTAACTATGTTCTTTGTCCTTTGTATTATTCTCCAATTGTATTAAAGTTCCTGTCCATTAAAGGCCTTATATATTTGTTTTGATGTGGCGGACAGCAAAACCCATTAAAAAAAAAGAGGTTTGGGGGTTCTGGGGTGCCCTGTAACAATACCGGTCAGGGAGGGTTATTAATATGGCCCTCAGCAAGCGCCCCAGGAAGGAGTTCTGGGGTTCCAATCCCCTCCTGATGCCACGTCTCCTTGCCTGTACTCATGGCTCTGGCTCTGTAAGAACGAGCAAAGGGTTCCTAGGTCTTGGAAAGTTTCCGTAGCATGCCATGTGGCCCAGGTCCCCTGCAGTCACCTCCCAGAGGTAACTGTCACCAGAAGAGACCTGCCTAGCCCGATGCACTGTGAAGAGCGGATTATGCTCCTGCACAGGTGCAGAGCAGGCCAGTGATGGCTGCTGGCAGGGGGTGGCAGGAAAGGCCCAGAGAAAAGAAAACCAGACCTCCCACTGCTGCTGCTTACTCTCCTTTTCTCTCTCCACGGTCCTTTTCTTTCTTTATTGAACCTTCTTAGGTCAAATCATCATCATCATCATGATCATCACCTGAGAGCATGCTCAAATTTTCAAATGCCTTCAACACATCATTTCATATCAAGTTAGCACTTAGTATGGGGGCTGTCACACCCAGTAAATGGCAGGATAATATTTATCATGACATAATTGTATGATAATGATTCTAATAGTATCTGTTGAACACTGACATTATGCCTGGCACTGTATTAAGCCTTTTATGTATGTTAACCTATTTAATCTTCCCCATAACCCTGTAAGAGGTAGATACTAACAGTGTTACTAATTTATATGAGAGGAAACTGAGCACAGAGAGGTTAAGCATCTGACCCAGAGTTGCACAGCTAGTGAGCAGAAGAGTTGGCCTTGAATCCAGATGGGCAGATTTTCCTCCCTTTATCCCTCCACCCGCCCAGAGCCAATGACTCCTCTTCTTTGCTCTGCTCAGTGCTCCATCAAGTGACTCCTAGTCTTGTGGTTTCCAGCTGGGTTCAGCCAGTGGGAGGGTTTGGAGGGCAGGAGAAGGGAGAAGCGACTGTATCCTGCCCCTTCCACTCCAGTCCCACACCCTTTCCAAGGCTGCGGTTCTGTTTCCCCCTAGAATCCACAGCCGGGACAGGTGACCAGCTGTCCGGTGATGCTGCGCCTTCCGCGTCCCACCCAAGATGATACAGCTCCCGCTACTGGTCCTGCACGCTGTACCATCTCACCACTACTTTTAACTTTAATAAAAATTTTTCTAAGGACACACAATAAGGGCCCTCCCTGGTGGTGCAATGGGTTAAACAACGCACTATGAAGCAAACCGCAGCCACTGCAGCACGAGTTCGATCCCTGCTGCTGGCCAGGGAGGGGACCCACATGGCGCAGCAGACCTTTCCGTCTCACTCGCTGTTCCCCTCAGCAGTGTGTTTCAGTCAGTCTGCCTGTTCTGCTCCCCACTCTGTCTCAGGTGAATCCTCTTGCCCCCACACCTCGGGCCCGTACCCCAGCTCTTGTGTGCATACATACATTTTTTTTTTAAAAGAACGCAATAATTACCTGTAAATAAACAGCTTGGGGATCCTTGGCTGAGACAGGAGTTAATCCGACCTCAGAGTCCTGGGCCACAGCCACCAGCTCTCACCACCTCCGCCGAAAGGGAAGCTTTAGCACCCCCCTTGCAGAGGGAGATGAGAGAGCCAGCTCACCGCACCTCACTTCGCTGGCGAGAACACTGGGGCGCGCAGAGCGGGGAGCGCCTTGTGATAGATGTCGATGAGCTCTGGGTTCTCACCCTTCAAGTCCTTGGACTAATCCGGGGATCTCTCTGCTCAGAGAGCACCCCATCAGTCCGAAAGGCTTGAGAATGTATGCCCCTGAAGGGCCTCAATCAGTGACAGGTGGGCTTGGTGGGCAAATTCCCCACCTCCCTTCCCTGTAGAAAGTTCCCTGAAGTGCCCAGCTGCACTGAGTCCCGTCCTAATTGCCCTGAGCAGCAACCCGCTTATGAAGCACCCTGAACTGCCGACTTCCCTGTCTCACTTTCTCATCTCCTGGTGGGGTGACTAGGGCACGGCCCTCTGGGTTCCAGAGCGCGCCAAGGGAGGTGGAGGGGTGGAGACCAGAGGTTTGTATTTAAAACCTGTGGGAGAGCCCTTCCGGAAGGGGGCGCAAGAGAGACAGGAGGTCAGGGCCAGGCGACTCTGGGCTCAGACTGACTGAGCACAGCACCAGGTTGTCTAGAACCACGTGTGCGAGCAGAGGCAAGGGGGTGGGGGGTGGGGAGGACACAGCGTCAGGTTCACCTGCTGACGTCAACGCGGTGACTTTGGCCCTGGGATGCAGACTGCAGCCGTATCTGATTCTGGATGCTGTCACTTACATGAGCCAACCCCGGCCCTCTGTGGCTGCAGCCTGCTTCAGTGTTTCACCTGTAAACAGAAGGCATCTCACTGCTAGAGGCAGGCTCCGGACTAAGAAACCGATCGCTACATTTCCAGGTCTGCATTTCTTTCACTGAAGCTGAAAGTGCCCAGCTGAGTCCCAAGCAGAAGCCCTTGCCTCAGGACGGCAGGAAGGACTGTGCGTGACACGACTCACTGGGGACTGTGACCGTATCTGAGTGCTCAGCCACAGCCCCCCCATCCCTGATAGACGGGTGAACACGGATGAACAAAGGAATCGTGAGGTGCTGGGCTGGAGCAGCAGAGGCTGGGCACCCCCCTTCATTCTGTTCGCCCCAGGATGACAGATTAAAATTCCAGAAATGCGCACCTGTTCTGTATTCAGGAGATTGTTTTTGTGCATAAAGAGGCCGCTTGAAGCCCTGTGAGCAGAGACTAATGGAGCTGCGTCAAAGTCTGGGAAGACGATGACCTAACGTAGCAGGCTGAGAGGACACGCAGGCACAGACGCACAGAGTGAGCGCCGGGATTGTGAAGACACTGGCGCTTGAAGCACTTTCCTGTCCTCCAGGGTCTGCTAGCAGAACAAAGCTGGCACCAGGCTCTCCAGAGGGCATTTCTCAGAGATGAGGAGTTCTTTGAATGCAGGAGAAAGAGGGCGATAGCCCATCTTAATTAGCACGAGGGCTTCACAACTGTAACCAAGACTCAAAATAATTATGACTTTAATGAGATAAACGTTTGTCTCTCTCAAGCAAAAACCCTAGCTCCTGGGAGGCTCATTCTGAGACGCCATTGCGGGTGCAGTTTTCTCCCATCCAGTCTGTCCTTCACCCTTGGTCAGCCCTCCCTTCCCCGCCATCTGCAAGTTCCAAGATGGCGCCCACCTGTCCAGGTTCCGGACATCAGGAAGGGGCCAAGATCAGATGTTGTGTGGGCTTAAGTGGGCATGGCGATACTTCAGATTTTTGTTCTGGAAACAAATTAAGAAAATTTCAAAAAAAAAATTTCATAGTGTGATTTGTGAGTTTTCTTGCTCTTTAAGTCTATACTATACAACGCTATTGTCAAATTATAGCTATTGTTTGCCTGACTGGGATGTGGTAAGGATAAAACTAGGTGACAGGTTCTAGAGAAGGGGGAGAGGGACATTGATGTGGGCACATTGGGGAAAGGATGGGAGCAAGACACGATGAAACAACAGACTGTCATAAAAATAACATGACGTCACGTTTTTGTAAAATCATACACATGTATCAAATGATCATTTATGTAAAACTGTTTTTAAATTAAATTTCAGGCTTATGTAAAATTCTATGTGTGTGTGTCTATTTTATCTTGATTTTTTAAAACTGACTATTTTTAGAGCAGTCTTAGATTTACAGAAAAGTGAGCACAAAGTTCAGAGATGCTGTATCTCACTCTCCCCCTCTTGTATATGCTTTATAAGCAACAAAAAAAAATTTTTTAAAGATTTATTTATTTATGCATACAAGCACTGGGGTATAGGCCAGAGGTGGGGGGTTGGGTGAGAGAATTCACCAAAGACAGAGTGAGGAGCAGAACAGGCAGATCAACTGAAGTACACCGCTGAGGGGAGCAGCGGGCAAGGCAGGAGAAGTCTGCTGCACCATGTGGGTCCCCTCCCTGGCTGGCAGCAGAGATCGAACTCGTGCCGCAGTGGCTGCGGTTTGCTTCATAGTGCGTTGCTTAACTCACTGCGCCACCAGGGAGGCCCCAAAAATTTTTTTTTAAAGGAAAGGAAGGGAAGAGGATAGAAGAGCACATATTTTCCTTTAATTTATTAATTTTTATTTGGGGCCTCCCTGGCGGCCTACTGGGTAAGTCTCAGTGCTATCACCCCAATGGCCTGAGTTCCATCCCTGGGCAGGGAGGGGACCCACATGGCGCAGCAGACCTCTCCTGTCTCCCCGCTGCTCCCCTCAGCAGTGTGTTTCAGTCCTTCGCCTGTTCTGCTCCCCACTGTCTCTGGTGAATCCCCTCACCCCCTGCACCTCTGGCCTACAACCCAGTTCTTCTATACATAAGTAAATAAAATCTTTAAAAACTTATTTATTTTTGGGCCTCCCTGGTGGCGCAGTGGGTTAAGCAACACACTATGAAAACCGCAGCCACTGCAGCACGAGTTCGATCCCTGCTGCCGGCCAGGGAGGTGACCCACATGGCACAGCAGACCTCTCCTGTTGTGCCCGCTGCTCCCCTCAGCAGTGTACTTCAGTTGGTCTGCCTGTTCTCTGTGGTGAATCCTCTCACCACTCCCACACCTCTGGCCTGTACCCCAGTGCTTGTATGCATAAATAAATAAATCTTTAAAAAAAAAAACTTATTTATTTTTAAACTTTTTTGAGATGACAATATATGAGGAAATCCATTTCACCAGCCTTTGCCAACACCAAATATTTACTCTCTTTGCCATTTTTGCCAATTCAAAGGAGGCAACCTGGCACTTTTCTGATTTATTTTTGCAACCTTTGCCCTATTGTGGAACGGAAGCAGACTGCCAGCACTGGCCGCGTGCTCTTCCCCAGACACTCTGGAGCAGGGAGGGTCACACAGCTCTTTCCAGGGTTTTCCCCTCTGCTTGCCCCCGACGCCTGGCCAGGGTCTGGGCCGACTGGGTGCCCTTTGTCTGCGAAGGGCACTGACTCTCCTGGCATCAGAGGGTTAACTGAGCTGCTCCCGGGGGTTAGAAACCCTCCAGCTTGAAAATCATGCAAAACAAATCGCAAAGAGTGAGTGGGATACATATCTGAGCATGCGGAACCGGTGGCTTTGCTTGTTAAGCTACGAGTCTTGCTGAGGGGCACGTTTTGGGGTTGACAGAGCTCGTCGTGGAGCACTTGGGTGGGCTGGGCCCGCTGTGCTGCTCGGCCAGACGGCTCCCAGGCTCGTTTGGAAGTGACGGAGTGAACAGAGTCCCGGCCACTGTGGGGACAACGCCTCGCGGGGTGCTTGCTGGGTGTGAACAGCCACGTGAGGCAGATGCTTCTCAGCGGCAAGGAATTCAGAGGGGCTGACATAAGCCCACCCTGCCCACAAGCCAGTCTGCCGCGAACCACTCCCTCCGGGAAACCAAGCCCGAGCCCCTCGGCCCGGTGCTGGAGGCTGGTCCTGCTGCTCCTGCAGCCCCACTGACCGTCTTTCCCCTCCTGCTTCTCAGGCACAGTGGCTTCCCCTGCTTGGCTCTGAGCACCGAGTCTGAAGCCAGAGCATTCTGTGTTCAAGCAGCGGCTCCACTAACACGCCCTGAGTGTGCGGTGCCAGGCAAGTAAGAATAAGTCAAGAAAGAGTTTTAACAGGGGCCTCCCTGGTGCAGCAAGGGGTTGAATGCTGCACTATGAAGCATCCGCAGCCACTGCAGCATAAGTTCGATCCCGGCCAGGGCGGGGACCCACATGGCACAGCAGACCTCTCCTGCCTCGCCCGCTGCTCCCCTCAGCAGTGTATTTCAGTCCATCTGCCTGTTCTGGTCCCCACTCTGTCTGTGCTGAATCCTCTCACCCCCCACACCTCTGGCCTGTACCCCAATGCTTATATGCATAAATAAAAAAGAAAAAATAATTTTAACATAAATGACCCCTTGATGCTTGACGTCCAGCCTCCGGGCCCAGCAGCATCAGTGTGGCCGGGGACCCAGCTGGAAAGGCAGGGGCTCAGGCTGCACTCTAGACCCATGGAAGCAGGATGTGCAATGGAACAAGACATCAGGTGCCCGAGGGACAGATGCACCTGCGAGTTTCAGCAGCCCTGGCCTCACCCATAGACTCGGCCTGGAAATCAGTAACACCAGCTACGAATGTGGCCAAGACAAGAGTGCTCAAGGAAGAGAGAGAGAGACGTAAGAGGGAGGGAGAGAGACGGGAGAGGGCACAGATGAAAATTAGAGAGCTGGCAGGGGAGGTGCAGTCCAGTGCTCTTGGTGCCCCAACCACATCCTCGGGATCCTTCCTACCTCTTCAGTAGCCCCGTCTTCTGCTCCCACAGGTGTTGCTCCTAATGACCCTGGGTGGCTGGGGCTGCCTCAGCCCCTGGAGATGGCCAGGCTTTCTCTCCTTCACCCCACTGAAAAGGTGCAGCTGACTCCCGTCCAGCAGAGAAGATAATCTCAAAGATTAGCGGCATATTATCTTATACCTGCGGTCAATCCACTCGTCTGTAAAGGGCCAGATGATAAATATCTTAGGCTTCCTGGGCCATCCAGACAGACTCTCTCGCCAGGATTCAACTCTGCCATCAGCGAGAAGGCAGCCGCAGATGGCTATGAACAAGCCTGGCTGTGTGCCAATAAAACTTTATTTATGGACATTGAAATTTGAATTTCATGTCATTTTCACATTATGAAATACTGTTCTTTCTTTTCCCAACTGTTTAGAAGTGGGAAAACATTCTGAGCTCATGGGCATACAAAACAGGGTGTGGGTTTCACTTGACCACTGGTTACATTTAGTCAGCTCTTGGCCGAAAGGCTTTCTTGCCCTCCAGGTCACTAACTACTTTTGTGTTTAACTTGGAAGTATTCTTTTTTTTCCCTCACTAAATGAATGTGGGTGTGGGTGTGTCTGGATTAGTTTCTCCTATGCACTTTGAGTTAGTTTTATCCTCCCGCCCGGTTCCCCCATTGATGATGGAAACATCTTTGACACCATCTCACCTCTGTTCCCAACTCACTCTGAATATGCAAGAGTCTGCTTATCTCTTTGCTCACCTTGGATCCCCTCCCCTCCACCAAGATGTTTTTCTAAATACAGACAGGTCTGTCCAGAGAGAATTTCTGATGCCTACAACACCCCCCCCCCCAACTAGTCTATAATTATAATAGGGCTCTTTTCGTAACACCCCCCTCTCTGATGGAGCCAAAGGCACGGGTTGACAAAGGGTTAGCATGCGTGGATGAAAGATGATGCGTTAAAGACCTGGGTAGTGGCAGCTCTACAGCGGGATCCGCAAGGAGGAGCGAGTGAATGTCAAACTTCTAGACCCCACGGGAGGAGGACAGAGCTCCTGCAGGGCTCCTCCCCTTCACTCCCCTGCATCATTGCTTGAAGCACAGCAGGGGACTCGCCCCTGTGCATCTATGGTATCATTAACACGGACCAGTGCTCCCTAGAAGACTTGGGTCTGACAGGCTAGTGCAGAGTTGGCGTCTTTCTACTGCAGGACAGATGGCAATGGCGCCAGTGGGCGAGCGACAAGTGCAGGCTCCTGCAGAGATGCGCTGGAGTTGCTTGGTTTGCTGGGGGCAGGTGTTTATTAAATAGCCCCCGGGCTGTGGGAGGTGGGCATATCCAGATGATGGGGTTGGGAGGGTAGAAAAGCTAGTTTCTCTCCTCCCAATTCAAGATGGTGAAGAACACGAAAAAAAATGCTCATCCCAGGGCTAATCACAAAAGCATGCATTAAAACCAACGCCCACAATGCATGCTATTATTTTTGTCATCTTCGTCTAGTTTGGGGTAGAAAATGGCATTGCCTTCTTCTTAATAAATACATTAAACAGACCAGTGTTTTGTCCCAATCACTGCAGCTGGGCGGGGTCTTTGGCTAGTCCAATCTAGTTCTGGAGGTTTTGAGAGAGAAGGGGTTGAAATTCATCATTCACTTAGACACCAAATATCAAGCATTATAAAGCATTTGTAATGAAGACAATATGTTAATCTGTACCAAAATAAACACACAGATACATAGGGGGAAAACGAGAGTCCAGAAACAAACCCATGACCATTACGACAGGTGACCACACAAGTAAATGATGGCAAGTCTGATGCTGCAGAACAGCGGGGGAGGGGCAACCATGACCAAATGACGCTAAAGGAGTCACATATCCATTTGGGGTAAATAGGGACTCTTGCCTCATGCAAAAATTCAGTTTCCAAATGTTGTATATCTCAACTTGAATGCAAAAACAATAAGTCTTTTGGAAGAGAATCCCTTTGAGGTAAAAAATCAGTGAAGTTTATTATATTTTAAATGTAGCTGTATTTTTAAAAATTTGTTTATTTATGCATATAAGCATTGGGGTACAGGCCAGAGTCCAGGGCGGTGAAAGAATCCACCAGACAGAGTGGGGGACAGAACAGGCAGACTGACTGAAACACACTGCTGAGGGGAGCAGCGGGTGAGGCAGGAGAGGTCTGCCTTGCCATGTGGGTCCCCTCCCTGGCCGGCAGCAGGGATCAAACTCGTGCTGCAGTGGCTGCGGTCTGCTTCATAGTGCGTTGCTCAACCCACCACGCCACTAGGGAGGGCCCAGCTGTATATTTTAATGACACAAGTTATACATGACTATCTGATGGTTGCAAAAAGTTGAGCGTTGCAGATAAGGTCAGAATTCTCCCTTGGGACCATCATTCCCTACTTGGAGGTCCTCAATTTTTTGTTTTATGAGTATCTTTTTAGACTTTTTAACAGGTAGATGTGTCTATGGAAACATGAAGTATAATTTTGTGGGGGAGGTTTGGATACATAAATGATAGATTATTTCAAGCCTGTTCCTGCAACTTGCTTTAGTCACTCAACGTGCACTTTGAATCTGTCCATAAAGACTGTCTAGGTTTCCACTGGGCAAATGTACCCACCCCCAAGCTTATTGAACTGGGAAGTGCTTCTTGATCTTGTTGCTCTTGAGCTTGTTGCTCTCTGGTCTCCCCAGCGCCATGGAGGCTGGAAGATGCTCTCATCGGTAACTCATTGCTCTAGAAGTGGAGAGTTCCATGGAAGCACATGGAGATCTCTGCTCCTGGCCCACCCTCTCTTTCTTGGGAATATACACTGGGGTGCAAGCCAGCAGCTGTCATTGCTAGTATAGGGGTAATCTTAAAGTCTTCAAACTATAAGGAAGACCCTATACCTCTAAAACACAAACAATGCTGCAAACCGATGTTATCACCATGTTATTTGGAATAGTGAAAAATCAGGTGCACCCCACAAGACTAACAGTGGGAGAATGGTTAACTAGTTGTAACACATCCACACAGTGGATCA
This sequence comes from Galemys pyrenaicus, assembly GCA_019455555.1. Classification (NCBI taxonomy): domain Eukaryota; kingdom Metazoa; phylum Chordata; class Mammalia; order Eulipotyphla; family Talpidae; genus Galemys; species Galemys pyrenaicus. Next base: position 7,894,902 of record JAGFMF010011768.1, read on the forward strand.
CCTATGGTAACAGTGTGGGTGATATATATTGTTATAGTGTCAACCTATCTGTTGACACTATGTATCTATCTGATCTCTCAGAATATATCTCTGTTGTATGCATTCATCTGTCCACCTATCTGTTCACCATCCATTCACCCATTCATCTATCCACCCATCCATCCACCAACCTTCTCTCTCCCCTCTCTCTTCCCTGGCACCCTCTCTGCCTCCTTCTCTCCTTGCATCCGTCCTTGCATCCACCCATCCACCCATCCATCCATCCACCCATCCACCCATCCACCCATCCACCCATCCACCCATCCATCCATCCACCCATCCATCCATCCATCCATCCACCCATCCATCCATCCATCCATCCATCCATCCACCCATCCATCCATCCATCCATCCATCCACCCATCCATCCATCCATCCATCCATCCATCCATCCATCCATCCATCCATCCATCCATCCATCCATCCA
>JAGFMF010011768.1:7896003-7909024 GCA_019455555.1 Galemys pyrenaicus
ACCCACCCATCCATCCATCCATCCATCCACCCATCCATCCATCCATCCATCCATCCACCCACCCATCCATCCATCCATCCATCCATCCATCCATCCATCCATCCATCCACCCATCCATCCACCCATCCATCCATCCATCCATCCATCCACCCATCCATGCATCCATCCACCCATCCATCCACCCATCCATCCATCCATCCATCCATCCATCCATCCATCCATCCATCCATCCATCCATCCACCCACCCACCCATCCACCCATCCATCCACCCATCCATCCATCCACCCATCCATCCATCCATCCATCCTTCCATGCACCACTCAACTACCCATCCATTCATATTTCCATGCATCCAGCCACCATTTATCATTGTTCTGTCCCCTATTATCTTTTATCTCTGTCCCTTCCCTCCCTTTTCCTCTCTTCCCCTCCCCTCCCCTCCTCTCTTCTCTCTTTTCCTCTCCTCTGTTGCCAGGCTTCCCTGCCCACAGCATCTCAGTAGCAGCAACCTAGAAAAGATCAGGGTTCTGTGGGTCATCAGAGACTGGCACAACAGCCAGATAGGATGACAGGAGACAAAAATACCTGAAGTAGATGCAGCCCACATGACCCTGAGTCATCAAGAAAAGTCTAATCCTCTTGAGTATCTCCTATTTAAGGGAGCAGGGAAATGTATAACATGGTTTAGAAAGATTCCCATCCAAAGTGGAAAATACAGAGATAGTTGTAAGGCTTGAGGAATAAAATAAAGTTTTCTGGAAAAGTGACCTGTGCAGAAATTCTCATTGCCCACAGCCGCCTAACCAGTCGGCGCTGGAAGGGAGCGTCTCCGCCTTGCCGTGGGGATAACAAACTCAGAGAGGCCAGGCCACCTCCATGCGGTCGTGCACACGTAGCAGTGGGGGGACACGAGCGCAGGCCTTTTTTATTCCACACGTGGCACGCAAAGATACAGCACCTCATCCCACTTAAGGAAGGGCGCGGAAGGCTTCCAGCTGCCAGCCCCTTGGGGTGGAGGGGCCTCCGCTGCAGATTGCTGCCGTAAAGTCACATCCTTGTGGAGAAAAAGGAGCCCTCAGGCAGGGGTGGTGGGAATGTAGACTGTCTCCGGAAAACAGTATGGAGGGCCCTCAAGATATAAAACACAGACCTGCCGTATGATAGAGTAGTCCCACACACAGGGACGCTCCCCAAAGAAGGCAGAAGCCCTAAGGCAGGGCTCCAGGCCATCTAGGTTCACCGCAGCACTGGTTACAGTTGTGGAAACCACCTAAGCGCCCCCGGGCAGGAGAAGATGAGGAAGATGCGGTGCCGGCACACAACGGACCACAGCACACATGCACGACGCAACAGTATGAGAAAAGCTTAACTCTTGCCATCTGCAACATTATCATGGAACTGAAGGGGGTTATGCTAAATAAAGTCAGGAGAAAGACAAATATCGGATAGTTTCATTTATATGTGGAATATAGAAAAACGCATATTAAAAAAAAGTGAGACAGATCCAAACCAAGAAAAAACCCTAGAAATCTGCCTTCTATTTAAAATAGAGACCAGGGCCTCCCTGGTGGCGCAATGGGATAAGCAGGGCACTATGAAGCAAACCTCAGCCGCTGCAGCACGAGTTTGGTCCCCACTGCGGATCAGGATGGGGACCCACATGGTACAGTAGACCTGTCTCCCGCTGCTCCCCTCAGCAGTGTGTTTCAGTAGATCTGCTTGCTCTGCTCCCCACTCTGTCTCTGGTGAATCCTTTCACCGCCTGTACCCCAGCTCTTGTATGAATAAATAAATAAATCTTTAAAAAAAAATAGAGACCACCAGAGGTGGATGGGGAGCGATCTGGGGAGGGGGCCCCCAGTGGAGGATGATGGTGTCTGAGGGGGTGGTGTCATCCTCCACCTCTAAATCACGTCACTTATTAAAAAAAGTCACGTCCCATCCCTCCCGGGAAGCAGTGGCCGATAGAAGTTTGGATCTAAAGGTCTGGCCTCTCGGCCCCATGTGATAGGCTCTGCCAGCCAATTTTTGCCCCAGATCTCCCTGCCCGGGTGGTTGACTACCTATGGGGCCACATCTCGACCCACTTCTCCTCTGTCTCCCCTTCACAGGTGTCGAGCACTAAAAAACAGCTTCTACTCCAAACCCTGCCCCAGCAGCTGCTTCCAGAGAACCCAGACTGGAGCCATGACCCAGGAGCCATCTGAGGGGCGGGGGAGGAGGGGGCTTAGGGGCTGGTGTGTGCGCTGGTGTGTGACGTGCAGACAGCCCCCGGCACCAGGTGCACCCATGGTAGACCTCCCTGGAGTCACCTGGCCCAAGGAGACCGGGGGAGGGAAGCACGGGCGGGATTAATGTCTCAGGGAGTTGATGAATAGATCTCACGGTACCCCAAGGATGTGCCCGCAATGGCACCACATTGGATGACTGCTGTTACAGGCTTGGATGCTCCACAGAAAGACACAACAGCCGAGGGCAGGGACCAGGCACTTGCTGCAGGAGTGACAGCCAAAGGGCTTCCTTGGTCAGACGAAGTTGTCACCTCCTGTGGCTGGAGGGCCATAGCCCATCGCCACAGCCCTCCATGTCCGACCCAGCTAGTGTTTGGCGCACCAGAGCCTGGCGCTGGGTGCTGTCTCGGAGGACAGGGCCTGCAGCAACAGCCCTCTCAGGGCTCACAGCGTGGTTCTCCCCCCTTGCCCCTGCAAGCCGGTGGTGCTGACCTTCCTCTGCTTAGCCCTCGAGGCTTTGTCACGCTCCCTTGATCCCTTCATCCTGTTTACACCTTGCAAACAGCCTCCTGGTTCAACTGCATCTCATCATCCTCTGGAGAATTCCGTCTACTCCCAACTGGGACTGACTATAATGTCCATAGACAAGATTGGGTTTCAGTCTTGCTTTCCTGGCCTAGTCACTTCACTAGTTGTTGAAACCCTAAAGCATATCATTGAATTCTCCCGTGCCTCAGTTTTTGCATCTGTGTAATGGGCACAGTGATAACCCCGACTCTTTTTACTCGATGCGGTAGCTTATACCACATGTTAAGCAACAGCACATCCATGTTCTCCTCTGATTCCTGCAACAGTCTCGAGACACAGGCAGCAAGCATTACTCTCTCCGCTGGTCAGACGAACAGATGCACAGGTGGTTTGGGGCCAATGAGGGCCCATGGTAAGGGTAGGAGCAGACCCATGCCTGGAATCCAGTGACCTGAAAACGAATCCCATATCATCCCTCACTCCTGCCTTTCTTTCCTGACCCTGTGTCCCAATGGAAAGCATCAAGGAGAGAGGTCAGCGAAGACAGCCCAGTTTTTCTCTGGCTTGTGCACTAAGAACAAATGTTGCATTTTAAAATAGTTGAAGAAAATCAAAAGAGGAATATTGTGTGGTATGTGATGATTCTATGAAATTCAGATTTTCGTGTCCATGAATAGTTTTACTGGAACACATGGCCACACCCATGTAGTCGATGGCTGCTCTCTCCCTGCGAAGACAGGGTCCGGTGGTTGCCATAGAGACAGAATAGCCCATGAAGCCTGAAATATTTACTATCTCTCTCCTTACAGAAAAAGTTTGCTGGCTCCTGGGACAGGAAATTGCTTCTTTGAATCTCTTAGATTTGCTAAGTGCCACTTGCTCTTCTTGGCCAAGAAACCTGGGCAGTGAAACTCTCTCTTCTTTAATTATCAAGACAGTCTCCACTGATTAGGCTCCTTTCCATGCCAGGTCGCATTTCATTTTACAAAGCAACTGTTTTCTACCCATTGTGGAGATAAGGTCCTCAGAGGCTGTGACTTTTCGGAGGTCCCCTGAGGGGATATGGCAGAGTTTGAGTTCAGTCTTCCTGGTGCTGCAGACTTGGTGTTTTGATTAAATCTCACCCCCTCTCTGCACAGCAGCATCGTGACGTTCCCAGCGGGTTATACACCAGGATTCTCCAGAGAAACCACATCAGACCCATGCTTGGCTGGGCAGTGCCAGCTTGGGGCAATTGTCTACAGCTTTCTGATGATGCTTCCTTATCAGACAGTCCCGAGTGAGCTCCAGACTTGCATATTCCATCTTCTCTCTGCAGCATGGTCTAAACTGGTGGCTCAAGGGTCCTGAGGCAGATGCGTCATGCCTTTCTCTTTTGTCGCTGCTCCTTTCCAGGCCCTTGAAGGGGAGCAGGATACGGAATGAGGTGTGATCCCGGGACACAATGCCCCCATTTCAAGCCCAGCTGCTCTGCTCTGGATTGGGAAAGGGACTAGAGGAGAACTCACCTCCTGGATGGTGCAGAAGCTCCTGGCTTCCCTCTGGCCTCCTCTGGACCCACAGTGACCTCTGACGGCGGGAGGGTTTCCCAAAGGGTGAAGAGTGCACTTTTCCCGGAGCGTTCAGTCCTCCCTGCTCCCTGCGGCACTGCAGACCCCCTCAGAGAAGGGCGCTGTGACTTCCTGACTTTCTGCTGAGGTGCGTCCTCCCACCCAGCTCTGGGGCAATCTCACTTGGCACAATGGCCTTCTGGGCAGCCCTACAGCGCCTGTCTTTCCTCACACTAGTGCGGTGCACTGAATGATCGCCTAGATTCTCCCCCCTGCCCTGCACCCATAGCCTTTTCACGATCCCAGGGAGGTCAATGTGTTCACCTACCTCTTCACACTGGCACGGTCATGGGACTATTTGGGTCAATGCTACATGGGCAGAATGGGGTGGAAAGAGGCCAGCTTAAGGTGCTGCTTGACCAGCTGTGCCTCTGCCATGAGACGTGGGCGCACGACAAGCCACAGCACACGACCCTGACCAGCGTCCATTTCCCAGTCACCTTCCCACAACTTGCCTCCCCAGGAATCTAATCCCCACCCATCCCCAGCCCTCCTGTCTATAGCTCAAGGGCTCTTTGTTAAAATGGTACACAAGCCCCTAGAGCTAACTGCCACTTTAGGTTTTCACTTGTTTTATGTAAAGCACACACACAAAAATTCAATAAAAACGTGCAAGCCTTTCTTCTGTTAATCTGTCTTTTGTCAGTTTAATTCACAGGCCTCCGTTTCAGAACCTAACAGGGTACAGGAAGAATCTCCCTCCTCTATATGCCTAAGCTTCAGGGGTATGCAGTACACATTCTCAAGAAGTCCCTGAGCCAGTTTCTCTCTAGGGGAGGCCAGAGGGGCCCACGTTATTAGCCGTCCAGCAAGCATCCAGCCGAGCACAGAGCCAGCTCCCCTTTCTTGTAGACACCCCTAATCGCTACAAGAGATTTCTTGGTCGTCTGCTCACTCGACAACGGAGGTAGAGAGGAGGCTGCTCTCTAGCTCCCATGGAAAGGGAAGGCGGAAACCTCCTTTACGTGCTCCCCACAAGGCCAAGAGCCCCGTCTTTGGCACCTCCCACTCATGAGGTTGATGGGGTAAGGCTGGTTCTGGAGACCCTTATGTAACTCTGGGGGAAGGTGCCTGGCTCTACTGTTCCTGCTCTCCCTGCAGGTAATCAATACCTGCTGTTTTCAATTGCAGCCTTCAGGACCAATTTTCAAGCAAAGCCACTGCCCTGCCCCATTAGAGAGTAGATCTCAATGCTGCACATGGCTTGTCCAGGATCCAAATTCAAAATTCGTAGCATACTTTCCACTGGTGGTGTGTGGTTTTTGCCGTAATAAAGTCATGTGGAACCATCGTAGTTTGGGGACCGTCTACACTGCTACGATCACCACCATTCCCAGTTGCCATTTGTTCAAACCGTATCGTGTGCCACGCTGGAGGCTTCACTCACTTGATCTTCACCACCCTGCCAAGCAGGCCTCATGGCCCCATTATTCCTTAAAGATTTATTCATTTATGCACACAAGAACTGGGGTGCAGACCAGAGGTGAGGGGGGTGAGAGGATTCAGCAGAGACAGAGTGGGGAGCAGAACAGGCAGATCGATTGAAATCCACTGCTGAGGGGAACAGCGGGAAGGCAGGAGAGGTCTGCTGCGCCATGTGGGTCCCCTCCCTGGCCAGGGATCGAACTCGTGCTGCGGTAGCTGTCTATAGCTCAAGGTGCTAAGACTCAACCCCTTGCGCCACCAGGGAGGCACCACATTGCCAAATGTGATGAGAAAACTGACTCAGCTTATTCTACCTAAACTCATAGTTTATACAGCCTTAGCACTGGGGGTCAAGTCCAGGGGTGTCAGACCCCAGTACCAAGTCCCTGACCACTACACATATTTTATTTTTTTAAAAAGTGGAAAGGTGTCACTCTTTCTCTTATTTTTGTTTAAATCATGTATTTTTCTTGCCTGATGGGGAACTACTCCATTTCCAAGAAGAGTCCTGATGGGAATTTGATTGGTGTTGCGATACATGTGCAAATACATTCACTGGAGAAAGAGCTGCGTCTTTGCACTGGCCTGGAACAAAAGGCATCTCTCCACTTACTCCAGTTCTCAGAAAAGTTTCCCCAAAGCACCGACGATCCTGTCATAGAATGGGAGGAGCAGGCTACTTCTGAGAGAGACTAGAGCACCCTAGCCAGCCCGCTCTTCTCCTTTCCTGGGTCTGCCAGCCTTCCCTGCCTTCCATGCTCCTTCCTCTTTTGTCTTTCACTGATACTTCCCCTCCAAAATCGCTTGCATATTTAATGCCTTTTTGGTGTCTGCTTTTTGGAGAAAGCAAATAAAACAGACACCCCACCACCCCTCACTTACACTATGCACTGACAGTTCTTTCCCTGTCTACCCTGGGTGCCCATGCAAGGGGCTGCCTGTCCTTGGGGGCTCCAGCTCCCCCAACACTCAGCTGCATTCCACTGGGGGTAGAATTGCTTTCCGCTGTTGAGAATTTCTGCTCAACTCCCTAAGGCCTCTTTGGCTTCTTGGATTCCATTACTTGTGTATGTGCTACCTTTCTCTGTTCTAAATACAGGTAGTGGCTCCTGTTTTCCTGCTCAGACCCTGATTACCTCACTATGCTTTAGTATCTCTGAGACTACCAGGGCTGGGGCCTCCCTGGTGGTGCAAGGAGTTAAATCTCAAGCACCATGAAGCTATCTGCAGCCACTGCAGCATGAGTTCAATCCCCAGCCAGGGAGGGGACCCACATGGCACAGCAGACCTCTCCTGTCTCCCCTCTGCTCCCCTCAGCAGTGCATTTCAGTAAATCTGCCTGTTCTGCTCCCCATTCTGTCTGTGGTGAGTCCTCTCACCCCCCCTGCACTTCTGGCCTGTACCCCAGTTCTTGTATGCATAAGTAAATAAATCTTTAAAAAAATACCATGGCTACTTCACATAAATGTTGGGGAATAGATGAGGGGAATCGAGGATCTCTTGGAAACGAAGATCAAGGTCCCCTACTCTGTTCTGAATAAAACTTGGTGACCCTGAAGCATAAAGAACTCACGATCCTTCTCATTTGAAGTCTCTGAGATTCTCAAAAATCAGGCAAGACTGAATTTATAGTTGGGGTATCCCAGAGCCTATCATACCTGGCTCTCCCTGTTAAATGCTTTGCCTTCTACTGCATCTTCAACAAGAAATCAGGCTGGATAACAGTTGCCTTCAGTTACCAAAGGGAAAAGTCTTCCTTTAACCCCCTTTCCAAAGGGAGTGCTCGAATGCACTCCACAGTGGAGAGGAGTCACCCACCCGTGGACGGAGGCCAGTTTGGAGGCCACCCCGCTGATGGAGAAATCAACAGTAGAAGTTAGCCTCAGCCCAGGTCTATAGAGCAGGAAACATCTGAGGCAGTGACCTTGGAATTCCATCCAAAACAGGGGATAAGAGGGAACAGGGGACATTTCTGGCATGGCTGGGTGTAGAGGGAAACAGATTCCGATGCCTCTTCCTCCTCCTCCGCTGCTGGATGCCTCAGATCTATGGTTAGTTGCAAGTCATGTCTTCTTCCCAACACTTCATTTGGTTCCCTATATTCCACCTATCAGTGAAACCATCCAATATTTCTCTTTTTCCTTCTGATTTATTTCGCTGACCATCATCCCTTCCAGCTCCATCCCTATTGCTGCAAATGGCATGAGGTTGTCTTTTTGATGGCTGAGTAGTATTCCATTGTGTATACAGGCCACATCTTCTCGAGCCAGTCCTCTGTTTTGGGGCACTTGGGTTGTTCCCATATCTTAGCTATTGTGACTAGAGCTGCAATAAACATAGGCATGCAGGTTTCCTTTCAAATTAATGTTTTTGTGTCCTTTGGGTAGATTCCTAGGCGTGGGATCACTCGATCATATTGTAGGACCATTTTTAGTGTGTAAACATTATTTTAAGTAGTTCTTGAAAGCTCCACAAAGTGGACCCCCTAGAGTTTACTTAATTGGTGCAAGGTTTCTGGATGAGATTATTTCCCCTTTTAAAAATAATCACACATAATGCTGAGATGGACTGCTTTGTGCTTGCAGCTTTTTCAGCATTTCTGATGGTGTTTTTGAGAGAGATTTTTAAGTCTTCAATACAATTTGCTAAATTGCCTCCTGAAAGCACTTTCTACTCCCACGGTAATGTCTAGAGTGCCCGTCTCACAGTGCCCTTGCCAGCACTGAGTGTTATCACGTTCACGGCAATCTTTGCAAATTTTATAAGCAAAAAATGGTCTCTTGTTTCCATTTGCAAATCTGGGCTATCTGGAACAGGCAGATACTTTTCCTGTGTTTATTGATAAACTCTATATCACCAAGACTATTTATATCATTAGCCCATCAAACTATGGGTGTTCAGGATTTGTTCTTAATTCGGAAAAGGAACAAATGAAAATCCCACATTTAAGACAACAAAGTCCTCCTGGGTGTCAGTCCCACTAAAGGCTTCCTGGGAGATACTTTTTTTTGGAAATCATATCTCTGGATGACAGGCTAGGTGAGGAAAGTATGGGGAGAACCTTTCTGGAACCAGCTGGGGTCTCAGCCTGTGGGTAGGCGGAGGGCAGGGGGGAGACTGGGGCGGGGAAGTTGGGTGACTGTACCTGTTGTGCCATGTGACCTGGCAGGTGCTTCCTTTCTCAGCTGTCCAACTGGTTGCAGCTCGGGGCCCCTTTCATGCCCAGCTATGTTGTGGAATCTTTGCCTTCCAAGTCACTACCCTCGCCGGCTGAGCTCATGGATGAGGAAGAGGCGGACAGTGTATATTGGGCATTTGTGGCATGCCAAGCATCTCTAGGGAAACAGAATCTTAGACAGGGTAAGTCACTTGCCCAGGGTCACGTCGCTAGTAAGTGGCAGAGTAGGGTTTTGAAGCCAGGCCCCCTCATACCAAAGCCGCTGACCCTGAAGCCCACGTGCTCTTCATCACGGGACATCAAGAGGCCTGCGGATGGCCAATAGTCTGCAGCACTGACTTCCTAAGGTTGTTAGCAACCAGTGGCCCAAAGCAATTCGCTTGGCATATACGTTGCCTCATAAAAGTATTGTTAATGGTTAGGTCTGGCTTCGTGACAGGGGTTGATGGTGTTCAGAGATCCAATAAGTTCCCTGAAACTAAATGCAAAATTGAAAGTGTGCATGTCTGTATGTGCACACATGCAGCTCTGCACATTTGTGGGGTGGGGGGTGGGGAGGAAGGGGCCGCTGCTTTAATGGCAAGAGCTCTGCTAAGCAGGTTCCAGGCCCTGCTTCCTGTCACTGCTCAGGGCCGTGGTTCTTTCCCACTTGGCCAGAACCAGCCCTTCCCCACCCCGGGCAGCTGCACTGGCCAGTCCTGGCATGTTCTAACCCCCTGCAGGTGGCAGAGGGAGGGAGGGAGCTTTGCAGGAGGCGTGACATGGGCTCAGCAGCCTCAGTCCATCTGCCCCTCTCTGAGGTTGCCTCCATGTCTTCCTACAGCCGAGGGGCTGCTGGGTCCCTTAGAATGCTGGGCGTCGCTGATCCTCAAAGTAGGGACTTGTAGGCATGCACTACAGTCAGACTCCGCTGCATCTCTCTCTGGGGGCTACCTTGGAGCTGTTTTCCTCCTCCCATAGAAGAGAAGCAGAAAGTCATTTCTATCTGCCCTTCCCTTACCACTTGTGAGGAAGGACACTCACTGGCGAGGACTTGACCACGTTTGTCCTGGAGTTTGCTGGAATTGTTGGCCAGAGTATGGCAGGCATTGGCACTAAACCACTTTCCCCACTTCTTCCTCCCAACCCCCATCCTGAAATGCTCAGGCACCAGCAACATTCACATCAGCGCTGGAAGCTGGGAACGGCCCTTCCCAGGTGCCCATGCTTGGCCCAGCTTTGAAATGGAAAGTCCCACGTTCTAGGACCCCTGCGGTGGGTCACCCAGGAGCAGTGGTTCTCAAAGGGGTGATCTAGACTCACGGGGACACAGGACCACACCTGGAGACACTTCAGGTCTCATGAAGGGAGGTGGCGGCTGTGGGTAGCCACCGCACAGAGGCCGGCGACGCAGCCGGAACAGGACAGCGGCCACAGCAGTTTCCCGAAACACATGTCAATAGACTCGCACCACTCGGGGGAAGACAGGACTCAAACATGTAAAATGACCCCACGGTGCAGCAACACCCCAGCAAATAGCCCCATTTCTCAGCCTTGCTTAATTTTCTTTATCAAAAATGAAGCCCCGCAATTGATTAGAGTTTGAATTCTCTCTTTACTTTCAGAGTTGAAACGTATTATTATAAGCCATGACTTCAAAGCGCTGGGGATATTACTATGACCTTGTGTTTGAACGCACCAGTCTGTTTTGTCTCCTAATTCATTGCTTTCTTTCCTTCCCTGCCACCTTCTTCCTGCCCCATCCTCTCTCAGGAAGACCTTCTCAACAGCTCTGAGCGGTCCTTCCAGGCTCACCTCTTCTTGTGAGTTCTGCGCGGTTCCCCTCAACAACCTTCTCATGTCCCTGGAGGCCTGCAGGAGTTCCCATGCCCTGGGGTTGCCTTCTTTAGGGAAGATGAGGTAGGAGCCTCTGCTCGGTGCTCCTGATCCCCTGTACCCCACCTCTCACACACACCCCTATGAATTCTTGCCCAAGGCCACTGTCCCCCATCTCTGTTGTGGTCATCCCTCTCTCTACTGCCTGGCACTTAGTAGGTGCACAGTCACCAGTTTGAATGAACGAATACACCTAGGGGCTCAAACGCTGCTGCTTTGGGGTGACTGCGCCCCTTCAGGACAGTGGTGTGAAGCCCCAGTGCACCTGCTCTCTGGGCACTAGGATGGCCTTCCTGGGCTTTTCTAGGCAGGCTGCCCATCTGCTATTCCAGATTGTTCTGCAAACGACTGCTGTGAAGGGCAGCAGGGCAAGCCCAGGAGCTCCCTAGCTGGACCTAACTGCTCAGAATCTGCATCTTAACAAGACCCTCCAACTGTCACATGACCTATGTGCAGGGAAAGTCAGCAGGTGCCAGACAAAAGATGGAGCCTGGAGACTCACTCATTCACTCAGTGGGGATCTGGGCAGAGGAGCGGAATAAGGAATTAAAGGAAATCGAGGGAGGAAGGCGGGTTGGGGAGAGGAGGAGGAAGGGACCTTGTTCCCCCAGGGAGGGGACTAGAGAGATTCCAAGGCTTCTCCTGGGTCCTAAAGTTGTGGGTATTTTAAAAACCTCTTCCCCTGGTGGAAAACTAGCTCCCCCTCCCCGCTGGAACCCCCACTGAACTACTGACACCCCCTCTTTCCCAATCCAGACCCCTTTGATTATTTTTTTCCCTCTACTGAGCAAAAGGTGGTTATGGATGCCTGGAGTGAAACCGAGCAGAAATGGGGCTGTGACAGGTCTGGCTGCACCCCTCCCCTTTCCACCAGGCAGGCAAAGGTCTTTAACTGGAACCAGGGGCAGGAGGGAGAGGCCCACCAGCATCGGGAAGATGTGGACTCTGCCCTGCCTGGCATCCTCCACTCCCAGAGCCCCCTTTGCTTCTGGGATTTTAGAAACCAGAAACAGAAGAATTTCTGCATTTCTGTTGTGACCTTTCATTAACCTAAACCCCAAACTGGCCTTTGCTAATCTGTGTCTTTGGTGAAGGGATCCCTATAACTTTATAGGAATCTAGTTGGGGGGGGAGGGTGGAGGCAACCTCACAAACCCGCCAACCCCCTTTAGCTTCCACAGAGCCATGCATCCCCCAGTTCATCTCACCTTCATGCATGCTACAAGATAGGTACCAGAATCACTCCCACTTTGCAGCAAGAAACCAAAGCACAGAAAGCCTGAGTGACTTGCCGCAGACCACACAGCTCTTAGGTGGCAAAGCTGGGTTTTAAAGCCAGGCTGTCTGGCTTCAGATCTAATTTAGAGATTCCTTGCATTCAAGTCCCTTCCCTTAGGGCTCAGCCTCCATGCTCAGTCCTTCACTCATTTTGTAACAGGGTCGTCCCCAAGAAAGGGGGAAGTTCCAGAATCCCAGTTCCGCCCTAAGTGGGTGGAGCTGAACAGGGATAAGAAGATTCTGCAGAGAGGAGGACAGAAAGAAGGGAGGAAGCAGGAAGCAGGATGGAGAGCAGCAAGGAGACCTGGAGGAGGCTCGTGGAGCAGAGGGACATGTGAAGAAACTGCGCTTGCTTCTTGGTCTTGGACTGGTTGGAACAGATGTGGGTGAGAGACCCGTGGGAAGCTTAATAATGGCAGCTTTCATCTTGGTTTTGATTTTGCTCTCTTCCTCCTGGATTTGTCTGACCCTTTCTGACCCTTTTCTAAGGGTCTCCACTGAAAGGTCCTTTAGACATGTGGCAGGCTTTTGGGCCTTGCTTTGGGCCAATCCCATTTGGCTGGACTTTTACACCAAGGAGATGGGTCACTTTGGATGCTTGACTTAGTAACTATGTTCTTTTCCTTTCAGTATTGCACCCTAATTGTATTAAAGTTCCTTTCCATTAAAGGTTTTATATGTTTGTCTTAATGCGGCGGATGGCAGAACCCATTCAGAGAGGGCAGGTTTGGGGGTTCTGGGGTGCTCCTCTCCCTGCCCTGTAACAATTTCTTTTTTTTTTTTAAATATTTATTTATTTATGCATACAAGCACTGGGGTACAGGCCAGAGGTGCGGGGGGGTGAGAGGATTCACCATAGAAAGAGCAGGGAGCAGAACAGGCAGATCAACAGAAG
>JAGFMF010011768.1:7909053-7925558 GCA_019455555.1 Galemys pyrenaicus
CAGGAGAGGTCTACTGTACCATGTGGGTCCCCTCCCTGGCCGGCAGCAGGGATCGAACTCGTGCTGTAGTGGCTGAGGTCTGCTTCATAGTGTGTTGCTTAACCCACTGCGCCACCAGGGAGGCCCACCTGTAACAATTTCTTTGCCACAGCACGTCCTATGAGAGCACCGACTCACTCAGCCAGTCAGCCACACGCCACCTGGTAGAGGCGGTTCTGAACCCAGACACTTGCAAACTGTGCAGAGACGGCCCCTGGCACCATGGGTCTTAACCCCCACGGAAACAAACATGAAGGAAAATGAGCCCAGAAATAAAGAGGTCATTCATATATGATTTTTAGATGTGTGTCATGCAGGCAAAAATGTGAGCAAGCGACCTCAAATATTCGTGTAAACTAGTTGAACTGTTTTCCAGGTATCCATAGGTCCCAGAGTCCCCTTCTGCGCTGGAGGAAATGCAGGTATTGCCACAGGATCACCTAAAAGTGATACATAACCCAGATTTGTAGATCTGGGAGGCTTCCTGGAGGAGGCAACGTCCCGACTGAGACCAAAAGGATCCATTAGAGTCCGAGAAAAGGGGTTCCAGAGGATTGCAGATGGTTCAGGCTGCATGGAAACTGGAGAGGACAGGAGGCCTGAGCTGTGGTTGGAGGTTAGAGGGTAGGAAGGAGGGGGATAGGGGCGCACAAAGGAAACCAGGAGGCCAAACTACTGCAAGCCTTGTGCATCAAAAGCAGCATCAAAAGCCCCATGAGGTCTCCCAGCTGGGGGGGAAGTCTGTCTTTGGCAGTTCTGAACTCCTTAAGGCGAAAGAACACCCCAGTGCACCAGGGGAGTTTGGGACTGTCTCTCCCCACCCCTCTCCTTTTAAAAGAATAAATTGTCACCTTCCCACTCAATCTGGCTGATCGCTCCCCTGGCCCCAATCCAGCCACCCACAAATGCACTACCCTGCCGCCTCCTGCCCAGATCAGCTCTGGGAGCCAGCTGGGAAAGGAGGCAGGGGAGTTTCTGAGGGCCCCACTCGTCCCACCCCAATGCCTGGGCCCAGATGTCTCAGGGGATCAGAAGGGCGTTCTGGGAGGGGGCAGCTGGGAGGGCTGGTCGCCCTATTGCTTTTGCAGCCTCCCAGAGTCACACACCCTGCCGCCGGCCAGTGGTCCTCCCCAGTGCGTCCTGTAGGTGGTGTGCAAACAGTCCCGGGCCTGGTGCCTCAGCTCTGCTCTCCTGTCTAAGCCGTTCCTGTGGCCCACGGTACAGAGAAAACAGATCTGGGTGGTTCCTTAGATTGCTGATAAAAGCAGCCACTCTGGGGGGGATGAGGACGTGTTGTGGCAGGCAGGCAGGTCAAGTAGGGGGGCAGGCATGGGGGCAGGGCAGCAGGGCAGGGGGCCTGGAGGCTCCCAGCCCCCTGCAAGTATTTGTGCCTTTCCCTGCCTCCTCAGAGTGGTCCTGCGGTGCGGTGCGCTGTGGCCGCCTTCAGCACGCTCCTCTAGGCACAGGTGCAAGCATTTACATATGTGCATGTGCATACGACGCCAGGTGTCCTTAATTACAGGTGTGCGCTCCCCACACCCACATCTCTGGGCCTTGGGCATCCATGTGCAAGTCAGGAGGAGGGCAAGTCCACAGGTGACCGTCATAGAGGCTAGTGGTGAGGTGGGGGGAGGGCTGGTCGGGAAGGAAGCCTGATAGTGTCATTTACCACACAGTGTACAACTGTTGAGACAAATGAGGGTAGGGGTGTGTGGAGGGGGGCAGCATCACCCCCATTTTGTAGAAGAGGAAACTGAGGCTCCACAGCTAGCCCAAGACAGCAGTTCCAGGATGAGACTTAGGTCTGATGGACTCAGAAATTTCTAAGCTCTACAGCGCTTCCAGAAAACACCTGCTGTTGGTTTTCCCACTTACCAAGTAAACCTATTAAGCATGAGATTACAATGTTAGGGGCTGAATATTTGTACCCCACCCGGTTCATATAGGGAGGCCCTCACCCCAGGGAGTGGTATTTGGAGTGGGGCCTTTGGGAGGTGACTAGGTTTAGATAATTCGCGAAGATGGGCCCCCATGATGCGACTAGGTTTAGATAATTCGCGAAGATGGGCCCCCATGATGCGTTAGCTCCCCATCATACCACTCACAGTACGAAGAGGAACCCACACATGGCAGTGAGCCATCACGTACTGAAGATATTCTAGAAGCATGCAGGGTGCGCTGTGACCGCAGGGGAGGGGTGGGGGAGGGCCCAAGTGTCCGCGGGACCCTCTAGGATCGGCCTCTCTGAGCCGAACACTGAGGTGCTCCCTGGGAAGTGGGGCATTCGGTTGCTCCGGCTTGGCGTCCAGCGTCCCGTGGTGGCCACGCAGCTCTTCGTGCCTCTGTTTCCCGAGCTGTCAAATGGGCATACCAATAGTGCCTACTCCCCAGAGAAGCCAGCGCCTGTTAGACTAGTTCGATATCATCCCAGCACAGACTGCCTGGGCCCTGGAACCTTCCGGAGTTAAGAGCACGTTGCCAGCTCCTCAAGGGGGAAGAGCTGCTGCACTTGACTCTCCCCACCTGTGGCAGCCGGCTGCAAAGCACTTTGCTAGAATTCCTTAGCTGTGGGAAGTGCTTGGACTCTGGAGTCAGGCCAAGGAAACTTCGATGGTTACGGCTGAAGAATCATCACGCAAATATTTATGTAGCTATTACTAGGTACCAGGCAGCTTCTGAATGCTCTCCGGGCCCTAGTCCGCTTAAACAATGTGATCAAAGCCAGGTGCAGAGAAAAGGTTTGGGGGAAAAGACCTAGTCTGGCTAAATCCTCCTAAATCTAAAGTTGTTTTTTTTTTCTTTCCCAAGGCAAATCCAGGGGTGTGGCTGAGTCATGGTATTTGCATTGATTTGCATCTTTATGAGGAACCGTCTGGGGTGAATGAAAGGTTTGCTTTGTGCCTGAAGACTGGGGGGTGGGAGTGGGGGTAAGGGTGGGGATGGGGGGTCCAAAAGAGGAAGAAAAAGCAGGCCCACTCAATAGGGAAGGTCTTTCTGTCTGCAGAGGCCCACCAAGACCCTTGGTTAGTTCTGCCCGTGAACTCCAACAGGAACGCTCACACTCATACACAAACCCACGTGAATATGCACGCGCGCACACACCCCTACACTCATACTTCTCTGGTTGAAACCACTTTCCTCAAGAGGCTCTGTCCGCCCAGCCTCTAATTAGGCTTTTTGTAGCAGTAGAACTACCTCGCGGTCGGACGATGGCTTTGGCCGGGCCTTTGGTCAGTGAGTCCATCCCTAGGTCACGCCCACGAGGTGCTGCCAGGAGCCGCAGACCAGGGGCCAGACCTACCGACAGAAGCGAAGGCCACCCCGTCCTGCCCTGTGCTCACCTGGGCTGAAACCGATGCCCGCTGAGGGAAGGGCCTGTGCAGAGGGGAGGGTTCGGGCAGCCGAGAGGCCCAAGAAATCCACCTGGCGGCTGGAGTGGAGAGGAGAGGCCCTTCCACTGGGCCTGGGGTCCAGGATTGCTCGCCGGGGTACAGGGGGGCCTGCGGGGGCTGGAGGGGGTCTGGACACACCGGGCTCCGCCTCTTCTTCCCCTCCTTCCTCTTCAGAGGAAAGCTTGAACGCTGCCCCAGGCCAGAGCAGCCTTTGACTCGGAGCTGCTTCCGAGCCACGCGGGGCGTGCGCGTCTCTGGACTGCGTCTCCTCAGTGAGCTGGAATAACAGGAGCTCCCATCTCAGCTTCTTGGCGATAAAGCAAGTCGGCTCCCTCGGAGGAAATGCTTACTCGAAGATAAAATTATAAGTCAAGGTCGAGCTGGGCCAAGGCCAGCTCATCCATGGATGAGATTCATTTGGGTCATACTGTTTAATATTCCTTTAATTTGTTGTCAGGTCATAAAATCAGGAAATTTTGGGTCTAAGTCCAGATTCCTGTTGAAGATACAAAAGTTCCGGGGGAACAGCTGCACGGAGCTGAGAGCAGGCGCCCCCTGCAGGCTGAGCCCGCGTGCTCCCTGCTCGCCTGGCCTCTGCCCTTCTGCAGGGTCCTGAAAAGGCGCTGGAGACCCCCGGCTGAGGAAGCCCGTGGGAAGCGGGGGGTGGGTTTGCCTCCTGCAGGGTCTTGGAGGTTAAAGGAGCGACAGAGAGAAGGTTCTGTCTCAACAAAAAGTGAGCCTCATCATAACACTGCCTGGTTGCACTGTGTGGTTTGCTCAAATTTTAATGTTTTAAAATCTGCTGGTGTTTCCTTGGAATCTCATCTTCTCTATGGGAAATAAATATCTTTACAAATCCGGACTTTTTTCCTCTGCCACTTGGGGTGTCCTCAGACCAGTCACTTTGCCTCTCTGAACCTGCTGCTTCTGTGGAGAAGAGTAGCTTCCTCACTGAGATGAAATAGAACGATTTGCTGCTAATACTCAGAGGGGATGTTGGCAAGTAATAGGTTGTCAATAAATGATAGGGACTGTTGCTGCGATTATCACTGATTCAGTGCCAGTCTTTTCCTGGCACCCAGTAATCTTCCCCCCCTTCTAGCACACCACGCTTCCTCTCCCAGAATGCTCGGCCAGGTGCCCTGACATGGGGACTGGCATTCACAGGGAGGACGGGAAACGTGTCCCAGGCACTTGTTCTCTCTCAGGAACTCCCACTGCCGTGCCTGCAAGGAATAACTGGTGCCCTCACAGCGGCTCTGCCCTGCCGGCCAGCACCCAGCTGAAAACCCGCCAAGGCCTGACTCAGGCCAAAGAGGCGCGGGCCCAGTCTCAGCCTCTTGTCTAGCAGTTGCCTCAAAACTCCATTTGGGGGCACACCTCCGAGCAGACATGCTCATCTCTTCATAAATGACACACATTTATTATATAAGCGACAGGCACACACTCCTTATTGGACTAGTATATCATGTCTGTTATAAAACACTTCTCCCCAACACTGACATTTTCAAAGGTTGATCCAAAAATGCAAACACAGAAGGAAAGTTTGGTGTTTTTCCCCCATTGCCGATCATCTGGGGTACTGGCCTTTGGGGGTCCCCTGCTTTCATGGAAATCCAACACCCTCTGAGCATCAACGTAGGAGGTGGGGAGAAGGAAGGCCAACAGGCCAGGCCGCTGGTCTTCTCAAATGTCACAGGGCCTTTGACCTGGCAAATCAGCCTCCTGAGACACCTGTGTCGATGTGTGATGCTTGCAGGTTTGGGGGGCCTATCTGAACAGGGCTGGGCAGAGGTCTCGGCTTCTGTCAAATTCTGGGGGATGCCTGGAATTCCAAGGGTTGGAGTCCAAGAGATGAGGACTCAAAACCGCTCACACCACTCTGATTCCACCCCCTTCCTTTGAACTAGGGTCCTCCCTCCCGTGAGAGTGTGTGGGTGATCTGGCAGTTCCTTTCCCACCTCCTAGCTGGGGAGGAGGATGCTAATTAAAATGACTGGGTAACCCACAACAGGGCACCATGGGCCCAGGTTTCTATAGAAACCAAGTCTTTCCCTCGCCATCAACAGCTCGCCAACATCCCGACACTTTCCATCTCTCTGGCCTCCCGACAGACTGCTGTGGAGACGTGGGCAGCTTGACACCTGCCCCACGGCTGTCCCCGCTGGCCGGTCCGCAGACACGTCAGGGGCAGTCGCAGGCCCGCGCCGATCTGCACTGCGAGACGCGGGGGTGTCCCGGCTGAGCCTCACGTCGACGCGTGGGAACCGACTCTCGCTCTGTCTTCCGATGTGACGCCCGCACGGCGTCAGCCACTCCAGCTCTGAGTTCGTTTGTGAGGGCTGCGGTTACAAATTCCCGCCGATCTGGCTCAAACAACAGAGATTCATGGTTCACGGTTCTGGCAGCGGAAGTCCAAGATCCAGGTGGTGGCAAAGTTGGTTCCTCCTGAGGCCGCGAGGGCAGGGACTGTTCTGAGCATCTCTTCTTGGCTTGGGGAGCCGTCTCCTCCCCAGGTCTCTGCACATCCGCCTCCTCCTGTGCTGGTTTGTCCCTGGGTCCTCATTTCTCCTTTTTATAAAAACACCAGTCCTTTGGGATTAGGGTCCACGCTGACGACCTCTGTCAAGACCCTCCTGAAGGACGGGGCTTTGGACACCAGTATCTTGTTTGAAGAGGTTACAAATCAGCCTGCAGCAGGTGCTAGAGTCCCACGGGCTGGGCTGGTGTTCTAGCTCTTCACTTGCCCCCCACTTAATCCCCCTGGACCTTGGTCTCCATTGTATAAGGGGAAGTGTGACAAGCCCTGCGTGAGTCGCTGACTGAGGACTAAATGAGA
Organism: Galemys pyrenaicus; assembly: GCA_019455555.1. Lineage (NCBI taxonomy): Eukaryota > Metazoa > Chordata > Mammalia > Eulipotyphla > Talpidae > Galemys > Galemys pyrenaicus. The sequence continues at coordinate 7,915,324 of JAGFMF010011768.1, forward strand.
TGTTCGGCATGTTGCATGGTGTTAACCTCCTTTCCTTACTATTAATGCAGGTGGCAGGTGCTGGGGGCACCCCACATTGTTGCCCTCCACCCCCCTGGATTTCACTGTTGCTACGGTGAGCCAGCCACACTCAGATACAGCTTACTTGGCCCAGCACATGTGCCTCAGTCTCTGCCCATGCACTACGGAAGCCTGCTCAGCCCACAAAGGGCAGCCATGATGTGAGGAAGCCCAAGCTAGTCCACATGGAGAGATCCAGGTGGAGAGGCTGAGTCCCCAGCTGTCAGTGCACATGAACCACCAGGCTTGTGAACATACTTCTGGAGGACCCCATCTCCCAGCCCTCCAGTCTTTTAGCTCAGGAGGTCTCATGGAGCAGAGCCCAGCCATTCCCCGCTGTGTCTGGTCTGAATTCTTGACCTAGAGAATCCATGAACATAATAACTATCACTGTTTTGAGTCACCGTGTGGCTTGTTACACAGCAGCAGCAATGGAAATGTCTCCCACCGCCCATGCCCCGTGAGTATGAAGAAAAAGATAACGCGAATGCATGGCACAAATAAATAATCTTTAATTTCAATAAATAGCTCCCCATTATACTAGACAATGTGCTGTGGGAAAAGATACAGAAGCATCCAATGGAGAGAGACCTATTCTATCTACACTAATTCCTTAGCACGAGAAATGACTTTGGTTCACACGAGAACACAGAAAAAGCCTCAGAGTCAGACAAGGAAGGAGATGATGGGTTCGGGCGGCCATTTTGGTCCATGGATTGGTCCTTTTGCATGTCTTCTGTGAGTCATAATTACCATGCTTTGGTCAAAAAAACCCTTATGTTTGCTCTATTATTTACTTGACATACACGCTACTGGTACTGCAGGTGGGGTCTTGACAGACAGGAGGACGCTGGGTGACGTTTCACTGGATGGGAGAAACAGAGAAGGCTCAGGACCAAGGCCCAGCCCACGCCACACTTGCCAGAAGGACGAGCAGGTACGTATGAGCTCACCTGAGGGCACACACACGAGAACATTGACACACGTACCTACAGGGAGTCTGGGAATAAGCTAACACACAGACAAACCAGAGGTTTCTTACACTGGAATAAATTTTGTTGCCATTTGGTTTCTCCAAGTAGTCTAATCTATCACGTTCACTAAGGAGAAGACAAAGTACTTACACTTCTGGGGAAAGGAATCAGGTTTGAAGAACCCCAGGGAACAGCAGCTCGTCCAGAAGTTACCCAAAGGGTGAGTGTTTTCGGTGTGGGGGTTGGGCCTCCCACACCCTCACCAAACTCTTGGGAAATTTTTGTCTTCATGGCGGTTGGCAACCCTCTGGGAGGCCGCTTCTCTGGCCTGAGGGCTGAAGTGCATTTTGGGGTGGGGATGGCCACAAGAACAAGCACTGCCGGTAAGTCTCACAGCAGAGCCAGTTCAGATCATGACATATGGATGGGACTTCCAGAAAGTTCTCAGGCCTTGCTCATCGAGGGCGGCCATTTTATGATCAAAAGTCAGCTTCATCTCAGTTCTGAGAGGATTTGGTATGTGTGTGTGGGTGTGCTCACACGCGTGCACACAGGTATGGATGTAACAGGTATGTGACAAATTTTCTTCCCTTTTTTTTTTGTTTTTGTTTAAACAGATGAAAGGGGCCTTCCCTCGGCCCCCTCAGGTCACTTCCAGCGAGGCAGGGGACACTCGGTCACACTCGGCTCGGGATCGCAGGCTGTGCCACTGCTCCACCGCCGTGCGGTGGGTGTTGAGCATCCGCCGCCAGTGGTTGGATTCCGAGGGGCCGGAAGAGTACTGGCCGATGACGATCCTTCCGATGAAGGCATTGCTGCTTTTCATGCTGTGACCAAATACTAGGGGAAGAGGCCAGGGGAAGGAGGGGAGCAGGACAGGGCAGCAGAAACAAGACAGGCTCTGTTAGTTTACCTGCTCCTGACTGCAAACCCAGGTCCTCCCTTTTATTTTTTTTAAAATGATTTTATTTGCACACACAAGAACTGGGGTACAGGCCAGAGGTACAGAGAGGTGAGAGGATTCACCAGAGACAGAGCAGGGAGAAGAACAGGTATCTACTGAAATCCACTGCTGAGGGGAGCAGTGGGCACAGCAGGAGAGGTCTTCTGCGCCCATGAAGGTCCCCTCCCTACTGGCAGCGGGGATCGAACTCGTGCTGCAGTGGCTGCGGATGCTTCATAGTGTGGTGCTTAACCCCTTGTACCACCGGGGAGGTCTGGGGTCCTCCCTTTTAGAACTTTGTTTCTGTCAATGGCAAGAACTCTCCTCATCTCTTCCTTCCACGTGACCCTGCATCCCAGGGCACCGGGATCCTGCTGTGCCTCCCGGGGCCAGGCCCACTCCTGCCTCCCAGGGACAGCACTGGCTGCTGCTGCTGCTGCTGAGAGCTGCGCTCCCCACTTATCCCCCGGCCTCGTCACACTGTCCACAAAGCACTGCCACTGCACGGTTTAGTGGATGCATCAGTCATCGCTGATTGACGCATCTGAGCACTTAAACAGCAAAGCTTCTCAGTGGTTTTGCTGTTGACATTTGGAGCCAGATGATTCTTTGTTGTGGGGCTGTCCTGCCCACTGAAGGATCTGAACGGCAGCCCCGCTCGAGGCCGGCAGCTCTTCTCCCCTCTGTCACAATCCCAAATCTCTCCGGACATAGCCCAACAACCTGTGTGTGGGGGTGGGGTGGAGTGGGGGGGTTCATCATGGGGAAGAACTGCTAGGTTTAGCTGTGGGTCTGGGGGCCAGACAGCCTAGGAGATGCCTGGCTCTGTCATCTGACTAGCTCTGTAGCTCAGTCTCCTGGTTAGTTCAGTACAAACCATTCTGGCACTTTATCTCACAAGTCATGGTCAGGTTCGATGAGATAACAGGTATAAAGTTCTCAGCAGAGCCTACCACTTGATAAGTGCTTAATAAATGTTACACTGCTATTTTGATCGTAAAATTCTGTCTGTTGACCTTTTACAAAAGCGACCTCATGTTTCATCTATTCCAGGCAATGGAGGCAAATTTTCTGAAAGAACTGGCCGTGGCGATTTCTTCTACTCCTCGTTGTACTACGGTCTGTCTCTTTGAAAGTCTTCGCTGTTAATTTCAATGCAAGCTTAATTTGTCTTTCAAGACTAATGAGATGGTTAGCTTGATTAATCTTCCCAGCTAAGTTCTACCTAATATTTTATCCGCATGCGGGCAGTGCGGGCATGCCATCTCACTAACGGGAAAGCAGGCTGTGCCTCTGTTATAAATGAAGGCTACAGAATGGGAAATTTCACAGATTCACCCAGCAGGAGTCGCGCAAAGGCGGCCTGGATCCCAGGAGGGAGGCCCATGATCAAATAAACCAGCTAAAATATGCAGCTGCAAACAGTCTGGACGCTAATGAGCCTCAGTTCTCCCCTGTGGGGTTCACATCAAGAATCCCATAAAGGGCCTTCCTGGTGGTGCAGTGGGTTAAGCAACACATTATGAAGCAGACCGCAGTCACTGCAGCACGAGTTCGATCCCTGTGGCCAGCTGGGGAGGGGACCCACATGGTGTAGCAGACCCTCTCCTGCCTCGCCCGCTGCTGCCCTCGGGGCAGTGTGTTTCAATCTGCCTGTTCTGTTCCCAGCTCTGTCTCTGGTGAATCCTCTCACCTCCCCCGCCTCTGGCCTGTACCCCAGTTCTTGTGTGCATAAATAAATAAATCTTAAAAAAAAGAATCCCATAAAAGTGGGGGGAAATAAGAAAAGTGGAAACAAAAACAAAACCCCCATCCATTATTTAGGATATCTAAGATCTAGGATACACTAGGCTATATGAAAACGCTACACCATGTCAATCAAGAGTCTGGTACCTGCAGCTCTTTGAACAAAAACTGACTGTGTATATTTTTTGTAGATTTGGTAAAGTGCTCAGCACACCCAGGTGGGCCTCATTTGCATGAAACTCCCTTATGTGGGGTTGCTGGAAAAGTCATGATGCATTTCTGCATAGAAAACATAGAAAAAATACGTCATGATTTTTCAGACAACCCAATAGAAGGGAAAGATTAGGAAAGGAATTTTTGCTTAATAAAGGAAACTGCTTAGGCATTCTCTGGTGCATTTGAAAAAAAAATTTTTTTTTTGGTTCAGGAGGACTTTTCCGAACCACACCTAGTGGGCCATGTAAGGTATGATCCCCGCGAGCGACAGTAACTTCTCTGTGGGCCTCGAATCTAAAGTTAGATACCATTATAAGAACATTTCAGGCCCCACTTGGCTTTCTTCCTTAGGGGCAAAATATTCAGTTTTCCTTTGGCTCTCAAATGCTCAAGAATGCAAATGCAGAAACACCTCAGCAAATGAGGACAGGTTTTACTTCCTTGAGAAAGGAAGGAAAGGAAATTCTTCAACAAAGGAAATCTCAAACCCTTTCATACACTGCTGGGGAAAGAGGAAATCAACCTAACTTTTAGGGGAGGGTCACTATTCAAAGTAAAAATGTTCTAACAGGGACCCAACAATTCATTCTCCACTGCTAGGAATTTATTCCATAAAATTAGCTGCTTAGATGGACAAAGAGGATATACATACAAGGAGGTTCTCTATGGGAGGGTTGACAACCTATAGCATTTCCAAGCCAATCTGACCTGCTGTTAGATTGAACAAATATGAACTACTTGTTCAGAGTTTTATCGGAACCCGGTCAAACCCACTTGCTTGCATATACCTAAGGCTGCTTTTGTAAGGCAGCAGAGTCCAGCTGTTATGGCTGGTCCAGAAAAGTTTGCTGAACTCTTGTTCCAGAAAAATATGAAAACAAAAAAACAAAAATGCCTACAGGAGCTATAGCTGAGCTTGTGGGTGCCTAGACCATCTGTCAGCCCACCTGGGGACAGCCAGGTCCCACCTCGGTAACTCACAGTTTTCTGCCCGGCCAAGTCAATTTGGGTTAACAATGGGATTCAGCGTGGGGGCCTGTGCCACTCAATATCGACTTGGGCTCAGAAAGGGCTGGGCCAGCCACTCAGATGGTCAGCTGTGCTCGTGGGACTGACCCCAGCCAATACCCTGGGCCCCGAGGCCAGAACGAGCATCCACGGCTGGGAATACTCTGAGCAGGTCGCAGATGTGGTTCTTGGGAGAGTAAAGTGCTGTCCCTACAACTCCAGGGGGCTCGAATCTGGTCTCTCCTGGGCTCTGCTCTCTTTTCCTTTTGCTGATTTCAGTCTGTGTCCTTTCACTATAGGAAACTATAGCCAAGACCAGGACAGCTTTTCAGAGTTCTGTGAGTCCTGGCAACCTGTGAGAGTCCCACTGAAGCCGATGGTGGTCTCGGGGGCCTTCCCAGCCACTCCTGACCAAATGCGCCAATTGTCTGGCCTTCCCTTCCTGTCTGATGTCCCCACTTTTGTCAGCTACTGGGAGCACGTCCACAGTAGCCACTTGCACCCAAGTTATTTTCTTGACCCAAACTTGATCAGAGTTGGGAGGCACCCAGACTAACACTGGGAGGGACTAATTAATATCTCACAGAACAATACCATGGAGACCAACGTCCGTCGCTGCTGAAAATGAGATAGACCTGAATACACGAAATGGAAAAACCTTCAAGACTATTGCTAGGAGACAAAAGCAAGGTGCAAAACAGTACATGTAAACACATTCTTTCCATTTAAAAATTGTTAACATACGGACTAGAAGACAACCTGGAGAATGTCTGCCAAACAGTTAAGAGGGTCTCTCACCACGGAAGGGAAACAGAGAGAACTTTCTGCTTTCTGTCTTATGTAAGTATGGCAGCCTAACCTTTTTGCAAGTACAGATTATTCTGGAAAGAAAATCAAGGAAACAATAAGTCACTATTAGAGAATCGGCATCTAACTCGCCAGAAGGGGAGGACGACTAAAAAGGAGGCTGAGATCCTACGCCTGCTCCTTGTCCCAATCTGCAAAGTAACTGGTCTCGGTGAATCACTGGGTCCTTGAAAGGTGGGAGCGTAAGTGATTCAGCTCTTCTGACAAGCAGCAGTCACAGCGGTGTCCATCTGAGTTAACTGGCAGGCATCCGCGCTTGCAAATCACTTGGTAAAAGCTCTGGCAATTGAACAGACTCAAAAGCCAAACCTCTAAAATGCAAATGATAAGCAGCTAAGTTGAAGAAAACTAATGATTTATATTATAAGAGTTGCCTGGGAGAATATCAAGATGTGCCATCACCGTAAAAACAGCACAGGGAGCGTGCTGTTGGGGACAGCCGGGGTTAGGACAGGACACTTGGAGAGTCCAGTAGGGTCTCAGAGACCGTGGACAAAGGCCCCTGTCCCCTCCCCTCTATAGATAAGGAAACCAAATGCTGAAACTCGCAACATTTGCTGCAAATAGCCTATAAGTTCCTATAACTGCATTGCTACATTCCTCACAGCTAGAATTTTTTTTATTTGTTATGCATATGAGCACTGGGGTACAGGCCAGAGGTGTCGGGGTGTGTGTGTTTATGTAAGAATATCCACCAGAGACAGAGCGGGGAGCAGAACAGGCAGATCAACTGAAACACACTGCTGAGGGGAGCAGCGGGCAAGGCAGGAGAGGTCTACTGCGTCATGTGGGTCCCCTCCCTGGTGGTGGCAGGGATCGAACTCGTGCTGCAGTGGCTGCGGTTTGCTTCACAGTGCAGTGCTTAACCCGCTGCGCTACCAGGGAGGCCCACGGCTAGAAATCTTGATGTCAGGCACCCTCCCCCAGCTAGTCTTACTGGCTGTTTACCATCATCTCTAGTATGGCACTGGACAGCATGTGCATCCGACGTGCCCACGGCACCGGGCAGCAACCTCCCAGCCAGCTTTACCATCCAGGGCGGCAAAAAGACACCGGAGCAGTTGAGCAGATCTCCTAAACCCACGCACAGAACCGATGAACGTGACCTCACCGGCCTTTCTCTAAGAATCTATTTACTGTTCGTGGACTTAGATATAGTTTGAATAAACTTGGTCAACTAGATTCTGCATCTGGAGTACCTGAAATGAATTTACTGGATTGCAACTACCACACAGCCGCAAGAACCTGCAAAAGAACAGTGGAATGGGGCCAGGGAGTCTCAATGCGACCATTTATTTTTTTTTAAGCATGACTCTGAATCATCAAGAAAGCTCAATGTTCTGGCTAACGGATCAGAGCAAGTACGAGAAGTTTCTATCACATAGTTACAGAGGTAAAGCTTTTTTAGAGCTGAAGGGAAGAACATTCAGCAGGGACAAACTACTGCAGCCAGAAGTTCACACCGAGCGCCTCTCGTGCCCCTCCTGGGACGGCAAGGCTCAGAGACCACCTCGTCCAGGCTCCTGTATGCGTCTCCCTGCGTTCCTGCCCTCACCTGGCTCAATCGCAAGCAGCCTGTGGCTACAGCCCCAGAATCCACCACTCTGGGTCAGTTCTGCCTCCAGACAGGGCCTGGACACACCTGATCTGCTCTATTTTCTGGAACTTTAGACTCCACTTAGCTTGAAACAATGTTCACCATGCTTGTTTGTGGCACCCTCCGTCACAGCAGTTCCGTTAGGGAAGCAACTGGCAGCACAAATGCCCGGGGAGCGGCACCTGTGGGCCCCAGGCGCCGGCTCTGATGGTGCGTGCAGGGTGACACGGCTTTGCTGAGGCCCTGCTCTGTGCACGGCCCAGGGTGAAGCTCTTCATGTGGATGAACTCCCTCCATCTTCGCACACCAGCTCTCGGTGGGTTCTCTGACCTCAGACCCCCTGGCGTTCTGGGTCAGATCATTCTTTATTGGGGGGGGGGCTGAGAGACATTTAGTAGCACCCCGGCCTCTGCTCCCTCCCGAAGTGTGACCATCAAAAGTATCTCCAGACATGGCCCAAGTTCCTGGGGTGTAACCCATCCCCTCCTCCCCTGAGAATCACCTGCTCTAAGGTGGTTGCTAACATTGGCCCATTTTACAGGTGGCGAGACTGAGGTCCGGAGAGGTAAAGAGAGCAGCTCTGCTCCCATCAACATCGAGGTGCCCCCAGCCAGAGAAGGACAAGTGGAGGCTTTCCCATGTTGATGTTTGCTGTAAAAATGAATTTGTTCTTCCCTGCAAGAGCTAAACTCTTGGGTTGCTAATCGAGTTTGCCAAAGCAGCCGGTTCTGGAAGGGAAGCTGGATGACTTAGAGTGTGGGTGTGATAAACACTGCAAATTAAAAGGGAAAAAAAAGCCCCGTCTTTACCAATGGCAGCTGACCGGGCAGCTCCATGAGCCATGTTTGGTTCACAAGGTGATGCTCCCACTTCGACTTCTAGCCTGCAAGCACAGAGCAGGGGCACCCCCAGATCATGGCCAGAGCCCACCTCATCAACTCACCTCCAGCGCTGGCTTGAGCTGCTTCCCTAGTTCTGAAAAAAATGCACTAAACCTGTAAGACCCATCCTGGGCTGTTTCACAGTGCTCCCCAGTTCCTCACTGCGAGACCCCACACTTCATCCAGATGTTCACGAGTCCTTTCAACCCCTGGAGGAGGCCCAAAGCAGCCCACACTTCCCTGTGTCCACCCCCTGCCTCCCCGCTTTTGACATGCAACCAACAGGGGATTACTCTCTTTTCCACTTCTGCAGAATGTTCTCAAACAGTGACACTTCCTTGCTCATCTTCTTTCTGAAGCCCAGCAGCTTCCAGGGTTTCCTTCGAAACCACTGACATGCCTTTCCTGGGCCTCAGTTTCCCCCTCTAGAAAATGGGTGGGTATACGTAGATTTTAAGACCCTTCTGGAGGTGACCTTTCCTTGGCTGTAGGAAATTTAATCTGTGACTTAAGAGTGATGTTTTTCAAGCTTTCTTGGCTCATTCTGTGATTCACTGCAGCTGCTCAGACAGAACTTTTCCCCCATGTTTTTCCTTCCAACAGTCATTAGACAATGGAGATAAACAGTGTTATCATCATTAAACACCAGCAATATGGAATCCTGAGTTCTGTATCTCAGGCCCTGAGCAAAATACTTTATATATGCTTCCTGACTTAGCCCACACCACAAACCTATTGGGGAGGTCCCCTCTATGTCCCCACTTTGCAGGTGGGGAGTCGGGGGCTCAGAGGGGTGATGAAGGTGGGACTCAGCCAGCACCTCTCACAACTGGAAGCTCAAAGCTCAGTCTCCAAAGGAACGAAGTCTCAGCCAGCCCCGACAGGCGACACAGCAAGACGGAGTAGAAATGTATTCCTGGGGAGGGGAAGTTAGATCCTCAAGCCGACAGGGAAGGCGAGAGGCGGCGACAAGTCTGCATGGCCTTGGGATCAGCTCACCCTAGCCGGTCCCACGCGGCGGGTTTGCTCCCAGCAGCTGTGCAACGGCCTCTCTGGGCCAGCGCCGGCAGGGACAGCAACTTGCTGCTTGGGGACTGGTACGACAGACGTAATAGCACCCAGCACCTTCCGCTTATCAGTGTATATGTTCGACTTACACAACGACCCTACGTACAAGGTAGGTCCAGCAGTCACCTCACTCAGCGTATCGAGCGCTGAGGAGAAAACCTATTCCCGGCTGGGCCACGAGGCCTGTGCTCTGCAAGCTCTCTCCACGCCTGTCAGGGTTTCTCTGGGTTTCCGAACATGTCACTTCGCTAACAGCGTCAGTTTCTCAGAATCGACAGATGACATTAGCAAGACTTACGCACATATGGTCTCCTTGGGCCTAGAAGTCACATACCAGCACCCTGAGGATGGCCCTGCGGGAATGCCTGAGCTGGGCCTGGAAACAGACTTGGGTTGTTCAGGCAGGAAATTCTGGGATATAGTACTGGGTGACTGCTCCTTGGCTCCCTGCCTCCAGACCTTCACCCCATTTAAAGCATGAGGTCAAGGAAAGGGGCCCCTCACACCCTGATCGACCAGCAATGCAGGCCCCGAGGAATGGCTGAATTCCAGGAACGCAGTGGTTCTCAGCTGGGGCCAACTTAGTCCTTCAAATCTGGCTCTCTCTGGAGGTACTTTGGGCTGTGAGATTGGTGGTGGGTGAGTGAGACCTGCTGGCATCTAGTGGGTGGAGGCCTGGGATGGACAGAGCATCCTACAGTGCACAGGTCAGGCCCACAACAAAAGGTCATCCGAACCCAGATGCTAAAACCAGCACTGAAATTGAAAAACTGCTCTAACGGATGCATTTGGGGGGCGCCTTTTTTTTTTTTTTTAAGATTTATTTATTTATGCATACAAGCACTGGGGTACAGGCCAGAGGTGTGGGGGGGTGA
>JAGFMF010011768.1:7925720-7979132 GCA_019455555.1 Galemys pyrenaicus
ACAGAGAGCGGGGAGCAGAACAGGCAGATCAACGGAAGTACACTGCCGAGGGGAGCAGCGGGCACAGCAGGAGAGGTCTGCCGCACCATGTGGGTTCCCTCCCTGGCCGGCAGCAGGGATCAAACTTGTGCTGCAGTGACTGCGGTTTTGCTTCATAGTGCGTTGCTTAACCCACTGCACCACCAGGGAGGCCCTGGGGGGCTCCTTTCATAAGACCTTGCCCACCACCAAAGGGAAGCCACTGAGACACAAAAGGCTCAGCAGATCTACAGGGAACAAGAACAGGGGGGCTTGAAGTCACCTCAGGTGAGCTAGGAGGAGGGCTTGGGAGCTCGCCATGGAAGAAATGCAAGACAGACTTGGTGAGAGAGAACTGGGAAGTAGAGGAAGGGGCTTGAGAGAAATGCTGCATGGCTTACAAATTAGGCCCCTCTCCCCTTCGTCAGGAGAGAGAAGCCAAGACTGAATTGTCTTCTCTGGACCGCTTCTTTATGTCTCTGTGTGTGGAAACGGGGCCAGGTAGAGCCTGCGCGTACGAAGACAACATATGGATGAAGAATCACTCTCAGATCTGTGTGAGTTGAGCACGTGACTGGAATGTGCTTGTTTTTACACGAACCAGAATGTACACATCTGAATGATTATCTTTGCACATTTGTTCCCGAGATGCTGGCGTCGCCTTGGAGGAAATGTTCACTATCAACTATCTTTGGCGTTAGTTGCAAGACACCTGCTAAAGCTTTGGGGGGGGGGATGATGAACCAAATCATCCCCCACCCATCTTCTAAAATAATTGAGAAAATAAAGGAGAAATATGGAGACACAAACCTCTTGGAAGCTTTTCTTTAAAGACACCAGAGCCCTGGTCTTTCAGCCAGAGACTGTTCACTGGTTTGGAGGTGGGGAAATGGATGTAGGTTGGGTGGGAGCCTGGAGACCAGTATTTTTCAAACGCTCCCCAAGTGGTTCTCATGTGCAGTCAGGTGAGAATCACTGGGTTGGAGGCAGATGAAAATATCCGCGGGGTTGACAGTTCAGCCGGATCGCAGAAGGGAGCCCGACCCTACGATCTGCTCCCTTGAATCAAACCTCTTTAACCCAAACCATGCAGGGCTTGGGGTGGCTGCCTGTGGTCAGATGGCAGGTCCCAGGGGGGGCTGAGACCTTGACTGCTCCATGGAAGGCCATGGACCTCTAGATGCAAACTCACCCTTCCCGATTAGATAAGTCAACTCTCTCCTGAAAGAGAGCCCAGCGGTGCTACTTTAGGAGAAGGGAGGCAAAGTTTCCCCATAAAGGACCAGCTGGCAAGCATCTTAGGTTTCATAGGCCAGATGTGGTCTCTGTCCTCGCAACTCTGCAGGGCGGCAATAAGCAGCCACAGACAACATGCCAGAGAGTGGGCGTGGCTGCGTGATGTAATGAGAGAGATGTGCAGCCTCTGCCCCCAGGTCCCCCGGAGCTCGGACAGCCGTGCCATTTCCTGAGCGGTAGGAGCATCTTTTGTTGTATCTGGCCTCAGTTCTCGGGTCACGACACAAGAGCGTCTTAGACCCCTGGAGTCTCCAGAGTAACGAGCATCACTGAACATCAGTGAAACAACGGCCGGCTGGGAGCTCTCAGCCCCAGAAATACGGTGGTCCCTTGGCCAGCAGCTTTAGCATCACCTGGAGCCTCTTAGAAATGCAAATTCGCAGGCCCCATCACAGAGCCACTGAATCAGAAACTGCAGAGAGGGCCAGCAATCTGTTTCAGCGACTCCTCTGTGCACTCCCGGCGCCGGAGCTCACGCGGTCCTCAGCCGGCTGCACACCATGGTCACCCCAGAGCTTTCTAACAGGACGACGGGAGGGGTCCCTGGCCCGTCCCGCTGACTCCATCTCTGCAGGTGGCAGCCAGACATCGGCATTTGTAAGTTCCCGGGAGGAGGTCCCGAGCCACCTCAAGTGCCCTCATGCGAATAGTAAGTTTGGGAAGAGAGACCCCTCCAAGCACCTAGAGAAATCAGCCTCATTTCTAATTTTTTTTAAAAGATATTACTGAGCTTGATCAATACGAGTCAGCTGGCTTTCCATGAGCTTAATCTGTAAAAGAACATGTATGTTTCGCTGCAAAGGGTGAGGCATACTGCCACGTTTACTTAGGCTTCCTTTCAATGAGGGGCAAACTCTGAGGCTCAGGCCCTCTGGAGTGACGGCACTACGCCTGGCGGACGGGAAGAGTGCTTAGAAGCCCGGATGCAATCGCATCCAACCCTCGTGATGACCTAGGAGATGGTTCAGATTGTCTCTTTTCCAGATGGGAGAACAAGGCTCAGAGGGAAAAAGCAGAGCTGGCCCGGAGGGAGCCCGAGAGCGCAGGCAGGGCTGCTGGACCAGGAACTGTCTGGGGCTCCTTCCCCGCCCCCCAGAAGAGGAGGCTGTAATTCCCATGAGACCCGCGTCTCTGGCTGCGGGCCTCCTGGTCTGACCCCTTGCACTGCAGTCCTCCCAAGCCTGCTGGAGCTAACCTATCTGGGGACCCTCCACCGCCTGCTCGCTCATCCCTGTGACATAAAATGACGGTACAAGTCCTGGGCTGTGACGACCCGAGATGCCTCAGATAGTCCGAAGGTCCCCTGGGGACAAAACCAGCCCCAGCTGAGAACCGCTGGTCTGGCCGCTTTCCTGCCAGCAGGTGCGAGGTTTGCCAGCCTCAAGGTATTTATTTGTTGAGTTCACTACAGGACTGTCTCATTAGGTGAATCCCAGGAGCCTGGAATTTGGTGCTATGGGGCCCCCTGGTGATGCTGATGGTGCAGGCAGAGGCACAGGTGTGCAGGGAGGCAGTGGGGCAGCATGTCCTGGCCCCACCTGGCTACCTGTGGCACCTGTGGCTGTGTGGCCACCGCCGTCCTTTCTGCATGGACAAGCAGCTGGACTACATTTCCCAGTGTCTCCTGCAGGAGTTCTAGCCAACAGAGCCTGAATGGAAGTGGATGTGAGACACAACTTCCGGGCCTACTTGTTGAAACTCCCCATGTACTCTTCATGTCTCTCCCCCTGGAGGGGAATCCCTCCAGGTCTGAGAAGTTGGCAGAGCCACAAGAGGGAGGGCACCTGGGTGGCCGAACTGGTGCTTGATGGGCCACTCGTGGAAGGACTTACAAAGGACCTCAGCGCAGCAAGAACTGAGCTGCTGTTGTGATAAGCCACCATACCTTGGTGGCTGAACTGTTACAGCAGCCAGTTAGTGACTTTCAGCAAGTCCCTGGGGCTCTGAGTGTTCCCATGTGTGTAAAATAGGGACATTCTAGCAAATACCTCTTTCGTTGTTGTGAGGATCCACTGAGATAGTGCTGGGTAGTGCCTGGAACACAGTGGGCCTTTAACAGACATTGGCTATTGCCATTCATGGGAAGAAGAGCTCTTACTCAGTCCCTGCCCTTCCCATTATCCTTTGCGATAACCTGGAAAAGAATGATTTGCCACCATCCTCTAATGCCTAAGGAACACACTGGGTTTTAGGGATACTTCTTGTAGTGAGGCCGGGGACTGTCACTTTATCATGAGGTTGTCCAGGCATCTCTTAAACGACCTGGTCCCTCCTTACTAGAGAAGACACCGAGAAGCCAGCGTGAACAAGGATGGGAGGGGGCCCATCCATGCATCATGCAGAAGCTGCTTCTTCAGCCCCAATAAAATGAAGCAGAATAAAACCTGAAAACAGATGCATAAGGGGAACTTGGGCCCCAGGCCAGAAAATTTTCTCCCTGGGCCTGCTTTGTGCTCAGGATCCCACAGTGGGTGACGGGAGTTAAGCTCCTTTCAAAGACCCTCCCTTCTCTGGCCAGTGCAGGCACCTGCACTTGAAGATGGAGGAAGCCGAGCCCTTTGCACCCTCTGTGCAGTCTTCACCCCCATTTGCTTTGTTTTACCTGGCAGATGATGCCCTCGCCGAAGGTGAGCTCCAGAAATGATCACGACTCGAAGCCAAGTGCGCTCTGCCCCGCTTTAATGCAGGGTGAGGGGGCGAGGGCTCGGCAGAAACCCAGGCAAGCAGTTTTCATGTCAACTTACAAACAGGGGACGGCAGAGAATCACACCCACTGAGCATCTGCTACGTGCTCAGTGTCCCTGCGCGCAAGTCATCTGCCCTCCTTCGTGAAGGCAAGCGCCACATCTGTCTCGTTCACTTGTTTCCCCAGAGTTAGAGGCCTCAGGCTCACCTGCCAAGCTTCCTTCATGGCCTCACGGCCACTGCCTACGGTGGCCCCTACAGGTCTTAGGTATACAGTAGGTGCTCAATTAATCCTTCTTATCTAAGTTTATGGCTGCTACTTATCCTGACCTCATTGCATGAGTCACTCCCTTTGTTAAGCTGCTCTGGCCACTTCCACCTTCAACAAGCTCGTTCTTGTCTCAGTTCCTTCGCACCAGCCATTCTCCCTGCCCAGAATGTTCCTCTCCCCCATCTTTGCACAGCCCACCCTTCCTCAGCTTCTCTTTCCCAGTGTAAAATAATGCCCCAGGTCCCCTTATTATGTAGGCATTTAGTCCTCATCTGTCTTACCCTGACCAGTATGAGAGAATGAAAAATGTCTGGCTCTCTTATTTTTCCAGCCACAAGCACAGCCCTCAACATAGCAGGGCTTGATCTGCATTTGAGACCAAGTGACCCAGCCACTGAGAGCTCCGACCAATGCAGACCTGAGTAGTGCTGGACCTCGGGCAAACTACTTACCCTACGGCTGCCTCAGTTTCCTCCTCACCCAACAGTCACGATGCCCACGTCACTGAGTTGCGAGGAGTCTGACACCTTCATTCATGGGAATACCTGGCCCAGAGCAGCAGGCAGGCAGCCCTGCCCATGGGTTTGCAATTATTATAGTAAAAAGCAGAATGAAGATGTATTACACACGTCCAAAAGATGGAAAAAGGAGTCTGCTAAAGAAAACGCAGCAGCTAAGCTCTGAAAATCAGGTTTTGTGATTTCTGAGCCAAAGTAATTTTCACTGCACCTGAAGGTTTCTGCAAGTGAACAGAAAGGTAGGTGGTGCTACAGCCTACGCCTGTGGGCCCTGGCATTTTAGAGGCTGCCCTGCGCTGGCTGACTGGCGCTCTGGCTGGTGAAGTGAGGACAAGGCATCGGACAGAGGGGATATCTGGAAAGGCCACTCTTGGTTTCTCGGTTTATTGCATGCACCAGCCTTCACCTTGCACCCAGTGGATGCTGGGGGCTGAGCCCGACTGCTTCCAGTCTGACGCATGAGGCAAGGCTGAATCTGACCTTTGCACGGCTGCTGCAGACGGCTTGGCTCTGCAGGGACCCGCTGGTTGGATAAATCCCCAGCTCCCTGGGGGATTGCCTGGACGAGGATCCATCCACAGGCACCACAATCATTAACAACCATGCAAATGGAATAAAAAGCCGCGGGTGCCCTGGCAGCTGGCCTGGTCTTCAGAGGCCACCATTGGAACCCAAAATGATATTTAAGATCCAGCCAAGTTTTCCTGCCCGGGTGGACTCTGGCAACCTCCGGGAGCTCTCCAGAGGAGGAGCAGTGCCAGGGGTGCTGCAGGCGTGGTGCTCTGCCAGGACCGCCCAGGACGACAGGCCCCTGCTCCCACCTCCTGACCGCTTGGCCAGACTTCTGCCTCTGTCCACAGCCGGGTTGAACGCTGCAATCCACGCACATTCACTGTGTGCCAGCGCTGGGCTCTACATACAAGGAAATCCGGGTTCGGTATCTTGCCAGGACAGGCCAGGCCCCTTACGCCTAATCCAGCTGCAAGGCCTGTTAGCTGTACCTCCGACATTACGTCCCCTCCGAGTTACTGCTCTGAACCCATCTGCCATTCCCCGGTCCAAGCCACCAGCACCTCCATCCTGGCCCCGCGCCGCAGCCTCCCAGATGGTCTCCTGGCTCCCCCTCTTGCCTTCCTACAACCCATTCTCCATTCAATCGCCGGAATAATATTTTTGGAAATTATCCAGTTCATATCGCTGCCCTGGTCAATACCTTCCAAAGGCTTCTTCTCAAGAAGAAGAAGTGAGAATACGAGCTTCTCATCCTACAGGTCCTGCTTGCTGTGCCCGCTGCTGCTTTTCCACACTCACACTGCCTTCCCTGCTCTGGACAGACGGGCAGTCTGGGCGAGCAGAGCAAGGACCCAGCCATTCCAAGTGTGGGCCTCAGACCAGCTCTGGAGTCACCAGCAGTCAGTCAGAAAGAAAGACTCAGGTGCCAGGCGTACTCAGAATCTGCATTTCAACAAGGCCCTCAGGATATACAGGCACATCGGAGTGCAGAAGTTGGAGTAAGGAGGGCTTGGAACCAAGCAGCCTGCGCCGGTGAGTTTCAGCCACGCAACAGCTGGTGTCTGCAGGAGCAACGCGTCTCTTTCTGTGCAGGGGAGCTCACCTTACTCAAAGCGTGGTCTGGGCTTGCTGGGCTCCTGCAGTGACCTGTGTTTGCTGGGGACTCTGGCCCTGGGACCAGCGGTGTGATTCAGGATGAGAACTACAGGAATAGGAAGCATCCGCTCAGACCCCTGGGGAAACTGATGACAAGAACCACGAGCTGGACCTCCAGGAGGCACTGCGGGCTGAAGGTCACTTATCACAGGCGATGTAACTGAGCCCTAATAAAAACTCTGGTCATGCCTCATATGGCCACACTGAGTGACCAGGGGTGATAACCCATTATTCTGTGACCACAAGCTGTGCCCTAAGTGTCTCTCCTGGGCTGGCTTTCACTTGTATCCTTTTGCCACCCAGAAAACCACACCTGTAAGCAGCACTTTCCTTAGCTGAGTCTCTACAGCGAATGATTAAACCTCAAGGTAATCACTAGGACCCTGAGTTTATAGTCAACTGGTGTGAAATAATGGTGCAAGGGGGGAACCCCTGAAGCTGCAGCTGGGGCAGTCTAAAGTGAGGGCAGTCTTGTAGGGATTGTGTTCTTGGACTTTGCAATTGGCTCAACTCATTACATTTCCTTCTCTGCTTCAGCTTCCCCATGGAAAAGTAGCATGGGCTAGATCAAACATATGGTGATGAGACAATGAACGCATAGGTGGTTCATGATAAATACAAGCACTAGGGTCCCCACTGTTCAGACGAGGAAACTGAAGCGCAGAGAGGTAATGTAACTTAATCATCACCACAGAGTCTGAAGCCAGGTCAGATCGACTTTAACCACAGTGCAACGTGCCTCCTCGTAGGCCTTCCTAAAGCTTTCTGGGAAAGGAAGGACAGCGTGGTTCTGCTGAGGTGGGGCACAGCAACCCACAAGGAACTGACAGGTTCACTGGGGTGCCCATCCCCATCCCAAGGCTTCCCTCCTGAGAATCACTTGACTTGAGTATTGGACTTTTTGATATTGCAGTATAGGTCTGTCCCCCCCCCACCACCATCTTCTGTTCTTCTCCCCCAGTCTTTTCACTCTCTGTTGCTCAATCGGCATCATTTCTCTCGATATATCTTCATGTTCAATAACTCTTTGCTCTGATGTGTCCATTTTGCTATTGAGTCCATCCATATTTTATTTCAGGTGTACTTTTCCATTCTAAATTTTCCATTGAGTTCTTTTGTGTGTCTTCTGCTTCTCTGTTGATCTGCTGATGCTCTCTGTCTTGCCATTCTTTTCTAGATGGTTCATCATCATTGTTGGAGCATGGTTATGTTATTTGTTTTAAAGTCTTTCCATGCTAGTTCTAATATCTGGGTCATCTAGTTGGTCTTTGCTGGTTATATTTTCCTTAAGAATTTGTCAGATTTTTCTGGTTCTTCATAGATCAGTAATTTTGAAATGTAGCCTAGAAATTTTAAATTTTATGTTATGAAGCTCTAGGTCTTATTTCAGTGTTATTGAATATGTTGGGTTTTTGTTTTAAGTTGCAACAAACTATTGACTCAGTTACGTTCACACCACAAGTTCTAACCTGCCTTCTATGTGCTTCTACTTTCAGTATCAGTTCAGTGTTCAAAATCTTTGCAGGTGCTATTCCTGTCTGTGCCCCAGGGGCCAGCTTGAACATGAGAAGTGGTCTCCCTTGTAGTTAAGTCTGCAAAGTATTCTATGCACTGCATAGGGGCATGTCCATCCCACCTGTACTTGGAGGTTAGTCCAGTTCACACTTAGGTGTTTGGGATTCCTTCTTGAGCTGCTTCCTCTCTGTAATCTTCCTTCCCTACACTTTGGTAGCCAAGGGCCCATTTTCATGGTCCTCTGGCCAGAAAGCAGAGCTTCAGTCTCCCCATCCTGCTTCTCATATCCTGTGACTGGGTTTAGAGCCAAGTGCCTCCTGCCAGTTCCCTGTGCAACCAAATCCCAGGGGATTGCAAGGAGCATCCACCGGCCTGATTCTGCGGCTGGGTTGGCAGGCACAGCTTCAGTGCCAATTCCTGGCTCCCGGACACTGTGCCAGCTGGCAGTTTTGGGGGATGGTGATTAGGTGAGGGAGACGCTGGGGAGACAATCACAGGCAGCTGGCCTGGCTATTAACCTCAAAAGTGCCATTGTTTCAACTCTAACGAACTGAGATCATTAAAACAGCAGGTATGATTTTCCAAGTGGTTGCTTCTGGGAAGGATGGATCCAGGTGCTGACTTGTCCTGTTTCCTGCAATAGGAATGATTTGCTACATTTCACACAATAGAAAGTTAGGGGGACTCAGAGAGGTGCCATCATTTGTTTGACATCACACAGCTGGTTAATGATGGGACTGAGATTCAAACCCAAGTCTGCATAACTGCCCAGTTGGCTTCTCTATGACCTTAGCACGTAGCTGCTATTTTTTAAGCACTAACCATATATAAGGTACCACGTAAGGTTTTTATATGAATATTTAAGTTGGAAGCTCGTAAGAGAAGGAAAATTGAGATTTAGAAAACTGGTGTCACTCGCCAAGATCACCCACACCTGCAAAATGATAAAAGTGAACTTCAAATCAATCCACATTCTGGATGGCCACGTAGCCATCTCCCTGGGAGGCAGAGCTGGGCCTGGGGCCCAGTAAGACAGGCTGTAGGGGCTGCAGAGAGGAAGCAGGGCCGGGGTGGGCTGCGGCCAGACACTAGGGAACATCTGTGCCCCAGAATGAGCCCGCAGCATCTCTCCATTTCAAGGGGGTTTCTGGCTTGCAGAACGGCCATGCCCGTTCCTACGCTTCCTCTTCTCTCCTCTGCTAGACACCCTCAGCCTCTCCCTGGCCTGCTTCCCAAGCCCTGACTCTTTTTCAGCACATCTGCTGGTGCCTGTTTAACCCTGGAGTCCGCACCGGTGGGAGGCTGCACTGTCCTCCAGACCTCCGTCTCGCGCTCTGCCATGACTCCCCGCCCTTCTCATCTCGCCAGCAGATTCAATTAACCAATTTGATGCTACAGCTGCAGAAAGCCAGGCAATTATGGAAAACAGACCAGGTGCTTGGAACTCACCCTCAGAGTGAGGCTTCCAAGCAGACAGCGGGTGGGGAGGGAGGCAGAACAGTGTAGGCCGATGCTTGCCAATGTGGCTGCACCAGAGAACCACCTGGGAAGTTCTGGAAAACACAGATCCCCACCCTCTGCCCCCCCCCCCCCATTTAGACGTCCTGGCTGATTCAGCTGCTCTAGGCTGGTGACTGGCCACAGGATTTTTAAAGCCCCCAAGTGATATTCACCCACAGCTGGGGTTAGGACATCTAACGACAAGCGGAAGTAAGGGTCAGGCCCAAGGGCTGGCTCCTTGGAGAGCTGGAATGAACACCATGCACCCTGAGGCACTTCCTGGAGCTCCTGTGCCCCTGCTCCCCCAGCATCACCTGGACAGTGTCAGAAATGCAGGATCCCAGGCCCACACAGACTGACCAGTCAGATTTGCATTTTCATGAATCCATGAAGACGCCCAAACACGTTGCAGTTTGAGGTGCCATAAGCTGGAGATGCTAAGAATTGGTCCTTCATTGCCTTTTTCAGGGGCTCTGAGCTGCCAGCCCCTGGCCCCCTGCTCCCCTTGCCTGCCTGGCACCATAACATGGTACTGATCTTCGTAAATACTCAGTGGGTTAAGCAATGCACTATGAAGCAAACCATAGTCATTGCAGCACAAGTTCGATCTCTGCCGCCAGCCAGAGAGGGGACCCACATGGTGCAGCAGACCTCTCCTGCCTCGCCCGCTGCTCCCCTCAGCAGTGTGTTTCTGTCAATCTGCCTGTTCTGCATCCTGCTCTGTCTGGTGGATTCTCCACCCCCACACCTCTGGCCTGTACCCCAGCTCTTGTATGCATAAATAAATAAATCTTTAAAAAAAAAAGAAATTAAGTCTTTCAAGAAGTAGTAACAATAGTATCTCTGGAGCACTTTTCTTTGACCCAAGCATCTTACAGCCTTTGCAGCTAGGAACGCATTTTAGAATTGAGATCTCAGTGAAGACCAACATCCCCATTTTAGAGATGAGGAAGCTGAGGCCAAGAGCAACCAAGGGAAGTCCCAAGATGCCCCAGTGAACCCCGTCATCCAGCTCGAAGGGCTGGCGCCTCGCCAGACATGTATCCCCTCAGACCCGCCATGAAACAACAGCGACTTCTGGGGAGACGGGGCCCCGCGGCCCAGCCTCAGCACCCAGGGCTGCTCTGAATCGCACTGCAGAGCTCAAGCTGAATTTTCCCTTCTCTTGAATGGTGACGCAATGCGCGGAACGTAAAGCTGACCATCCCACCATTTTTAAGGTTTACGAGTCAGGGCGCTAAGCCTTTTCACACTGCTGTGTGGCTCCCCCCAAGCACCTGCAGACTTTGCTCCTCTCCCCAAACTAAAACTCCAGACCCGCTAAGCAGACATCCCCTGTCTTGCAACCATCCCAAACTGGGCAGGAGGTTCATCACTGGTTCAAGCAGTTTCTTTGTCTTCGCTGCCGTCATGCTATCCCTCACACTCCACCGCACCACACCACCACGCTGGCGTCCCCGAGACGCTAGCTTTATACGCCTCGTGCATCAGCCCAGGTGCATCTACTTGCGCACGCCCACCCAGGCATGCGCACAGGTTTCCATCATTACACCAAGGGTGGAAAACCTGATCAACCTTTACCCTACAGCCCCCCATCTTCCCTCCCCTCTGCCCCGAGAACCACAATTTTTTCTGTCTCTAAAAGTGGAGACTCCAGTAGCTCATGTAAATGGAATTAGCATCTGTCCTTCTGTATCTGGCTTATCTCACTTCCCGTTGTGTCTTCAAGGCTCTTCCTAGTCAGGTGCGGGGCGCAGTTTCCTTCCGAAGGCTGGGGAGCGCCTGTTGCCCACACAGGCCACGTTTCGTGGATCCGTTCGCCCAGCCAGGGCGCCTGGCTTGCTTTGCCAGGGTAATGCTGCTCTGGACACGAATCTGTCTGAGTCCTTGTAGGGTCAGAGAAATCAGGTCTTTCCACCCTCCCACCACTGATGATGGACACCTGTGGTGCTGCGAGCGTTCCAGGGTGGGCATGCGCAAGTGGGCGCACCTGAGTTGGACATGGGCTTAAATGGGCGGCGTCAGGAGGACACCAGGACCGACCAACAGGACGGACAGTACTGACGAGCAGCAGCAGTAGAAAGCAGCCGAGAGGGTGAGATGCACCGGGCGCTGGGAGGCCTGCTAGCCTCCAGGCCCCCGGCCTGCCAAGTACCTGATGCCACCGCTGATGTAGAGATCAATAAAAGTGTAAAAGCCACCAAGGGTTCCAAGACGCTCCTTCCTTAACCTGTCTGCCCAGAACCATCCCAAACTTTGCTCGTGTGCTACCTTTCCTGCAGCTACAGACCTGCTTTCCATTCTTTGGGGTGAACCCCCTGAAGTGGGATTGCTGGATCCTACAGTCATCCTCTGCTTTAGTTTTTAGAAGGCCCATCATAGGCTCATTCCTTACCACCCCACCCCCTCATCCCCCACCAACACACACTTCCCTGCCAGCTCAGTGGACCCAGTGGCCACTTTGCTGTGGTTCAGTAAACCCTCCCGAATTTCCTGGAAGGCCCCAGGACAGCCGGTGCTAACTGAGGAGTCAGGAAGCAAATTTCTCCTCTTTCCTTTGAAACTACAGTGGCACAAACCACCTGATTGAACCTGCAGAACTCCAGGCCCACCCCGGCGTGGAACTGTTCAGAAAACCCTCCCTCCCACCAGTAATTACAGGCTTTCCCCAGATTCTCGGCAAAACTGCGGATGAACCCAATTCAGTTATGAAGTGTTTGGAAACAACATCATGTGCTGGGTTTCTTGAGCCTGAGCCTGGGGTGACAGGTCTCGCCACGGTGAGAGAGAAATCAAGTTAGAAGCTTAGGGCTCTGAATTTCAGAGAACCATAGCTTTGCCTAGATACATGTCAGCTCGAGCCACATGCCTTTCATTGCCATAGTCAGTGCCCTTTATGTAAAATGCCACCCCGGCTGGGAGGTCCACTCCCAGCTGTGGTTCTAACCCCTGATGGGGGTTTAAAGATATAGATATAGAGAGAGGTACCCAGGACCCCCACTTCCTGCTGCTGAATTGCAGCCTCTAGGGGGTGGGGTCTGACATTTTAAAGCTCCCAGCTGATTCTAAAGAGCCAGCAGTGCTGAGGATCTTACTTAAAGGGGCAGGGAGACCTGAGCCTTCCCTCTCTTTAAAGAGTATTCTTCCTGGGCGTTTAACCTGAGGACAGGAACTGCCACGTGAGGTTACGTTATAAACTCCAGTGTGTAAAGGAGAGAGCAGGTCATCCGTGAAAGAAGACACAGGCCTCGTCTAGCCCACTCTTGCATGAGGCTTCTGCCTTACGAGCTTCAACTCCGGGACTGAAGCGGTTCAAAAACCCTGAACTGTGTGCAGGAAATCCCATCCTGTTTATTTTCCCGGGATAGTCCCTCCCGAGTTCTGATCACATTCCCCGACGTGCTTACCCCCTCCCTCCTGGAATGAAAAAGCCTGCTTTTGTCATGCTACCGCATGTTATTAAACATAACGCAGTTATTAAAAATAAAGCCTTTGAGCCACTCAGATTTGCACTGAACCTCGTTGTTAAACAGAAGCAAGTCTCAGGGTGCTGTCCCCCAAAAGATCTGTATGTAGGAGCAGAGGTGTCGACTGTTCACTGCTGTATCCCAG
This sequence comes from Galemys pyrenaicus, assembly GCA_019455555.1. Classification (NCBI taxonomy): domain Eukaryota; kingdom Metazoa; phylum Chordata; class Mammalia; order Eulipotyphla; family Talpidae; genus Galemys; species Galemys pyrenaicus. The sequence goes on from JAGFMF010011768.1 coordinate 7,938,804, forward strand.
CTCCTGGGAACCAAGTGTGGCACAGACACATTTCCTGTATGAATCAGAAACTCTTTAAAGGACAGGAATCCTCTATGTGGACAGTGGTCACGTGACAAAGACCAGGTCATTAAAGGTGGTGACTTCTGGGAGAAGGGGCTGGAGGGGGTGGGGAAGACGGTGAAATATCCTTCACAGGAGAGCAGTGACTGAGAGCTACATCTCTGCTGAGCACAGTGTTTGGGCCTGGTAATGTGTTGATCTTATTTCACCCACCGACTATAATCTTCTGGGGTGTCCTTGTACCCCCATTTATAGATGAGAGACCTAAGCACATAGATCTTCCCAAGGCCACAGAGCCAGGACCAGGCCCTGACTCCACTACCCATTCAGGGAACTCGCTGCTCTTCCGATTTCCCATCTAGATGCTTCTTTCAGCTGTGTGACTCGTTACAACTTGCAGTGTTACTTTCGTCATGAAATTCTAAGTAAAATACAGCAGTAGCAAGGCTTTTCATATGGGCTCCCAATGCCCCACGGAGCCCCCCTGACCCAAATAGGCAACATTAAGTCCTTGATGCTCAGTAGGGACTTAGGAATCAACAGTCCATACCAGGATCGCTCTGGGTTCAATATCGTGCCCACTGCCTGCCTGTCACCACTTAAGGATTCAATGGAATCACAGTCTTCTCTCTTGACCCGGAATCGGGGAGAGCAGGCCTCATTTGTAACTCAGTTGGGGCTGTAGCCGTCACAGCTCTGTCAGACAAGATCAAGACATCTGTTTAGGGCAGGCATCCACGGAGTGCATGCAGACTCTCCCAGTGACAGGCCTTGAGAAAGCCCAGAGCCTGCTGCCTCAGAGCATGGAATATTTGCAGGCTTGGCGTTGAGAAGCAATAAGCTCATGGAGAGGAAGCCTGCCACCTAAGGGCTTTTCAGTTCTGGCTGGCTTTCTGGGGAGACCTGCACCTAAGACTAGATCTGAACAGGTGAGGGTTTCCAATTGCTTTGGGTGCAGGATTCCTCAAAGTGATGTTCCATAGCAATACCAGCGCTCCCTGCACCTGTGAGGAAATGCAGACTCCTTGATCACTGGAGCTGGCAAGACCAGGGTTGAATCCTCTGCCAGCTAGAGAGGTAGGTAGGACTGCCTAGGTTTTAAGCCTCAGTCCCTAGCCCTAACTAAGCCAATTCAACTGGCCATTCATCTATTTAACTCCCCATCCGTCCTTTTACTGACCTGTTCTTCCTTCCTTCCATCCAACCATCCATTCCCCCATCCATCAGTCTACCCATCTACCTATCCCTAATCCTCTAAATTGATGAAGAAGATGCTTCTGAGATTAGGTGACAAAAAGACTCTGGCTTCTATCTGTTCACCCTCTCTTGCTCCCTCACCTGTCCACTATCATAGATATGTCCTCTACTCTGAAGCAAGATGCCTGGTGGAAAAGTCCAGGAGGTGAGAAATTGAGGAAGGTCACTGGCCAACATCCAGGAAAGAAATGAGGCTCCCCATTCAACAGCCTGCAAGGAACTGAATCCTGTCAACAACTGTGGGTGCATGCAAAACAGATCCTCCTCCAGCTGAGCCTTCAGATGACACCACAGCCCAGTCCGTACCAGGACTGCAACTGTCAGAGAACCTCAGCCAGAAGAACCCGGCAAAGCTATGCCTGGACCCCTGACCCACAGGAACTAACAAAATGTTCACTGATAATACACTCTGGAAACAACAGATTAAATTACATATTAGAAACAACAGGTTAATTCAACCACAGGGAGGGACATTGAAGCCACTACTTAAATGCTATGTCTTCTGGGAAGCCTCTCAAAATTCTCCTTTCTATATCACCCTATTTTCTTATGTGTTCCTATTCAACTGTAAACTACTTGAATCATCAGCTCATCAGAGCTAACCTGGTGTGCACTTATTATTATTCCAAAGCTGTATGTCTTTGCAACAAACATATGAAGCAGGTACTATTATTGTCCACATTTTATAAATGAAAAAACTGAGGTTCAGAAGGGTTAACTAACATCCTTAAGACTTCAGTAATTACAAGGAACTGCCAGGAAATCTATAAAGTTTACATTTGTAACAACTATCCTATATGGTTAGATGAGTCTTGTCCAAAGTCACAAATCATAAGTAGATTCACTCAGGTAGTTGAGTACAAGACATGAATTTCTTAAACATTATCCTCTGCAGATACTTTCTATCTCTAGGACAGTAAGTTGAACATGGCCTCACCTGGGGTAAATATAGGTCTGGAAAGCCACTCACCTGTAAACACTAGGCTGGCATTTTCCAGTTCTTCTTGGGGAACTTTGAAACTGAAGGATTCATTGTAGAAAGGATCAATTGTGCCTCTTAAAAAGGATGTCTTCTTTGTTTTCACAAGCTTTAGTCCATGTACCAGCTGGATTTTCACAAAAGGATCTGAGAATTGGAGACAGCATCCCAGAATGTTGAAAATCATGAAACTCAAGTACTCTTGATTCATTTATTTAACTCCCCATCCATCCTTTTACTGACCTGTTCTTCCTTCCTTCTATGCAATCATCCATTCCCCTATCCATCAGTCTATCTATCTATCTATCTATCTATCTATCTATCTATCTATCTATCTATCTGTCTATCTATCTATCTACCTACCTATCTATCCATCCATCTATCATTTCACCAACTTTTCATCTATTCATTCTTCCAACTACCCATTCAAGCATCCATCCATCCATCCATTCATTCATTTATTCATCCATCCATATTTCCATCTGATAGTCCAACCACCTACTTATTCTTTCATCTTTTTATTTTTCCATCAATCCATCCATCAGTCCAGGTATCCACCACTCCTTTCATTCATCAATATTCCCATTCATCCACTTGTTATCCTCTCCCCCTTTTTCCAGTTCAGGTGCTTATCTGCTCATTTTCCTTTTCTTCCAGTTATCCAATATTTATTGAGTTCCTCTGAAGTGCCAGGCATTATGTTTATCTTAAAGATGACAAGACCAAGGACTCAAGATGAAATATGATTTGCTTAAGGCCTGACTAGTAGAAAAGCAGAGCCAGTGCTGCTTTTGGTCCCTGGAAAACCACTGTCATGTCAGTGGGCTCACAGCCAGAATAGAGATGGTAGAATTCTAACTATCCCTCTCAGGCCGCTTTACAATACCTAATTTATAATACCTAATTTAATATTTGGTTAAACAACCCAATGAAATGAATGCTTCTATTATGCTGATTTTTTAGATGAAGAAACTGAGGCTTATTAAGTTTCAGTAACCTCCCAAAGGAAGGTATCATTTGTAAACAGTAGAACTGGGATTTAATTCCAGGAAGTTTGACTCCAGAACCCTTAGTCACTTTATCATAGTGGTCCCAAAAGGTAGTAAGTCTGAAAATCTCCAGTCTTAATACCATTTCCTTCACTGGTCCCCTTAAAACATCTGTTTTTACAATGTGCTTTTTTGAGAATGGAAGGTATCTGCTAAACTCAGTTGTCACTTTATAGCAAAAGTAATTTATTTGAGTCATTGTACTTAGAGAAGACTGTATTTCCAATATTGGGCAGAAGAGATCCCAGCAACCCTGACTGCTTAGCAATAGTAGTCTTTGCTATCATGGGAGAACCTACGTACAGATGGAATGTAATCTGTTCTTTTTCATTAAGTTATGTTTTGAGTTGGTTTGCTATAGACAGTCTGAATACAACAGACTTGTCACAGCTGGGATTTATGAAGATTTATGAAATGAGTTGGGGAAAAAAACCTCAGGGTATATCCACCAAACATGCTCAATGCTTACTATGCATGCTCAATGCTCACCATCGCCACCTAGAGCATGATGTCTCTATTGCAGGCATAGCATTTAGAAAGGCATGCATATAAAGAGGATCTGGATTTTGGTAGTTATCATCCTGGCCTCAATCATTTCCCCAATTCAAATGAGGTTACTGAGATGCACTGTTAACCTGTATCATCTAAGAGACATCTGATCAACTGTCTGCCTTCTTGAATTAAATCCTAGTTCTGGGTGCTACTACCCTCATGGGGTCTTAGTAACAGGATCCAGAATGCAGAAAAAGGAAAGCAGTCCCCTGTGTCAAACAAACAGACTGCTTACTGAAGAAATGGCTGAAGGAAGGGGTTGCACTGTACCTGAACCTTGGCTCACATCTGTCTGAAGAAGTTGCTTGGCTCGAATTACATCAACGTTCAGTCTCCCAGCACTGGGGAGATAATTCAGGGACAAAAGCAGCTCCCCCAGCTCCACTTCATTCTGCAGAGAAAGGAAATGGTCAGAGAGTAGCTTTTTCTCTTTTATTCCTTTTGCAGCTACAAGACAGGAAACGAATCCCAACAGCTCATAAATGGGCTTCTGAGGGTGGATCAGTTGACAGTCAGTGCCTCCTCCTTTGACTTTTTTAGCCTTTGCTCCTAGTTATTTTTTCTATCCCAGAAAGTTTTTTCTGCCCTTAGAATGCTTAGCAGCAGCAGCGACAACAACCAGAGCATCAGCAATGGTCATAAAGAAATGCTGTAAGTCGAGTACTGTGCTAAGCACTGGACATGGAATAACAAGTTCAATTTCACAATAAGTCTGTGAGATATTTGAGTTATTGACTAGATTGGATAGATGAAGAAACTGAGGCTCAGATGGGGTTAAGGAGCATGTCCAAGGCCAAGTGGTCATGGTGGTACTTGGACCCAGGGAACTGATCCAAGCACCTGGACCACAGTGCTGTTCTGGCTTTCAGGAGAGCACCCTGCAGAGCAACTGTGTGGGTGAGGCGTCTGTTCTCGAAGTGCGGTCCACGCAGAGCCCACACTTCTCACCTGGGTGGGGGTCTGTCCACCCCCAGAGGCCCTACAGGAAATGGAAGGAAGAGAGAGGACCCCAGGTCAGCTCTTTATTACCTGAGGGATCCTCAAGCCCTTCCTAGAGTGGAAAGAGCTCTTTCGAGGGGTGAGAGAGCTCTTTCCCTCCCTTGGGGTCTTTGCTGGACTTCAATAAGGCTTCCTGATGTCATCCTCTTTCTGAGAAAGTCATTTTATAACTCAAACAAAACAACCTTTTACTCCTCCTTCTCTTTGTAGGACACAAGCTGACTGCCCCCTCTGGCCCCCTTGGTCCCACGCACACATGGCAAGCTTTCCATGGTGTATTTTTCCAGGGGCACGCTCTCATTGACCCAGCCTCTCTTTCTGTCTGTACTTTGCAAGGAATTCCAGGAACAGTTGGTAGAAATGAAAATGACGGTTAATTGAACAATCCCAGGGATTTGCCAGCTGAATTCCCAAGCCCCTAACAGTCACGTCTTAGGCACTGGGGATGTTGAAGGATGTGATCCTGAAGATTCTAGAAAACCTTACTGAGAATGCCTTCAGCTAGGCCCTGACCCCATACAGAGGCCGAGTCTCATTTCTTCCCTCCACAGGTCTTAGTTTCCATTTCACTCACAAAGGAATTCAGGCTCGGAGAGGCCAAGTGACAGGCTCAAGGTCATAGAAAAGCAAGGACAGGATCCAAACTCAGTCAACACGTGAACCCTGTCACCGAGTGGCCAGCACTTAAAGCACAATCCCTGCCACCATCAACTCAGCCTCCCTGGACCAAGCAGGGAAGATACTAAAACAAAGTTGAATTCCAGGGGCCTCCTGCTCACTGGGACAGTGCTAAGAAAGCAAAGAGAAAGTAATAAGTATTGGTGTAGACATGGATAAACCAGATACCTACACATTGCTGGGGGAAGGGGAACCAGCACAGCCGCCGTGCTTAGTCAGGTGGCTCCTCAAAAGGTAAATCCACGGCACCCAGAAATTCCACTCCCAGTATCTACCCCAGAGAAAACACGTCCACAAAAAATCTGGTACACCACTGTCCACTGGGGCACTATTCACAGTAACCTAAAGATGGGAGCCACCCAAGTGCCCATGGATGGAAGAATGGGTGAACACAGCTTGGGGGAGCCCCCCCTACAAGGGGCTGTTAATCATGAAAAGCAATGGAGTTCTGATCCCTGCTACCACAGTGTACATGAACCAGAACAATCACAGGTCCCAAATGTTAATAGTCATATGAACCAGACACAGTATAAGACTGAAGCACAGCCCATTCTTGGAAGGGGTGTGGTCAGGGAGGGCTTCATGGAGGAGGCATTGAGTTAAGTCTTAAAAGACAAGTAGGATGTATTAACTACATCACGGTAATCATTTCAAAAATATATACATATATCAAATCATCATCTTGTCCACCCTAAATTTATACAAGTTATATGTCAATTAAATCTCAGTAAATTTAGAGAGGAAAAAAAGAGAGAGAAAGATAAGTAGGATTTTGTCCAGCAAAAATTGCAGGTTAGGGTACGCAGGTGGAACAGAATAAATGAGGGAACCACCATTAATTACCCTTTGTTGTTCTGGCCCTGAAGTTCTGAATTTCATAACATAAAATCCCCAGTAACTAGTTGTTAATAATAAAGAAGCCAAAGATGGCTAATTTGGATTCTTTAAGTAAGGATTCTCCTTCCAAAAAACATTACTCTCACTCATCTGCACTCTTGGGTTTTGTGTGTTTGTTTTTTAAATAAGATAATGTTCATTTCCCCTTATGCAGAACAGGTGTATACTCTGAACCCCTAGAAGCAGAGGGTGTCCTCCCCCGCCCCCATGACCTCCAATTCAGATATGAAAGGTATCTTCTGGGGGCAAGAATTTGATGCTTACTATTTCAGAAATAATCACCATAGAGAAAGTACACCATGCTGGGATTTACAGTCGAGAATGATTATCTTGAATGGCACATGATAGAGTCTCCACACTTTTCAAGGCTTGGGTCTCATGTCTGGATCTTCACCCAGCCCAGGACAGTCCAGTCTGTAGCTCCCCAAGCCATCACCAAGCTTCCCTCCAGCATGGTGGACTATATAGTGTTCTCTGTGGATGCCCATGATGTACTGGCACATTATATTCACATCAACCTGGAGGAATTTTGACCTCCCCCAACCTCTAGGAACATCAGGTCATATCTGGGGACATTTTCAGTTGTCACAAACCGGAGAGGGAGGGTTTGCTACTAACATCTAGTCAGAAGAGAGAAGATAGTATTAAACAGTCTACAATGCACAGGACAGCCCCCAGAACAAAGAGCAATCTGGTCTAACATACGTATAATATCAGTGCTGAGACCTGCTGGGCTAAACCTATGACTCTTGGCTGATTCAGGTTCTTCCCTTATATGTGATTCTAGCCTGAACAGATATTAATAGGGACCAATGACTTTGACATTTTCTCCAATAGATATGGGGATAGTCCATTCACTACCTCAGCTGAGCTCATCTTGGTTCTCCAGACCCAAAGGGAACAAAGCGCCAGCTGCAAAGTCATCAAAGAAGCTAGACTTTCCATCCTTCTGCTTCCTCCTTGGGCTCCAAGCAAAACCCCTCCCTCCCCCAAGCACCAGATACAAAGCTTCTCCCAGGAAGGAGGCCCAGTGGTCCCAAAAAGAATGAATTGCTTATTCTGGGAGGATCTCCAATTTAGTGAGTCTCCCTTCTGCTACCCAAATTTAACCAGATAAGGTTGGCATGCTGCAGCTGGAATAATTTACTCCAGTGCTCCAGGTTTATAAAAGAAAACTGAACCATTCTCTCACTTCTCTGCTTCATTCCTTCTATCATTCTCAGAACAAAACCCATGGCTACACCAGGATGCCAACCTGTCGCCACTTTGGGTTGGATAATTCTGTGTACTGTAGGGTGCTGACTAGCCTCTCTGCTTTCCGCCCACTGGATGCCAGCAGAATCCCCCCATGACCACCCACATTGTCTCTAGGCATGGCCAAATGCTCCCCAAGGGCAGAGTCACCCAGTTGAGAACCACTGGTCTACCAGGATCTAATTAATTTGCCCCCTGCCTCCATCCTCATTCACCAGCCATAAGTGCCTTCTTTTCTGTGCCTTAAAAACACAAGACCACGCCTACCACAGAGCTTGCATTCTGTTCCCTCAGTCTGGGAATCTTAATTCAAATAGCACCTTCTTGTGTCAGCATTCCACAACCACCCGATTAAAAATGGTCCCCACCTCCATCATGTTTGATCATCGCATTTCTTTCATGGCACTGGGTCCTAATCTGACATCTTGTTGTTGTTCAAAGGCAGGGACAGTGCCCAGACTCCACCGCTATATTCAGAGCCCCTGGAACAACGTCCATCCAGATGGCCAGGAGAACAAGACATCCTGCCCAACAAAGAGGCCCACGTGGCCACCTCCCAGCCAAGGGGGGTCATGGGCACAAATGGTGCCTGTCACCTGCCGGGTCCAGCTCCAGAGAATTCAAACTGAGGTGGGAGGGGAGCAAGATGACCAGTGCCATTTCTTCCCTTCCTCTTTTCCAGGCAAGTCACAAATAAACAGCCTCATTTCCCTTTTTGAGAACCCGATGAGCTTAGTTTGGCTGAACCACGTGGGGTGGGCTGGGGAGAACCAAAATAGACAGTTTGTAAATCACTCAAATGAATCCAGAAGCCAGCCTGGGAGCCCCCAGCCGCCGGGTTACCAATTCCGCTATGTTCTCTACCTGGACAAAAATTCTTTCTCCCTGAAGCCTTTGAACGCAGCTAAGTTCTAATCAATGAAAAGAAAATCAAAGGAAATCATTTGGGACAAAGCACTATCTGGGGAAAACAAGAGCTTGGCGCTGCCCTGACATGCTTCCTTTGAAGGGCTTCTAAATGGCACTTCTGCTCGGTCTCACCTCACAGAGGCTCTCAGATGTGTGCACACACTTCTCACGGTGCCCAAACACAGCTGCTCTGCAGCCTTTGTCTCCTGGGCCAGGAGAAACCTTTTGTCTCTTAATTTACTGCATAAACAACATTAAAATAGAAATGGATATTTTTTTCCTCAAAAAAGCAAAATCCAACCACCATCCCAGCACTTTACACATTTCATCAAATGCTTCCCCACATTCCATCAGCCCCCACCGATGAGGTTCTTTTCTTGTCTGTGTCAATACCCCAAACAATATTTGCCTAGCTGCGCCAGTAACACCGGCATTCTGAAATGCCACTGTTTTTCAAAAACTACTTTAAATAGACACACGTATTTTCCACGTTACCACCTAGACATCCAAAGTATCATTTCTAATGTCTGGATAGACTATCCTAGAAGGCCCAAATGCTGGAACTTACTGTAACCATTTCCCCACTGCTAGATACTTCAGTTATTTTTAATGACCTACAATTGGGCACTTTGCTATTTTTCTTCCTTAAGATGACATCCTTCTAATAAAAACCAGGATGCGATCACTGGATTGAAGATACATCAGGACATATCAAAAACCTCCTAGAATAAAAATTCCCCAGCCCAACTGACAAAAGGATGAACTAATTCACCAGCAGAAAGGACAGAGGTCTCCCCACAGGGTCACCAGCACTGGGTACTAACTAACATGCTGACAGATGGGCGTAGAACCAACGTGGCTGCTAAAATGTATTTTGTTTGCATTTCTCTGATTGCATATCTAGGTATAGTATAGCTGAATTTCCTCTTTTGCTTGGAAACACTGGCTTTCTGGGGGAGCTCAACCCCTACCCTCATGTGCCTAGGGCGGGGCTGACGACATTTGTTTCACACTGAATTATATTTGTCTGTTACTGTTGCTGGACATTGTGTCATGGGTTTCACTGGTATTTCCTTGACTGCTAAAAAGGTTGAGCTTCATCTTTATTAGTTATTCCTGCTTTCTCTTTTATGAAAATGCTATTCGTGTCTTCTTGCTCATTTTCTACTGGCTATTCATCTTTCTCTTGCTCATTTATAGAGATACCTTTACATAGGTTGGATGCTAAATCACTCACCAGCAATGTGTTGTTACAGATTCAACTGTGTCCCCTCCCCTCTCAATTCCTATGCTTAAGTCCCAACCCCATGGGTCTCAGAAAATGACCTTATTTGAAATAGGGTTGTTGCTGATGTAATTAGCATCACCGAGGACACTTCCGTCACCCGCGGCCTGCAGGTGCCACGTGGCCGCAACAGGCTTCCCCATCAGGTTGGTGCAATCACACTTCAGGACGTCTGCAGGACAACAGTCTCCGAAGGACACATTTCTCAAGTGATGACTGATTTGTGTGTCATCTCAGATGTCAGACTAGAGTAGAATGGGCTCTGATCCAGTGTGCCTAGTGTCCTTATGGGTTGGGGGAGAGGTCTGGACACACGGGGAGAATACCACGCGAAGACTGGAAATGTGAGCAACAGAGAGGTCAGGGCAGGTGCTTCCCAGAATCTGCAGAGAACATGGCCCTGCCGACATCTTGACCTCGAATGTCCAGCTTCCAGAACCTGAGTCAATGTCTATTGTTTAAGTCACTCATGGTGCGGTACTTTCCGCGGCAGTTCCAGCAAACTAAGACACGTGGACAACAAACATATTGTCCCAGTGTGTGGCTTGTCTTCCATTTTTATACCAAGTTTTCTGATGAGCAAAGTTCATAATTTTACCATGTTGGAGAAGGCCTCCATGGTTTGCATTTTCTGACCTTTTAAGAAATGCTTTGCTACACTAAGGTCATAAAGATATTCATTCTCCTTTCTTTTCTTCTAAAATGTAAAATTTGGCCTTTCAAATGTAAGCCCTTGGGCCACTGGACCTGGCTTTGGTGTATGGTGTGAGGTAAGGCTCTCGCATGCTGACTCCTCTTCCTGGCGGGCGGCCATCCTAATTTACTTCCCTCCGCCTCGCAGGTGTGTGACAGGCCCTCAGTGAATGTCAACAAGAGAAAGTCTTGTTTATATCCTGGCTATGAAGCTAAACCTTCCAGGGATGATGCAAGAAGCTAGATCTTTTGATGTCTGAGCGTTCGTCTAGGCCTCAATGGCCATCCAAATTAAATCAACCTACTTGAGAGCCACTCAAGCTTCTGGAAAGAGTGAGCTATTGATCTGGTCCTGAACTGAGCTCCCATGAGCACCCTGCTGCAGAGACTGCTGTTCAGCTGCAATTGCCCCTAAAACCATAGCTCCAAACCTAAGACAATGGCACAAAGCTCATCCCCAGATACCTAAGGTCCATAACAAGGACCGACAGGGGGTAGAGTTTTGTTCAGGAGAGGCCCTCTCAAGAACAAACAGCAGCAGCCAGGACACAGAGGCTCTTCTGGCACAGGAGTTTCTGCAAGAAGCCCCACCAGCTCAGGGAGGGCCTCTGAGCCAGCAAGGTGTCCAGCCCCCAGGCCCTTTTCCTATTGCTCATTCCACATCTGCATAGAATGCTCAGTCTCACCAACCCCTAATCCAGAGTAAGCCCCCCCAACAGATGGCCATATGTTGGGCACAGGGCTAGCATACACTAGGTGCTCAATAGCTATCTTTTAACAGGGTAACTCAGACACAAAGGACAGAGCAGTGAGCAAGACAGGCAAGGTCCCTGTATCACAATTCCTGGTGACAAACACGCACTTCATTGAATATTACCCACTGTTAATTAATTATGAGATTATTAAATCAGCACTGTGGTGTACACTGTGAACAAAAATGGGGTGCTGTAAGAGCTGACCTTTCTAATACTCCCTGGCGGAGGCAGTAACAGGAGTTAGGGGGTCAAGGAGCAGACACACTGAACCACTGAAAAGGCTAATGTAGTCAAGGAAGAACACAAGGGGGTCAGGTCAGGGCGCAAAGCTGAGACTGGAAAGAAAAAACTAGTCAGCTCATGCCCTGCTGCTGGGTAGGGCATCTGGACTTACCCCGAGGAATAGGGAGCCACAGAGGGCTCTAGGCAGAGTCCCCTGCTTAGACCTGCACTTCTGAAAGAACTCTCTGGCTGGACCTCCTTTCTCTTGCAATCACTTGCTTTTCTGCACCTCTTGTAACAAACTCTCTTCTGTGGTTGCTTTCCTTTGCACGTACTCTCTCTAAGTCCTTGGAGCAGGCAGGATGGCCCTTTCTGTGTTCTTGATCGCCCCTCTTCCCAGCCCTCATATTCGGAGAAGCGTGGTGATCATTCTTGCGTTGTGTCTCAGAAAGCTATGCTGAAGCCCGCAGCCGAACACTTTATGGTGAATGGGATATTATTTGGACACGGGGTCAGCAGATACAATCCAGTTAAAACGAGATCATACTGGAACCCAATCCAAGAGGACGTGTGTCCTTCTAAGGAGAGGCGAGTCAGAGAGGGAGAGAGAACATGGGAAGACCCTGGAGACGGGACTGGGGATGCAGATGGAGGTCTGGAGCACCAAGGGTGGCCGGCACCACCGGAAGCTAGAGAGAGGCAGGAGACAGAATCTCCCCTGGAGCGCCAGAGGGAGCTAACCCCATCAACACCTTGATTTCAGGCTTCCAGGCTCCAGAACTGTGAGCGAGTAAGTCCCTGTCGATGGAAGCTACTCGTTTGTTATAGCGGCTCCAGGAAGCTCATACAGCGGTGGATTGAGGAGAAGAACCAAAGCTCAGGCCTACATCCTAACACCAGCTCCACCGTGACCCGACAGTGCTACCCACCTCCTTTCCTCCTGGGAGACAGGGGCATAGCATCCACCTTATTAATAAGAACTCGAAAGAAACCAGCACGTTTGGGTCACACAGTGAATGGGATGCTTGAAACCTCGGGCATCAACACAACTGCCAAGAAGCGCTGTATAATGTAAGAGACAAAGGGGACCAGGAGTTGCATTCTGGGGGACCAGGCACTGAGTTCTAGAAGAAAACGGCTCTTCCTAAAGTTCTTCTGTTGGTTCATACGTCTTTCCTAGTTTCTATTTCTTGGTTGTCTTCATCGCCCTTTTTCCTTCACCCCTGCCCTGACATCTACTTTCCCCCCAATTCAACTCCTGGTCCCCCTTGTTTCTTACATTATACAGCGTTTCTTGGCAATCATGTTGATGCCTGAGGTTTCAGCCACCACATTCACTGTGTGACCCACAGTGCTGCTTTCTTGAGTTCTTATCAAGCCTAAGCCTTCTTCTGCCCTTGCAAATGTGCTTTCACTGGACGTCTATCACGTACCAGGCCCCGGGGACCGACAGTGACCAGGCAGAAGAGCTCTCCATCCACTGGAGAAGTGGAGACGCCCGAACGGCGCTGTCGCCTAACGGACACCCCACTGATGTGCAGCCTACACCCCAGTGACGCTGACCATGGGTCTTTAGCCCCTGCACTCTGACCCGTTTGCACAATGTAGTGCCCATGTCAGCTCGAAGGGACACCCAAAGGCGAGCAAACTTAGTGATGGAAGTCGGCAGGGTCACCAGCGCCCTGAGGACGAACCCAGCAGGAGTAACAGTCCAGCTGGAACAAGAATGGGGGGCCCGTCCGATTAGTCTCCTGGAAATCTGAAACCCGAATGAGGCACTCAACTCACTGTCCAGGCTCACGCTGCTGGCAGTGGTTGGGCCTTCCTGGCTGGAGAGAGGAGTAGCTTGTGAACATTTTAACTGAACTATTATAAATAATGTTATAATTATGAATACACTGCCTCTGGCCTGCAGGGCCATGAGCTCCACCATGTTGTGGCTCCACTGTATACACTGGTGGACTCTGCGCCCCACATGAACTAGCCCTCTGCTCCGTGGAAACCCTCCGAGGTAAGCACAGAGCACTCCCAGGGGTGCGGAAACGTGGGACTCTTGCAGGGGAAAGGTTCTGCTCTGTATTGACTGTCGATTTCACACACAATGGCTGATTTCAAGCTACCAAGTCAGCCAGCTTGCAAAACTTCTAAAGATTTATTTATTTTTAAAGCTTTATTTATTTATGCACACAAGATCTGGGGTACAGGCCAGAGGTGTGGGGGTGAGAGGATTTACCAGAGACAGAGCGGGGAGCAGAACAGGCAGATGGACTGAAACACACTGCTGAGGGGAGCAGCAGGCCAGGCAGGAGAGGTCTGCTGCACTATTTGGGTCACTCCCTTGCCGGGGATCAAACCTGTATTGCAGTGGCTTTGGATGCTTCACAGTGTGGCGCTTAACCCCTTGTGCCACCAGGGAGGCCCTTCCTAAAAATTTAAAAATGGGCTCTGTGAACACTACCTGATGCCCATTTCAAGGCCAGGAAGCTGAGGCTCAGCGATGGTAAGTTAACTGGCCAGGCCAACACCTCGAGAAGGTAGCAAAGGCAGGGCCTGAGCCAGGTCTGCAAGACTGCAGGGCCTGTGCTCCTAGCCACTATTGACCCCTTCCTGTGGCCAGACCTCTTGCCTGGAAGCCAGGCAACCTAGCTCTAGTCCCCATCGCTGTACTGAAAGCTGTGTGACCTTACACAAGTCACTCAATCCCTCTGTGCTGCAGTTTTCTCAACCTATAAAGATGTTGGTCTAGATCATCTCTGATTCCCCTTCCAGTTCATGCTATGACTAGGATCAGAAGCCCTTGTTGAGGCCTGAAATGCAAACTCCACTTCTATTTCAGGAGGAGGAAAACAAGAAGGACCTCGTGAAAAGAAACTTCTAGTTAATGGTGCCTCGTAAGGGTCGGGGTCCAGGCCTGGCTGCACAGTGTTGTCAAAACACAGCTGTCTGCAGAGCCTGGACAGGGGAGCCTTTGAAAACACACGGAGCAGCACCGTTCTGTTGAGAGGGTCGGGGCTGACAGCAGCTCAGCGCAAGGCAGAGAGGGATTCTCACTACAAACAATGACACTGGCCTTGTCAAGGGTCTTGCTTGTTAGTGTCAGGCGGGGAGTGGTCTCAAAATAATAGTGCAGCCAGGGAGCGCGAGTCACTCCAGACGGTTCCCAGGTACTTGCAAGAGAACACGGAACAACGGGCACCTCCTTTTATTCAACGGGAAAATAAAGCTGTTTTCCTTTTAAAAAATGTCCTAAATTCCTTCTAGCTCTGTCTGCCTGGGGCACAGTTAAGACCATAGAGGCATATACTGAAACACGAATCAAATTCCAAGCCAGTTTCCTCATGGCCTCAATCTCAATTGCTCCCCAACTTCTCTTTGCACCTTGGAGCATTCTCCCTCCCCCAACCTCCCAGGGCCTGAGCTCCCAGTCCTCCATATTCAGTGTTTATTACCTGCCAGGTGCTTTGCCCACCTGGCCTTGCCTTGTCAAGAAGCAAGGGAGTGGGGCAGTGTGGCTAAGTGCACAGTCTCTGGAGTTGACAGCCTGGGTTCGAATCCCAGCTCTGTAGCTTGGGCATATTAATACATTCCTCAGTTTTCTCTTCCATAAAATGGGAAGATGAGTTAATGCAATAGGAGCACTTGGCATTGTGAGGGGCACACGGTGGGTGGGTGCAATGCACGTTATCACTACTGTCTGACAACATTCCCGAGCCCGCCCACCCCCCACTAGCCATCACTGTCCTGAATTTATAGGTGAGAAATTGGAGTCAAGTTCACACTGATATGTAAACATGGAACCACAACAGATTCAGTCTAACCAAGGCTAATCCTCTTTACACAGTGATAGTTATTCCATTCAAAAACCACCTACGGGGCCTCCCTGGTGGTGCAAGGGGTTGAGCACGGCAATGTGGAGCTTCTGCAGCCACTGTGGTGTGAGTTTGACCCCCAGCCAGGGAGGGGACCCACATGGCACAGCAGACCTTTTCTGCACTGCCCGCTGCTGCCCTCAGCTGTGTACTTCAGTCCATCTGCCTGTTCTGCTCCCTGTTCTGTCTGGCGAATCCTCTCACCCTTCACCGCTGGCCTGTACCCCAGCTCTTGTATGCATAAATAAATAAAATCTTAAAAATAAACACACACACCTACTGAGCTCCTTCTAGGTGTCCAAGATGCCAAGAAGAAATAGGAGGTGATGTGGGGGTGGGGGGTTCTGAGGTCAAAGATTTTCCATACAAATGAATGGTGATCTCATTCCCAGCCCCAAAGCATAATCTGCAGATCCATCAAACAGGTGGATCTACTTTCAGAGAGTACAGGAAGCCTGGAGACTGTGCC
The DNA here is from genome assembly GCA_019455555.1 of Galemys pyrenaicus. Taxonomy (NCBI): domain Eukaryota; kingdom Metazoa; phylum Chordata; class Mammalia; order Eulipotyphla; family Talpidae; genus Galemys; species Galemys pyrenaicus. Next base: position 7,954,713 of record JAGFMF010011768.1, read on the forward strand.
TCTGTCTTCTTCCAGGAAGCTTCTTTTTAAAACTTGCTGTGCTTAAATAAGGATTTGTGTTTTAGTTTTGAGTTATTGGAGTTCTCTATATATTTGGGATGTAAGTACCTGGTCCTGCAATGTGTCCCCAGTGAGTTCTTTCCTGGGCAGCCTGATTGGGTGACCCCTTTCTCGAAACTTCCATCATACTTAGGAATCAAACCCAAATCTTAGCTTGGCCCACGGGACCACGTGCTGTGGCCTTTATCCCCAAAATGAGTTGAAGCTCATGTACCGCTCTCTCCCTCCCTCTACTACTTCTGCCGACATGTAAGGGCCTCAGGGCCCCTGCACATCCTTTAATCTCTGTCTGGATTATTCTTTGCCAGAGATCCTCCAGTCCTGCCCCCACACTCCCCCAGCTCTCTACTTCCGTGTCATCTCCTCACCACCTACAGTCGCTTCCCCACCCTGCCCTGATTTATTTTTCCTCCAGGCATAGACAATGTCAGCATCTCTATTGGTCCAGAAATTTCCCCTGTGCCCCTTTCTGATCAGCCCCCTCCCTCTACCCCTGTCTAATCATTGCTGGTCTTTTCATTCTAGCTGTGGGTTCTTTTTTTTTTTTAAGATTTACTTATTTATGCATACAAGAACTGGGGTGCAGGCCAGAGGTGAGGGGGAAGTTATCAGAGACAGAGTGGGGAGCAGAGGGCGAGGCAGGAGAGGTCTGCTGTGCCATGTGGGTCAGGTCCCTGGCCAGGGATCGATTTCATGGTATAGTGGCTGTGGATTGCTTCGCAGTGCTGAGACTTAACCTCTTGCACCACCAGGGGGGCCCTCTGTGGGTTTTTAAATGTCATATAAATGCAATTATTGCATTATTGAACACATTATTTAACACAGCATTAGTTGGTGACTCATCCGTTTGCTGTGTATCTCCTTCCACTAGACCGCAAGCTCTGCGAGGGCAGAGACTTCGTTGTGCTTGCTGTAGAGATCTGGTTCCACCACTTAGTACGCAATTACTTAACTTCTCCCTGCCCAGCCCCCCTTGCCCCCACCCCCTATAAACTGGACCCCGTCAAGGATAAATACACCGGTGCATGTAAATCGCACAGAACATTCTGGCTCAGAGGAGACGCTCACTGACATTACTTACAGCTCATTTTATTTATTTTTAAAGATTTATGTTTATTGACTTATGCAGACAAGAGCTGTGGTGCAGGCCAGCGGTGTGTGGAAACAGAGGGGGGAGCAAAACAGGCAGATCTACTGAAATACACTGCGGGGAGCAGCAGGCGAGAAAGGCGAGGTCTGCTGCACCATGTGGGTGTGTGTGTGTCCCCCCCCCCCCCCCCCCCCCCCNTGCGGGGAGCAGCAGGCGAGAAAGGCGAGGTCTGCTGCACCATGTGGGTGTGTGTGTGTCCCCTCCCTCACCACCCCCTCCCTACCTCCCTACCCATATGCCCCCACCTCCCCCTCTGGGCCAGCCGGCTAGAGAATGAACTCATACCAGCCATTGCTTCCGATTGCTAGATAGCGCTAAGACTTTAACCCCTGTGCCACCAGGGAGGCCCCTTACAGCTTAATTTTAATGCACCTTGAAGATAAATGCATTTCTTATAAGACCCTCCAACTCAAAAGATTACAACTCACTCAAGACTCAGATAGTGGCTAGCATTTCTAAGCAACGCATTTATAAGTTAAGGTCTGCTTATGGTGTTTTTAGACATGATGGGATTGTATACTTGATGGACTACAGTGTAGTATATGCTTCATTTTTATATGCACCGGGAAACCAAAAAGTTTGCGAGACCTCCTTTATTGAGCTGTTTGTTTCACTCAGTGGTCTGGAGCCAATCTATGAGCTGTCCCTTAGTGGGCAAGAGAACCTGAGAAGCACCTACCAAATACTCATGGACTAAATAAAAAACTCATATACCTACAGCATTTTTACATATAATGCTTTACGCCAAATCAAGGGAAGCTACTGTTTCCCAAGAAGAATTTATGGCCGGGTATCACTTAATGATTCATTAGGTGGGTCTGTGGTTGTGCGGATGGCCCAGTGGTCACTTATACAAACCGAGCTAGGCCCCATGGCCCGGGGACCACTGTCGTGTGGTTCGTCATTGGCCACTAGAACAGTACGTGATGAGGGCCTCCACCTGCACAGAAGCGCCAGAGGGAGGGAAGGTAACAGGTGCTGTGTCTCCATGTCACAAGAGCAAACCGAGGCCAGCCAAACTATGACAGGGCCGGGACAGAAAGCCCAGTCCCAAGATGTTTGGTGAGGTGCCGCCTGCCCACGGAGCATCTGATCTGCCTGCCTCTCTGCCTTTCCTTGCCAAAACCACATGGTCAAGAGAAAATAAACCACTTTCATCCTGGATACTTTTCTGGCTTGGAAAAAGAACAGAGAAATATCCGTACATTCATGTGCATGTACATTCATAGAATTATTCACAAAAACCAAAAGACAGAAGCAATGCAAGCATCCACCGATGGAGAGAATGATGAACAAATCGAATGTGACCTATACAGATGATGGAATATTATTCAGCCTTCAAAAGGAACAGCAGCCTGACACATGCTACAGGACAGATGAACCTGGAGGACATGAATACTAACTGAAATTACCCGTCACAAAAATTGCATCGCCTCACTCCACTGATCTACGGGGCCTGGAGTAGCCAAGTTGATGGAAGGCAGAATGGCAGTTGCTGGGGGCTGGGAGCACAGGGCGGGGGGTGGGATTTTGTGGAATAGGTATAGTTTCAGTTTTCGGTAGATGAGAAGAGTTTTGGAGATGTACACAAAGTGGTGTACTTCCACCACTTGACTGTGCACTTAACAATCAGTAATATAGTAAATCTTATGTTATAGGTGTTTGGCTGCAATTATTAATCATTTTTAACAAAGAGTTGAGCCTGCATGGTAGATTCTAAATGGCCAAAGGGTCACTTCACCCAATTCACTGCACACCACCTGGCTGAGCAGAATCTCTCTCAACAACCAGTGTCCCTTCAAACCCAGGCTGCAGACACACACACTTGCTGATTCAACGTCATTTCCACATTAAACAGCTTAACAATACCCACAGCCCGTGGACCAACCTGTCTCATTTACATGATCTCTCAGCCAAACCTTAGCAATGAGACCAAGATATCCAAAGCCAGCTCCGTGAGCTGCATCCCCAGACGAGAGGCCCCGAACAGCTTATTCTGCCATGAGGCAGAGGCTTCTACGCCCATAGGCCCCCACTGCGGGGTTCCCAGGCAGAGGATGCAGAACTAACCCAGCCCCAGAGTCACCCTCGCTCCTGCACCATCAGAGCAGGCAGAAGCAGACGCTGGCTCCGGCTCCAGCACCACACAACTGCATCTGCCCCTCCCGGCCAACCGGCCTATCGAGTGCCGGGGGCAGCCATCAGGCCCCAAAGGAGACAGGCAGTGACGCCCCAACAGCCTGAGCACCCCGTGTGGGCACCTGCCCTCCGTCTCCAAGGCAGGCCCATTGGGCTTGAGGTGGGCTTTGGTTCAGAACCCAAACTGGTTCAGAACCTGGTTCTGGTTCAGAACCTGGCGCCAGGGGCGCAGGTCTCCTCCTCTGCGTATGGAATGAACGTGTCCATGTGATAAAACCCCAGAGACGCACACACATGATGCACATGCACACACCCACATGCACACATGCCACACACGCGCATGTACACATATGCACATGCCACACACGTGCATGCACACACATGCATGCACACACACGTGCAAGTCAATCCAGTGCAAACCAAACCAAACAAGGTCGGTCACACATTGGCAACATCAATTTCCGACTCCCCGCTGGCCCCTACTTGTGTACGGTTTGTCACTGGGGAAGCTGGATGAGGCCCACACGGGGACGCCATCCTGTGTTTGTACCGAACACAGCCAGATACAGATGTGTACAAGCCAACGAAGTCAAACACTTAGATGTGCCTAAGTCAAAACGATCTCAAAACAATTCAAATTTTTAAAAATTAAAAAAGCTCTTCAAAGTGCAAAGAACTTCCCCCCACAAGACGCGAATCACTGCTTCCTAAATCCCCCGGAGGAGGCCAGGCGACCCCCTTACCTGAGAGCTGGGGATCAGCGCCTTCCACCAGTGCCCGCCCTTCACCAGGTCCACCTCGCACAGCGGCACGGACACCTTGCCGATGACGCAGTGGCGCGAGAACTTGTCGAAGTCCACCACGGTCAGGAGCAGGGTCCGCCTCTGCGCCTCCAGGAAGGGGATCTCGAAGGTGTAGCGCTCCTCGAACACCGGCTTCTGAGTCTTGCGCTTGACGCCCGTCTGCTTGGAGTTCTTCTGGTCGGGCAGCAGGCACACCTTGACGTAGGGGTTGGAGTGCGCCATGTCCTGGCGGGCGCCGTCGTGGGAGATGGGGGGCGGCAGGTCCCGGGCCTCGATCACCCGCACCGTCAGGTGGTTGTGCAGCAGGTCGTACTGGGTGCTGAAGTGCAGCATGCCCAGCTGGTACTTGGACAAGATCTCCTCGTCGGTCAGGAAGTCCACGTCGTCGCTGTTGGAGTCGAGGGAGTAGAGCTGGGGCTCGAATTTTCTGAAATAATCGTCCGGGGTATAGGTCCGTCTGAGCACCGAGGGCTGGATGGGCTCCTTCTTGGCGCTGAGAACGCCAAACTCGATGGGCTTAATATCGATGAGCGGGGAGCTGGGGCGTCGGGGCTCGAGACCTACACAGTGGCCAGAAGGCACAATTAGCACTACAATGGGGTTGGGGGGAGTGCGGGAGCAGCCCCTTGAAGGGACTGACACTGATTCCCAGACTCTCCAGTGGGTTGAATGCTCATTGCCACCTGCTCCCCCACACCCTGAAATCCTCTTATTTTCTGGAAGAGGCAGCCAGGTGACCTGACCATCTCTACCCGGGCCAGTCACAGCTTCAAAACGAATTGCACATATCAAGTCATCTCCTCTTCACAAGGGACGAGAGAAATCACCCTTTTACAGATGAGGACGCAGAAACTTGCCAAGGGTCACACAAGGAGTAAGAGGAGGCACCAGGGGTGCGGGTCAGCCTGCCTGACCCCACGGGCCAGCTCTAACCACTACCCCATACCTACCCCATCTGCAGTAGGCCAGAGTGCCTGGGTTAAATTCCAATGGCTACTTCCTAGTGAGCCAACTGACTCACTAGTAGTGAGTCATGTGGTTCCAGGCACATTCTCTAGATTCCCTGGGACTCAGTTTCCCCACCTGTAAAATGGAGTCAATTATAGCGTCTGTCTCAAAGTTGGTGAATTCACTGAGCACATGCCTGGAGAGGCCTTGACACTGAATTTGCACATGGCAGGAACCCAAATGGGAACTACTGTCCTTCTTTAAAGACTGGATCAGACGCCCCTCACTATTGGGGTGCTCTCTTCTTCTCGTCAACCAGCTGAGTCCAAGCCTGTCATTCTACTCTAGCAATGAGCTCATGCCAGTCCTTTTTCTTTTTTTTTTTTTTACCAATTAACTAATGTGTGATTGACATACAAAAGCTGTACGTGTTTAATTATTCAACTTGGAGAGTTTGGTGATAAATAAGAACCCATGAGACCATCATCATAATTGATGCCACAAATATATCCAACCCAAAGTTTGCTCCCACCTTATTATTTCATTTAAGAACACTTAACACGAGCTCTCAGCAAATGTCGACGTACTGGTACAGCGTCACTCACTGCCGGCACTGCACTGTGTGAGAGCTCTAGAACATCCTCATCTCTGAGAACTGCAACCCTCTCAGCTCCAGCGCCTCCCCTGGTGGCCAGTCTCCTCTCCGCCCATGAGTTTGACTTAAGATTCCTTACAGAGGTGAGGTCCTGTAGTGTTTGCTCTTTCATGGCACTTTTGCCCAAACACTTGTCTCGTCAGCTAAAATCATGGTGGCTATTTTGATATCTGTGCACTAAATGCAAATCATCTGTGTACAGAGCTGGGCCTGACACTGAGGAATCACATAGTCCAGTGTTATCCAAGAGAAATATAATGGGAGTCTAAAGATAGGTCACATAGGTCACTTAAATTTTTCCAGTGGCCACAAGTTTTCAAAGTGGATAAAAATTGTCATCTTTTACTTATCTAACATTACCCAAAACATGAGCATTTTCATATATAACCAATATAAGAATATCTTAGCGAGTCCTTTGACTTTCCTTTTTCACATTCTCAGAAATCCACCGTGCATGTTAAATGGACAGCACCTCTAGGTTCTGATTCTTTGGGTTGGCCCAGTGAGGGGCTCTGCAGACACACATGTCCAGGGGCTGCTGGCTGGACAGTGAAGGTGGAGACCAGCCCTCTTGTTTCAGTTGGGAAGACAGGCCCAGGCGAGCCCACCACCCCCTCTGCCTCACTATCTCAAGCCCTTGAGCGTCTTTGTTCGAGCCCACCCTTCTTTTTTCTTCCCCATCTACTCCCAGCAAGACCAGACACCAGTCATTTCCACTTGAGTGGGTCTTTCATGAATTTGAAGCTTTTTCCTTCATTAAGTGAATTTCAGACACTGGCTGAATGAGCCAGCAGAAGCACATTTGTAGGGAACAGGGGCTAGGCTTTATTCTCCTTTTCCTCTCCACCCCAATCATGCCATTTGGTCAAACACATAAATACATCGGGACCAACTGGGTCAAATTTGACCCATAAACACATTTGGTTTGGGTTTAAAAGCGAGAAAGTTTCATAGAAAACCCAGACGGCCAGTTTCTCCTTAGAAAGGTCAGGTATTACAGCTACTGCCCTCGATGGAGCACGAACTTTCTGCTCAGCCAGTCCCCACCCTGCATTAGCATCCCCCTGAGGTGAGAGCCAGCAGCATCTGCCGCTGCATCAGGGTGATGTTTCTGTCCAGCCCCTGCACTCAGCTGCTGACACAACCCACCTGGCCCCTGAGGTCCCTGCATCTGCCACTGCTGTATATCATGGTGACAGTCGTTCTTTGGTGTCTGAAATGACAGACACCAGCGATGTCAACCAGTTGAGCCAATTCAATGACACTTGTGATCAATAAAAGCAAAAATCAATCAAAACGATCGGTTCTGACCAGACTCAGCAAAAATCAGGTGCAAGGCACGCCTGTCACACTGCCATTATCTTCCTGTCACCTTGTCTCCTGGATTGTCACTCCATCCCACCCCTCCCGGGGACACCCCTGCCCTTCACATCTTTCCTTGGGGACGTTGCCGAGTCTCTGGAGAAGACTCACCCTTTGACCTGGGGACCCAGCCAATGGGATTCGAATGCCTGGGCTCTGACTGCGGCTGCGCAGTCTTGACCGGCCAGCACCCGCGACTGTCCTGGGAGGGAGCTTACTTGAAATCCTGCGCGTCAGGCTGTACGTGGACTTGGATGTGTCCGAGGATGAGCACCTCCGGTCGGGGGAGCTGGTCCGTGGGGTGAGCGGGACATCGTTGGTTGTATGGACGGAGTCCCCATCCTTGTCACTGCCCCGGCTGGCCATCCTACCGAGGGAAGACGGCTCTGGTTGTTAAAGACCCCCGGGACCGGCCTCTCGGCCCCTGAAGGGGACAGTGCTGTCACTTGAAGGATGCACTGTTAAACAGCACAGTAGCCCTGAACTCTCAGTAATGTCTTGCTTTTTTTTTTTTTTTTTTGCACAAAAGATGAAATGAGGGCTTCCCTGGTGGCGCAGCGGGTTGAGCGCCGCACTGTAAGCATCCGCGGCACAGCAGCGTGAGTTCGATCCCCGACCAGGGAGGGGACCCACATGGCGCAGCAGACCTCTCCTGCTGTGCCCGCTGCTCCCCTCAGCAGTGTGGTTCAGTAGATCCGACTGCTCTGCTCCCCACTCTGACTCTGGTGGATCCTCTCACCTCCCGCGCCTCTGGCCTGCACCCCAGATCTTGTATACATAAATAAATCTTTAAAAAAAAAGATGAACTGATATGAATGAACATTTCCTAACTTAGAACAATCTGCCAAGAGTCCCCATCATTTCAAAGCTGGGCGCGAGAGGAGGCTACACAAACTTATTTGCGATCATGCCACGTGGGGGCGCCACTGTGGCTAAGTGACGCCCGTCAGTTCTTTGGCGGCTGTTTCTACTCACCCGAATTTCTGCGAGCGGTCCCCTTATCTGTAACTTTACAGCTTTTAGAAATATCCTGCAGCAGTGTGTCACTCAAGGTTTCTTTGAGTGGCAGAGTTACAGCTACGAAGGGGCCCTGAGAATCACTAATTTAAGACCAATAGTTCCAAGTGAAGAAACAGCTGTGAATTAGCGGCAGTTCTGACTCAATGTGTTCCTGAGCGGGAGGAGAGGCAAAAAGATGAAGCGCAACGCCCGCGTGGGGGTGGGTGGGGGCAGATGAACTAGAGGAGTGTAGGGTAAAGGCTGATCAGGTCTTTCCACCCTCCCACCACTGTGATGATGGACACCTGCGGTGCTGCGTGTATTCCAGGGTGGGCATGCGCAAGTGGGCGCACCTGTGTTGGACACGGGCTTAAATGGGCGGCGTCATGAGGACGCCAGGACCAACAGTACATACCAAAGAGCAGCAGTGAAAACGAGAGCAGCAGAGAGAGCGCAAAGCAGCCGAGAGGGTGAAATACGCTGGGAGGCCTGCCAGTCTCCCAACCCCCCGCCCCCCCCGCACCCCTGCCTGCCATGTACCTGGCCACCTCTACTAAATAATGAAAAGCCACCGAGGGCTCCAAGACTCTCCTTCCCTGACCCTTCTGCCCAGAACCATCCCGAACCTTGCTCCAGTGCCGCCCTTTCCTGCCGCTACAAGGAGCAACTACTCTCACACTCTGGGTCTGAACCCTGCCTGTTGAGCTTGGCAAGTTCCTTCTCTCTGAGCCTCTGTCTCCCCACCTGTCAGAGGAAGCCCCTCCCCTCCCCCACCTGACCGCTGCTGTGAACACCAGGAGCTACAACGTGCTTAGCGCTACAAGGTGCTTAGGACAGCGCTCTACTAGGTGCTCGTACTAGGTGCTTAACACCCTTAGCTGGCATTACAGCAGAGCAACCCCCAGACCCCCACTACTCTAGAGCTGGGTAGGGCTGCCAGAAGAGGGGAAAGGAGAGAAAAAGCTGGCCGTGCAGCCTCCGGGTCGCTGCTGCTTCTGACAAGCCCCTGCGCTCTCAAGGATGTAGACCGACAGTTTCCGAGGCCACATCCCCCCAAGCTGACATTTAAGCCTGTCGGCAAACTAGTCTAGAAAAATGCAAGTTTCAAATTCTGTGGGGTCTTCGGATGCATCTGTGCATGAAATGAGACTGACTTGATAAGCTTCCAAAGGGTACAAGGGTCACAGCCAGGACAAGACAGGGCAAGCTGTAAGAGGGGGGCGGGGGAGGGGGATGCCCTGTTCTTGCTCGCCCCTGTCCCAATCTGTTAAAGGTGGACTTCGCAGATGACACATGGTAGGAAATGGGATTGTAGGGGGCCATCATTCCTTTCTCTCTCCCTTCAGGGGAAGCAGCAGAATCTTCCAACCAAGGCAGGACTCACGTGCATGGCCACTGGGTCCTCTTTCTGTGAAGTCAAATCTGGTCGCCAAGGACCAGCCTAAATGCCATCACCCTTTGCAGCCTTAGCTGAGTCCTCAGTCACAAGCACCAGTGTTTGCCCAAATACCCCCATAGCACCATGCCTCCCTGCCCCTCCTGCAGCACGGAGTCATGCTGTTCCCTCTCCCCAGAATGCTTTTCAGGCCCTTCAACTGCCTGGCTCCTTATCACGCAGGTGTCAGTTCCAAGGGCTGAGCGGCCCCAGCCTTCCCATCCCTACCAGACAACCCTTACCCCTGCACCTCCTTACCTGCATGTCGCTCACCTTTCATTCTGACTCACTAGTTTATCTTCTGCCTCTGACGCGAAGCCACCGCTGCTTACTCAGTCCTGTCAAGAAGGCATAGCAGGGCCTCCCTGGTGGCGCAGTGGGTTAAGCAACGCACTATGAAGCAAACTGCAGTCACTGCAGCACAAGTTCGATCCCTGCTGCCGGCCAAGGAGGGGACCCACATGGTGCAGCAGACCTTTCCTGCTGTGCCCGCTGCTCCCCTCAGCGGTGTACTTCCATAGATCTGCCTGTTCTGCTCCCCGCTCTCTGTGGTGAATCCTCTCACCCCCCACACCTCTGTCCTGTACCCCAGTGCTTGTATGCATAAATAAATAAATCTTTAAAAAAAGAAGGCATAGCACCTGGACGTATGGGGCAGTCCATGTTTATTTTCTGAATGCATGAATGAATGACTGACAAATGGATGGCCACCTCCTTTCTGTGGCTCCTCCAATTCTCTGTCATACAGTGATCTGAGTACATGGCAGCCCTCCTGTGCTGGGCATGCTTCTCAATGGTGAGACATGATCAAAGGCACAGGTGTTGAGCAACCTACTAAGTGCCTTTTACAGATGGGGCAATGGAGGCCTGGCACCTGAGCAACCTACTAAGTGCCTTTCACTGATGGGGCAATGGAGGCCTGGGCATGGGCTATGGGGCAGGATGAATAGTTAATTGGCACCTCTGTTATGGGGCAGAAGCCCATGGAGTCCACCACACAACTGGGTATCCCCTGTGAGATCTATAGATCTCTGCACACAGTAGGTACTCAAGACACTCTTGTCAGACAAATAACTTGACTTTAATTCACTCTTCAATGAGAGTATTTCTGGCAAAGCCCCAAAAGGAGTTGTTTATATTGACATTTTCCTGACACTCACCAGTTCAGCCCAGGAAAGCTGGGGGTCCCACATGAAGGAAACATACGTGAAAATGAATGGTGTGCCCCGCCCCCTTCACACAAACACAGGGCCAGCCCATCTGCCACATGCCACCTTGTAGAGAGACATGTCCCCGGGTTCTCGGCTCAAATGTCACAGTAGTCACAGCACTGCGGAGCTGCTCACTTGACATTTCTACTCCCTGCTGTTTGATAACTTGCAACTGCCCACTTGGTAAATAAATCTGGGGAAAACACAAGCTGTAAACTCACTTTTTGAATGATTTAACCCGCCTGCTTCCCCTCTACAGATTTTTAACATTTTACATTATGTTGGGTGTTAAAAACACGCAAAGTACTGCCTAGGGTTCCAGCAAGATCTGGTTCATTCTGGAAGCACAGAGACCATGGACAGCTCTTCATGCTGCAGACTGCACAACTCAAGGGGTGCCAGTCAGGACACCATGTGGACGGGGCCTCCGGGAGCTGTGTTGTGGGTTGGGCGGGCTGGGAAGATTCAGTCCACTTGTCTGCCCAGAGTCCCCACTCCTATCCCAAGAAAGTCTTCTGCTTGCACAGAACAGAGCAAAGCATAACGGTCCTCCAACTCAGTGTCAGCGCTAAGGGTGCACATCTGTAACACTCACCTCCAGGGCGTGGGGGCAAACAGGTGCCCGACAGCAGCTTTCAATGCACATCAGGGGTCCCCACCAGATCACAAGAAAATCTGTATTTGTTAATCTGGCATTCAAGACTCTCATGGATAACCTGAGCCTGCAGACTCATGTTCTAATTCCCCCAACTTTTCCTAGATGTAGAGTTCATCTGTCCTGTTTGCATGCCCTGGATTCAGTCACAGCACCAAACTGTCTCTCATGAAGGTCACCAAATGACAAGATCAAGTCCACTGCCTAACTTCACAAAGAAGTATACCAGCACACAGCCACACCCAGCTGCCCATTGTCCATGGCTGCTTTCACACTACAATGGTAAGATGAGCAGTTGTGAGAGGAGATGAAGCCCAGGAAGCTAAAATATTTACTGTAAGTCCCTTTATAGGAAAACTTTACCAACCCCTGATCTACTAGCCCAGCATGTGTGTTTCATGTGAAAAGGACCTTTTCCTGATTGCAGAGTGGTCAGGCAACCCAGACCTGACCCACTGTACCATCTCCTGTGCTCAAAAGTAACCGAGACAGGACCCAAGGGCAGTGAGTCTGTTTTGATGTTGCTAAGAATAAGGTGAAGAAGAAAGCAAGGCTTAAGAATGAGGCCAATACAGAAGAAGAAGAAAAAGAAAGAACACACCCAGGTCATCATCGCAGCCCCTGGATCCAGCTATGCCTGAAGGCACACTCCCTGGATTTTCCATAACAAGATTCTATGCAGGATGGCATCTGGGCATGCAGGATGTAAATGCGCAGCTCTTAGGGCAACTGGACTTAGGTACTTGTTGACCACCGTGGTGGGTTTTAGAACCTCTGGGTGTAGTGACTCTCCCTGGCCTTTGGATACTGCAGTGCCTGGCACACAGGGTCCACCAGAACAAGAGCGAACAAAGTCCCCGAGACTCACCTAGATGACTAACACTCTGCAGTGCCTGGCACACAGGGTCCACCAGAACAAGAGCGAACAAAGTCCCCGAGACTCACCTAGATGACTAACACTCTCAAGGTTCAGTTCTGCCTGTAGGTTAATCAGTCGTCAATAACCATTTTTTGTGTGAACAAGACAAATAAACCCTGTCCTCGCTGAGCTGGCATTCTCCTGAGCATGGAGTCAAAGACACCAGATGGTGCCCACCTCCACCACACGGGGCGCTGGGAAGTGGGAATGCTCTCTCGATTAACAACTTGGTTTCACCAACTATCTCAAATTTATACACACCTGCAAGATTCAGGCTCAACCCACAAATAACAGAAGAGTTCCTTAAGATTGCCTTGACATCAGTTTAAATCATCTCTATCGGGCCTCCCTGGTGGCGCAGTGGGTTAAGCAACGCACTATGAGGCAAACCGCAGCCACTGCAGCGCTAGTTCGATCCCTGCTGCCGGCCTCCCTGGCCTCTCCTGCTGTGCCCGGCCTCTCCTGCTGTGCCCGCTGCTCCCCTCAGCAGTGTGCTTCTGTTGATCTGCCTGTTCTGCTCCCTCTCTCTGTGGTGAATCCTCTCACCCACCCCACACCTCTGGTCTGTACTCCAGTGCTTGTATGCATAAATAAATCTTTAAAAAAATAAACAAATAAATAAATCATCTCTATCCCTACCTAATGACAGAAATGAATATTCAGTACTGTGGCAAGCACATTATATGCATAAGTCATTACTCTTAAGACTGACCCTGGAAGTTCTATTGTTCCCATTTACAGATGAGGAAACCAAGGCCAAAATGGAATACAAAGAATCATGTACATTTATGATCATTAAAAAGCTGCCAAGCAGTCTCGGGTTCTTTTCCATATACCTGTCTGTGCAATCACCATAACAACCCTTTAAGATAAAAACTATTACTTTTATCAAATAGAAATAGAAAATCAAGACACAGAGAGCTCAAGCTACTTGCCCAAGGTTACAGAATTAGAAATAAGCAAGGGAAATAGGCTTTGAAGATGCAGAGCCAATTTGCCTTGGAAATATTTAATCCTTGCTGCTGAGAAGAGAAAGAGGATTAAGTCATGACCCCCAACTTGAAGGGAAAGAGGGGGTACCACAGACTTCTAGATCTCAACCCAAGGATTTATCTGAGATGGCAACGGGTCCCTGCTGGGGCTCCAACCGTGGGTGCTGGGACCTCACTTGGTCTCTCTGCCCTGCTCCGCCCCCAGTTGCACCAAGAGAAGTTACACCTGCTGATTCCCAGGCCTGATCACACCGTTCCTCTAACCCAGACCCCAGCCAGACTCTGACCACGTTCCTCTCCCAGCTACGGAGAGGTGGACCCGACACGTGGCTAAGAAGCTCCAAAACTGCGTTCCCAAAATATCTGAGCGACTGGCAGATGGAGATGTTGTATGCGGGCGCGGGAGGAGAACGAATTGGAAATAAAATGAAAGATGCCGGAGAGAACATAAACAGCGTTGGAGGACAGGATGGAGCCTGGCATTGCTTTTCTGCTTCCCCATTTCTGAAGTTCTCGTTGAGATCAGCAAAAAGCCACTTGTTTGTTCATCTCCTCCACCCATCCGGCAACAAATGTTTATCGGGCATCCACTCTGTGCCAAGCACAGCACCAGGTGCTTGGGACACTTGGTCACTCACCTGGATGGCGCCGTTTAGAACCTGGAAGGTGCACGGCTCTCTCTCTACTTGGCACGGGACTCAACGCGATCCCAAGTGCCTGCACGCTTAGCATCACATAGCTCATGTCTGGGAGCTGGCTGAACTCGAGCTCCACGATCAGCTGGTCTCACCAGCTTGCCAGACAAAACAGAGCATGCCCATGGGCAGAGAGGTCACTGGAAGCTCAGCCCAGCCCTCTTTCACCCCCCCAATCCTCGCTGGGAGGAGAGGTCTTGACTTCGCTTTCAAGGAAGTTCAAAGCAGTTGTACTTACAGCCAGGGCGGGGTCTGGGCAGGAAAAGGTCCCAGAATTTCAACTTCATCCTCACTCGACTGGCAGCAGCTGGACTCATAGCACTTCTGACAGCAGTGCCGGCAAGTCCATCTGCACAGCAGCAGATCAGAGATTCTAGAAAGAAAACCCTGAGGCCATTGGGGGAGGTGGGCAGGGGAGAGGGGAGAGGGGAGGTGAGAAGGGTGGAAAGGAGGGGGAGGAAAAACACCCGAAATTAAGCCGATGCCTGATGAGAAATAATGACATTCAGGAGGTCTGTCTCCGGCTGAACACTTAGAACAAAATGTTTTCCATTTCTATTTACCAACTGCAGGCACAAAGATGGCAAACACCAACTCGCTGCAGCCGTTAATAGCGAGCAAAACATTTGCAGGTATTTTCTTTTGTAGTTTATGTGGATGTCTTTGTCGACATGTGGGCGGTGCACGCAGTACAGTGAGGGCCACACAATATGTTCTCGAGACATAGGAAATATTACCGTCTTCTCGAAAGCAAAGCAAAAAAAATTTTTTAATCATCATCTCAGTGACATGACATGACAGTAAACAAAGATAATCCGACAGAATAAGGAGGTAGAGTGGGAAACCCGTCTTGTTAAGGGGTGTCCTTTCACCCGGGAATCTCCCTTGCATGGAAAGACATCGAAATGTGCCGTTACCAACATTTGGTTATTGTTTCCTATCAAAACCCCCATGGCCCCACACAAGACTCCGAAATGAAAGGCAAAGCAGCGCTGGATTAGAAACCAGATCAAACAAATCATCCAATGAACTCACCTCGTTTAAAGGTTCCAACTGCCCTTTTAATATCCGGGATGAAGCGGGGGGCACAGGGAGTGAGGGGGTTTCAAAAGAGAGACATAAGACCAGTTTAGCGATATTCCGGCAACTCCAAGAAAGAAAAAAAACCCACAAAACCCTGCATCTTCGCACTTACCATCCTGGAAAGGGAGCTGACTTGCTAACCAGGTGTTGCTATGTACAGGCTGCTAAGAGCCTCCTGGCTAACCAACACCGAATAGATGGGAAACTTTAGCATTTCGCTTTGATTTGCACCGTATGTTGCTATGAATCAGAGCGGGGGGACAGAGAGTCATGCTATCCAAGGCAGCCACACTTCAGGGAGCAAAGCTTCCTTTGCAGAAATAGCCATGAAGTAAGCCCGAAGGACATGATGAGCCGCGAGCAGGCAGGCAGGCAGAGTGCATGTCACGACACCCCCCCCCCCCCCCCCCCCCCCGCCCCCCCCCCCCCCCCCCCCCCCCCCGCAGGCCCTACCTTCCCATGCTGCTCCAATGGCGATGGTGGGGAGCTTCCTAAGACCACCCACAAATAGAGGGAGCCCAAAAGGCAGGCACAATCTGGTCCTGGGGAGGGGGAGGCTGCCTCCTTCCCAGCCCCACCCCTCAGCCCATCTTCTCAAAGACACCCGCCCCCTCTTCCAGGGGAGTCTTGAAGATTTTCCAAATGGGCCAGGTGAGTCAGGTGGGCTAGGAGGAGCCCCCCCAGACCCGTCTGGGACCTTCCGGAGGTGGGATGCAAACTCAGAACTTCAATCAAGGGGGAGAAAGGTCTCCTTTTTCGGTTCTCTTTCAAGGAGGCTGTCTGCATCTGGCAACTGCTATCCCCGTTCAGACCCAGGAACTCCCCGCTTTTTACACAAAAAGAGCAGATCCCAGCTGCCGTATCCAGCTAGAATTGAATAACGTGGCATCGTGTCCATTTGTCCAGTTGCCTTCTGTTGATACCAAGTGATCCTGCTTTTCTATGATGCGAGTGACATAAAGTTTCCTTTTTTACATGCTTTTTAACAAAGGAAAACAGCAATTCTATTTTATGGAGAAAATATTAAGTAAATACCAGGGTGGGAGGTAGCTGGTGAAAAGTTCAAAATCCCCCAAGTGGTGAGGGGGAGACTGCAGCTGGGAAGCAAAGCATGAAGTCATAAACTCCGCCAAAGCAAAACTCAGTGCCCTCCAAGGGCAAGACCTGAGTGGGGGGGTCCTGCAGGCAGTCCTGTGATTTGACCAGTCAAGTCGGGGGGCCACTCTGACCCTTTTCTGTAGCGGGAAGGCTAAGTAAGGACACTACGAAAAAGAATGGAAATGTACATGTGTCGTCCAGCCGCAGAACATCTGTACCCTTTGAGGGCTCTGAGAACAAGGTGACCTGTCCAGACCAATGGGAACCCGCTGGGCACAAGGGACCGTCCTGGCCCATCCAGCCGTGAACGAAGCAGCAAAAACTCTGCCCTCGCGTGGTTACGGGAGACAGTGCTTCAGAAATACTTCTGACAAAGCACAAGGATAAAGCGCTGCTTTCCCACAACCCATACCCATCTCTGAATTGGGGCAATCTTGTCTAGGCACTTGTTGATCAAAAACAAAACATTCATAAAACCACAATGAGCAGAATCTCCCTCAGAGTCGCGGGGAAGCAGCTGTCATCTCCTGCCCAGGCCCAGGCCCGAGAGGTCTGTCCGGGCCACAGGTAAACCCGGGAAGCTGAAGCAGTCGGGCTGAGTGTTAACTCACTTTGTTTGACCCTGTGGTGGGGACTGATTCAAGTCAGGAAGAAGCAGAAAGAAACCCCAGATTTCCTACAACAGGGGCTGGCAAGCTGGGAGTCTCTGGCCTGTTTTTGCACGGCCCTCCAGCTATGAATACTTTGCACATCTTTATGAAAAGTCTGGAAAAAGTCAAAGGCAGAGGAACACTTCCGATTTCAGTGCCCACAGTAAGTTTTATAGGAACACAGTCCCGCCCATTGGGTCCGTGAGAGCCCATGGCCTTCAGCACCAAAGTCAGCCTTGACACAGACCAGGCAGCCCTCCAAGAAGAAAACGCCCACTGGTCCTTCACAGAAAAGGAAGGCAAGCCAAGTGACCCGGCCATGCCCACACCACGTGCTTGGCACCCCCTCCACCTCTTTTTGGGGCACACCATGACCACTAGGAGTGGCGTTGCCGTGGGCAAGTGACTTAACTTCTCTGTGCTGAAGGCAGTTTTAAGGTTCTAGGGTTCGTTCGCCATTCGACTGTATTCTGAGGGGTAGGGACCGTGCAGTTTTCACAGCTCTAGCCACATAGTAGGTGGTCAAGCAGGTATTTGTTGAGCTCGTAGAACAGTCCCCCTCCTCCATAACATCCAGCACACAGTAGGTGCACCTAATTGTGACCTTGGCTGAACTTGAAAAGAGGACACAGGGATTCTGAAGGGAAGCCAGGGGCTCCTCTAAGCCAGGAGATGGAGGGGGGGTGAGGGGGTTATGCCAGGCGAGGGATCCCGCAGGCTGAGAAGTCTGAGCACAAGATGAGAGGAAGTGTAAGCCAGAGGGGGACAGGGGCCAGCAGCCCCCCAGCTGTGACCCAGAGAAGAAGTGAGTCCAGATGCCCCTGGAATGGGGGAGTCTGTAGGCTTCTCCTCCCAAGTAAGCGGCTCTGCGGGTCTGACTGCTTGACCTTGGCGCTGACCTGTCACTGCTTCCCTCCCTTTCTCCCCGACAGAGGTCTCTTAATCAAGCCGTCCTCCCTCCCTTCTCTCCCACCCCCCCAAAAAAGATAATTGGAAATTATTTCAGCCCAAGCATTATTGGGGTAGTTTCCCCAAGGTAGCGAGGTTTCACAACTGCCAACCCCCTGTGCAATGGCCGAAAATAATCGTCCGATCCCACTACCAGCAGCACGCCTCTCGAGTGTCCCCCAACCCTTAGCACCCAGTGCCCGGGAGAGAAGACGTCCTTGTCCCTCCCGGCCAGAACAGCTGCCTCAGGCTCGCTCAGCCGGCCAATTAGCCGGAGCCGTCACCACGGCAACGGCAGCTGGCGGGCCGGGCGGCTGGCTCGCCCCGGGCCACCCTCCCCGCAGCCCCTCCCCTGGGGTGGGGTGCAAGCGGGAGGGGGAGGGGGTAGTGCAGAGAAAAGTCTGCCCCACCCCCATCAACTCCCCAGGAGGCGAGGGCGTGCCTGCAGAGTCCACATGGGGCCCTTCATCCCGGGGTTTGGGGGTCCCCAGCCTCTTTTTTTGGGGTGCGTCCCCGCCGCTGCACAGGTGCCTGCGCTCGAGCACCCTTTTTCTCGAGGCAAGTTTGTACGCGCCTAGCCGTGCGCCCTTCCTTCCGCGCGCTCACAGTCAGAGGGGCGCGGCACCCCCCCACCCACACCGCGGACCTGCCCCCCAGCCTCAGCCCTACCTGGATGTACGCCATTTTCGCCCGCGCGCACTCACTCCGGCCCGGGCATGGCGCCGCCACGGCCACTTTGCCCTCGCCAACAGGGGAGGGGGGAGAAAGCAAAGGGGGAAAGAAAGAAAAAGCAGCCGGTGGCCCCAGACGTGACTGGCGTGGCTGATGAGAGGCGCCCGCCCCTCCGCCGGCCGCCCCGTCCTTGCCTTTCCCTGCGTGGCGGCTCCCGGAGTCACAGTCGCCTGCCTCCCAGGTTGGGAGAGCCTGGGCGCCCCGGCCCCCTCGCCGTCCCGCGCCCCCTCTCCCCGAGGCCTCCCCAGGCTAGAACAGGGCCGGGGCGCCGGGGGAGGAAGCCCGGGGCAGTCGCGGGGACTGCAGCTACCGGGCGCAGGCGGGGCGGGAGACGCCGAGGCCCGTGCGCGCTAGAGGCGGGGGAGGGGGTGAAGGTGGGGAAGGGGGTGGGAGGGGGCGGCGCGCGGGTCAGCCCATCCGGTCGCTCGCTCGCGGGCACCTAACGGGAGCCGAGCCCCGGGGCGGCTGCGACGCCCAGCAGAGCACCACCCAGCCCGCCGTGGAGTCTGGAGCCCCGAGGGTCCTCCCCATCCAGGCCTCTCCCAGATCAGCGTGGAAAACTTTATTCCCGCCCCACCCGACGCGCCTAGAGCTGTTGCGGCGAGAAACGCAGAGGCCAAGGAACAAATCTCAAGTTGAGGTGGGTGTAGGGCGCCGCGAGAGGGGTGTCGCCGCCGGAGCGAGAGGGGGCGCGCGGAGCCAGCGGAACGCCCCCCTGCCCCGAAACCTGCCGGAGTAGCGCCCTGGGCGCAACAGGTCTGGCGAGGGGCGGCCCGTCAGCGCCACCCAGCGTCGCGCCCGGCGCGGTGCGCGGCTCGGCCGGCTGGCAGCTCCGCGCGAACGAGCGTGCGCCCCGGGGCGTGTCCACCCGCCTGCCGGGGTGGCGGGGCTCGCTGGGCCCCGACGCCTCGGCGGAAACCGGCCCTCCCTCCCACGGCCACAGAGCTGGGCTGGCTCTCCGTTGAGGGCTTTGGGATGGAATATTGCCCTCCGCCGCTGGTCGTGCCAAATGCCTGGCCGTCTCCCGTCGCCAGTCGCCAGTGTATCAGGCTTTTGACCTCCCAGCCCTCTGTCTTTTCATCCGTTGTAAGATCTCTGCCGTGCCAGTGCGCAAGGGCTGCGTTGTGGGAATAATGGAGAAAATAAATGTGGGATAAACAAAAAGGTGCAACGTATGTCTATTTTGTGTCGCAATCTAGCGTACCTGTGCATTTTTGAGCGTGCCAGATTTCATTTTGGAGCGCTCGTGTCACGCGCTTGCGTGCTTGAACTTGGGCGGGTATTTTACTCGACACTTCACAAGCACACGTTCCTTCTCATCGGCCTTGCGCACGCCTGTCGCCTACCACACCACTTCGTGAGTCAGCTCTCAACGGTTGTTGCTGGTGACGCCTCTTAACTTCGTGGGAGAGGGCCTGGAATTATCCCCAATTTACAAATGGGGAGACTGAGCCACAAAGAGGGGGAGCCACTCTACTGAGCCTCGAGGCTGCAGGCCTCACCCCAGTGGGATGCACGTGGTGTGTTTCTGGCGCTGAGGGAGGGTTTACCACTGGGGAGTGGACTTCACAGAAAAGCTGGCACCGAGCTCCCCTGGGAGACTTGAGGTTGGTGCTGGACTTCACTGGGGCTTTCCAGCCAGAGCAGCCAAGCTTTCTGCGGCTGTTTGCCAGATACTGTTTTAAACCTTTTCCACAAATTCAGTCTTTTAATTTCTGCTCATCCCGAGTGGACACTATTACTATCCAAACTTGAGGTGAGGGAAAGGGAGGCATAAGATGGTAAAGTAACTTGCTGGGGAGGAGGTACAGGGATCTAGGAGGTAGGAGTCAAACCTGGCCAGCCTAGCCAGAATCCTTACCCTAGCCACCGTGCTATACTGCCCAGCGATGCCGGAGCTTGGGAGGTGGGGGGTGAAATTCTTAGGGTTAGCTTGGCACCTTAATCCCTCAAGGCATAAAGCTCTGAGAATACTAAGCGCCCCCCCCCCAATGAAGCAGGTTATGAAAATGGGGGTCATCGAACCTAGTTCTGGGGTCACGAAAGGTTTTCATGGATGTGAGCAACTGGCATGCAGTTGGTGCTTAATAAATGCCTGTTGAGTGAGAGATGCCATAATCATCGCTCACATGGATGCATGCAACTCTTCTGCGGTTATTAGGGCTGTGTGCTGAGCACTTCATATGCTTGCTTGTTTAGTATGAGTTTGACCAGAGTCCCACAAAATGGTGCTGCCATTGTGCCCTTTACAGGCAAGGAGGCTGCAGCTCAGAGAGGGGAAGTGGTCACCCGGTAAACAGGTTAGAGTGATGGGCAGCATCAAAAAGCAGTCCTGCTTCGCTCTAAAGGCCCAGATCTCCACGGCTGTGCCATCCTCTCCAGTGACAGAGGGGTGTGATTCATCCCGGGAGTGTCCAGTGCCACTCTGAGACTGGATTTCTGGATCCCCAGCTCTGTGAGCCACCTGCCTTTCGCAGGGACCCACATTCCAGCTTCGAGGTATAACCTGGGCTCAGACCAAGACTGCCTGTGTGGACAAGGCAGCTGGGTTTCAGAGACTGACAAATGCAGGGAATCACATGAACCTGTGCTGTGATAAAGAGAGGCCCCAGGGGCTGTGGGGTACAGAGGACTAGCCCAACCTAGTGTGGTAAGGTCAGAGAAGACTTCCTGGAGGAGGTAACATGAAGCTGAATACCAAAGAATAGAAGATGGTGCTTAACTGGGGCCCATAGAAAGAATTCTGGGGGGCTCCATGAACTTCAAAAGGAAAATAGTTACCTCTCTGGTGTCATTAACCCCTACCTGAAACCCAGCATCTCTTCTTACTACATGTGCAGCCGACAAACGGCAACATTATTAGCACTTACCTGGGACTTTGTCACCAAAAGAGATGAATTCCAGTCATATCAGGTCACAGTTGTCGCAAATAACTGGAGGTTTCATTTACACACTTTACTGCTTGAACATCACCGCCGCAGCTAGGCCCACCGCAAGATCTGTTTTAATGCACTGATGAAGCAGCCTATTACCCTATTTACATTGGTTTTAATGTTTTGGTAAGTGTGTAGCAATGCAATTATAACTCCATTCTAGTCCATGTATTCTATGATTTTTGAAAACATAATTCTGAAGGCCTCCCTCGTGGTGCAGCGGGTTGAGCGCTGCACTGTGGCCCTTCTATGGCCACTGCAGCGCAAGTTCGATCCCAGCCAGGGAGGGGACCCACCGGGCGCAGCAGACCTTTCCTGTCTCGCCGGCTGCTCCCCTCAGCAGTGTGTTTCAGTCCATCTGCTTCTTCTGCTCCCCACTCTGTCTCTGGTGATTCCTCCTCTCACCTCCCATGACTCTGGCCTGTCCCCCAGCTCTTGCGTGCAGAAATATGCATACGACCCGCTGCAGCCTGCTGCACCGCCAGGGAGGCCTTCAGAATTATGTTTCTAAAAATAAATAAAATCTTTTAAAAAAACCCATAATTCTGAGATGGACTTCAATAGACTGGCAAGGGCTCCGTGGCCCAGAGAGGGTTAAGAACCCCTGAAGGCAGCGAGTGTGTCCAGGTACGAGTGGGGAGCACCAGTTGTACTCCCACTGGAACGAGGAGGGGCTGGCGCCAGGTGAGGTTCAACAGGTAGGAGAGCCGGAAATCGGCAGCCTGGTAAGTTTCCGCACAGAACAGCAGGATGGGTCACACTCAGAGGTCTGCAGGTGTCCGTGTGTCTGCGGGCCTGGGTCAACACGTCCGGAGGAGCGGGAGGACCCAGAAGGAGGGAGGCTGGAGGAGGCAGGTTTTCTGGGGAAGAGCCGGGTTTTGTGTTTTGACATGCTGAATCTCAGGTATGTATTACGCAAGCCTCCCCAGAGAAACCCAGTTCGGCCCAGCTTAAGCAAAGAAGAATTTATGAGCTCACCGACTGGCAAGTCCAAGGGCAAATCCTCCAGGCCCCGCTGCACTTAGGCACGCGGTACGGTGAGGACTCTGCGCTCTGTCTCTGTCCATAGCTCCCAGGTAGGCCCGAACATTAGATCTGTCCCCCATGCTCCAGCCAGCGTAGACTTGCTCTCCATAGCAGAAAATGGTCATTTTTGATCTGAACCTTATACTTAACCGTTTAAGCTCCAAAAGGAGGCGAGACTTTGGATGAAATCTTAAGAAAATCTCTAGTTGGGGCCTCCCTGGTGGCGCAGTGGGTTAAGCAGCGCACTATGAAGCAAACAGCAGCCACTGCAGCATGAGTTCGATCCCTGCCACCGGCCAAGGAGGGGACCCACATGACGCAGCAGACCTCTCCTGCTGTGTCCACTGCTCCCCTCAGCAGTGTACTTCTGTTGATCTGCCTGTTCTGCTCCCCGCTCTCCGTGGTAAATCCTCTCACCCCCCACACCTCTGGCCTGTACCCCAGTGCTTGTATGCATAAATAAATAAATCGTTAAAAAAAAAGAGAGAGAATCTCTAGTTGGTCCTGCTTGGCCCTCATGTCTATCTCTGTCGCAAGGGCCCAGCTCTCTGCTTGAGCCAGCCAGGACCAGGTGACCAGAGACGTGCGGGCGTGGCCAGTCAGGATGGCAGGGAACCCATGGAGAGACTAGGACGAGAAAGAGATGCTTGGGGGGACAGAGATGACACACCCACAGTGAGGACCTGGTGGGACACCTAGCTGGCCAGTTCC
Organism: Galemys pyrenaicus; assembly: GCA_019455555.1. Lineage (NCBI taxonomy): Eukaryota > Metazoa > Chordata > Mammalia > Eulipotyphla > Talpidae > Galemys > Galemys pyrenaicus. Next base: position 7,977,917 of record JAGFMF010011768.1, read on the forward strand.
AGAGCTCACCCCACCTAACACAGAACGGCACCCAGCACTGAGGGGCAGCGGATGAGACTTCGGTCACCTCCTGTGACACCTCGGGGTTCATGCCAATCTGCAGCCTCTAAAAGGAACTCTCCCCTTCTCCCTCCAAAGACCCAGGCACGCGGTGCTGGTTCTCTCTTCGGGGTCTTTGAGAAGGTAGTTGGAGTTGGCAATGCCAACCTCAGGCCCCGGGTTACCTATTATAATCAAAAAGCCTGTAGCTAGCACCCCCCAGGGGCGGAGCACATGTGGTAAGCTGACTTTCTGCCTTACAGCCTGATGACTCCGGTCCTCTAAGTCAGTTTTAATTATACGGCTCCGAGCGTGTCATTCAGATCCTCTTTTAGCGGTGCCCGAAACCCGGGGCAGGATTTCTAGACACCGGGGAAGTAGGAAGCTCCAGGGTAATTAAATAGCTGGAAATAGAAGGGCAGTCACCTGTTAGGTGTGCGCCCCAGAGCTGACATCACCAAGCGACTCCCCCGGGTGTCAGCCCCTCCTCTCCGGGGCCTGTGGCTTCCCAGCCTCGCCTACGTGGTTCTCGGTGCCTCAGTTTCCTCACCTGCAGAACGGGAATATCGCTGCACTCCTGGGGCCGGCAGGGAAACCCACGGGAAGCCCTGGTGCGTGGCCCCATATAGCGGCACTCATGTCTGTCCTCATGGCATGGACTTCATCTGTGGCCGCGGTGCCCCTTGTTCTCTTTTATAACATGACAGGGGGAGGATGGGAGAATATGAGATCACATCTGGCCTCCAGAGTCGCTAGACCTGGATCTGAGCGGTGCTGCCTGTCGCACTCACACGTGTGACTTCAGACAGACTCATGTCTGTCTCTGTCGCAAGGGCCCAGCTCTCTACTCGAACCAGCCAAGACCAGGTGACCAGAGACATGCGGGCGTGGCCAGTCAGGATGGCAGGGGACCCATGGAGAGACTGGGACGAGAAAGAGATGCTTGGGATGCCTGCTTCAGCAGAGGGGACGCCACGATGTCCCTCCCTACGGAGGGCCCAGCCATAGTCGCCCCTTGGCACGGGGCCTGCCACTGCAGAGGGATTCGGGACACGCCAGCTATTGCTGCTTTTCTTTTTTTTTTTTTTTTAAAAGATTTATTTATTTATGCATACAAGCACTGGGGTACAGGCCAGAGGTGTGGGGGTGAGAGGATTCACCACAGACAGAGCGGGGA
>JAGFMF010011768.1:7979299-8043341 GCA_019455555.1 Galemys pyrenaicus
CCCCCCCCGGCCGGCAGCAGGGATCGAACTCGTGCTGCAGTGGTCGCGGTTTGCCTCATAGTGCGTTGCTTAACCCACTGCGCCACCAGGGAGGCCCTATTGCTGCTTTTCATTTGCAAAATACCAGCACATCACAAAGACCGTCGCTGTCGTTCAAGTCACCGTGCTAGGTACTTCGTTCACCCAGAGCGGTTTTCCTTTTTTTGCTCATGGCCAAGGCTGAGAACAGAAGCCACACCACACACCGGGACGGGCTTTCTCAAGCCTGAGTATGCAGGGCGGAGTGGGCGGTGCTAGCTAGTATGAGCGCCTGTTTTCACAGTCCTCACCCAAAGACTGACGCAGCCGGCTTAGGAGCAGGGTCTGGGGATCTCCACTTCCGAACCAAGAAGATGCTGGTCCAGGTGGGCCCACGTATGATCTTGACCTTGGCAATCTAGGACCTCAGCCTTGTGATGGTCACACACTTTCCACCCAGGAAGACGGTCCCACCAGCCCGGCTGCCCCAGGAGGCCCCCCTGGCTAGAATGGGTCAGCGGAGGTGGGGGTGGGCCTAGCGGGACCCACAGCCCCTGCGGGTGTTTGACTCACCGGTGACGCCTGATCGCCAGCTGGCCCCCGTGTCCCACCGGCCAGCTCCCCTTCTTGCCTGCTGTCTGCTGCATTGCTCCTCAGGACCTGGCCCCCAGAAAGGAGCCTGACGGTCCCGCCTTTGCACCTCCCGGGCGCCCCCATCCCATCTTACCTCCAGCCCCTACGCTGATTGAAATAATGCCCCCATGTATGCGTGTGTCTGAAGCTGGCCCTGCAGCCGGCCCAACCCTCTCTACCCCGTGATTCACAAAAGGGTAGCTAATTATTTAGTCTTCAAGAAGGAAAATCTGAGGGCGATTTAATAATGGGCTGCAAACATACGAAGAGTTATTAGCAGGGAGCTGATGACCACCTGTTCCCTCTCTCTGCCACCGCTGGAAGAAACTGAGATGGGGTTTTACTGCAGAAATTAAAGGGGGCACCGGGGTAGACAGGATGTGGTCTCCAGGTGTAGCGGCAGGAAGGGCGGCCCTGGGCAGGGTTCGGATGGTTCTGAACAGACGGGTCAGGGAAGGGAGGAGTCTTGGAGCTCTTGGTGACCTTTCATGCTTTTATTGTTCTCTACAGTAGAGGTGGCATCAGGTACATGGCAGGCATGGGTGTCGGGGGACCGGGAGGCTGGCAGGCCTCCCAGCCCCCAGTGCATCTCACCCTCTCGGCTGCTTCTCTCTCTCTCTCTCTCTGCTGCTCGTTAGTGCTCTCACTGTTGGTCAGTCCTGTCGGTCCTGGAGTCCTCCTGACACCACCCATTAAGCCCGTGTCCAACTCAGGTGCGCCCACTTGCGCATGCCCACCCTGGAATGCTCGCAGCACTGCATGTGTCCATCATCACAGTGGTGGGAGGGTGGAAAGACCTGATTTCTCTCTGACCCTACACCAGGGCAGCACGTGAAACCTGCTTTCCCAGGATGGGTAAGGAAAGGGCTTGGATCTGACATGCCGTCACCCCGCCAGGCCCCTGAGACACACACGTGGACACACATGCCCTAAGGCTGGGAAGAGGACTGATGTGTGAGAAACCTGAAGACAGAGCTCAGTCTTACTCAGCCCTGAGCGCTGGTGCCTGGTTCACTGCCGACCAGCAGTTCTCAAAGCGGAGACCCTGGGCCCAGCTGCGGCGTGTCTTGGACCTTGCTAGACAGGCACAGCTTCAGGCCCCTCCCATACCTACTGAATCAGGAACTGTGGGGTGGGAGGGCCTCGCAAGCTGGGTTTCAGCAAACTGTCCAGCAATGTTCTGCCATTGGCTGAAGAGCGAGAACCATAAAGTTTCCAGCCTTCCGGTGCAGGCCACTCAGCTGGCAGCTTCCCATTCAGTAGGTCTGGGGAGGGGCCTGAGAGCCTGCAGTTCTGACAAACTCTCAGCGGTGCTGCTGCTGGAGGTCCACAGGCCACAGGGTCCAGAACAGATGCCAGCTCATGTCATTTCTGGTCCAAATCCTCCAGTGACTCCATCACTTAAAGGTAACAAGGTCCCAGGTAACTGGCCCCTCTGTCCTCATCTCTGTGCTTCCCTCCCCCTTGCTCACTCCTCTCGGCCGCACAGGCCTCCTCGCTGCTCATTGGACACCGCAGGCCTGCTCCTTCCCTAGGTCACTGTCCTTGTTCCTTCACTTTCCTCCCCCGCAATGTTCCCCATGGCCCATCCTTTCACCTCTACGACCTCTATGACCGATATGATCCTGGCCTCCAAGAACTGACACTCTAGTGCAACCTCTTCCATTGTACACGAACAGGACCTTTCACAGGTGATGGGATATCTTCTGTAATTAGGTTCCATAAGGCAGTAACTTCTGTCTTAGTCACAGACTCTTTCCCATGCTGGCTTGGATGATACAAGTGGTTATGTGGAGATACGTACATGACAAGGAGATGTAGGAATTGATACCCTGGGTCCAGTTACCTTGGAGAAACGGAAATGCTGACAACACCTTGTGAACTTGAAGTGGATCCTTCCCCAGTTGAGTCTTCAGATGAGACCCCGACCCCAGTCAACACTTTGAATGAGGATGTGTGCAAGAGCCTACAGCAGGACTCCAGCTAAGTCCAGACCCCCTGAGTCACAGAAACTGCAAGATGATAAATGGGTGGTCTGCAGCCCTGTCTGCATTAGTTAGATGGCATCAGATAAGACTAAGACAGCCTCCTTTGGGTTTTGTTCAACTGTCCCCTTCTCCATATGCTCTTTCCTAACTTTCCTCTTTAAAATAGCAACTCTCCCCAGTGCTCCCAGGAAGTCCTACTTCCCATCCCTACTTAATTGTTCTTTATGATACGTACATCACCACATGACATATATTTTTTATGGTTTGTCTCCTTAACTAGGAGTTCTATGAACTTAGGAGTTTTGGGGGGTTTTTTGGTGACTGTTTCTTCCACGCTTATACCTGGAACATCACCTAGAATATAGAAGTAACTCAATAATATTGTTGAATGAAGGAAAGAATTCTGCTGACAGTCTCCACACACAGACAAGTGATATTAGTGGGTGCCAACTTTACATTTGTCAGCCTAGCAACCCCAATGAAAAAGATTTTTCCAGATATCTGTCTGTCTGTCTGTCTATCTATCTATCTATGAAATAGAACTCCAGGAAAGAACTAGTTAACCCTCACCTGGGTGTCCCGGCTCGCCCCTCCTTGTCAAAGGAAGTATGGGGAATCCATGTTATAGGAACTGAAATTTTCTGCCACTCCCTAACAGTCTTGCTGACTCAGGATAGCAGATGGTTTTAACTCTATTATGCTCAAGCAAACTCAAGAAGGCATATTTTCTGATCCAAGAAAGAGCTTGCCTTTCTCAGAAGAGGCAGTTGGCATTATCTAAAGAGACATTGCTCCATATGAACATTCACTGCAGCATTCCTTACAGTTGCCCCAAGTGGACACAAATGCGCATCGATGGGGGAAATGGATAAGCAAATGTGGTCAAGCCACACAGTGGAAAATGGCAATAAAAGGAATGATAAACTGATGCTTGGACAACCTAAAAACATGTGGAAGAAGTCAGGTGCAAAAAGACCCGGTATTCTATAATATTCTGGGACTCCATTTATATGGCTGTCCCTACATGGACAACAAATGTCCCAATATGGGCAACTCTAGACACATGAAGTGGATTAAGTCTTGCCTGGAACTGGGGGTGGGAGTGGGGGTGATGCAGATGGGCACAAATGATTGGGGGGCTGTGAAGGACATCTCTAGAACGGTGGTGTGCTGTCTGAATCACTAGAAACCACTGAATTGTGATTCAGTGAGCGAGTGGGACATGCTATGCAAATTATATGTCAGCAAAGCTGTTTTTAGAAAGAAAATAAAAAGAGAAACCCTTGTTAAGAGGTTTTTTTTTTTTTTTGGTTCTATAAGGAATGACCTTTGAAGGAATGACCCTTTGAAGTGACTCATTTGGGCAGGCTTTTTGTGGTCTGATCCCATCAGGAGGGACCTGCCCCCATCAAAGCAATGGATGGACCCCACGGTCACCCTGGGAGTAGGGCAGTCCGGGTAAAATCTTGCTTTGTTATAAGGGGAGATTGCAAAAGAGGGAAGTACTCTGATGTTCTCTTAGTGACCTGCAATTTCCACCTCTGTGCAATCAAAGGCGACAGAGATAGCTTCCACTTTGGTCGCCCCCAAAGTGCCACCCTGAATCAATCACAGAGGCGAGGGAGGCTGGAGCACTAGGACTGGCTCAGCTTGGGTGTCCACCCCTGTGGCTGGGGACGGCGCACCATGATTGGGGCTCCCTCTAGAAACACACAGAACAAGAGGAGAGCAGTTTCCACGAAGGTAATCAGGACCCCAAAGGGCAGGAACACGGAGAGCCACTCTATTATCCCGTGAGAGGGAAATCATGACAGGGCCAGATATCTTCTGGGGAGAGGGGGGCAGTCAGAGAGCTTAAGCCCTGCGGAGGTGAGAGTCAGCAGCTGCTCACAGGAATGTGCCTTCCCGCTTCTACCCAGGTCCATCCTGATGGGGCAGCTGGATTTCCTTTCTTTTAAAAAATGATTTATTTATGTATACAAGAACCGGGGTATAGGCCAGAAGTACAGGGAGTGAGAGGAGTCACCAGGGACAGAGTGCGGAGCAGAACAGACAGACCCTAATCCTAACCCTAAAACACACTGCTGAGGGGAGCAGCGGGCAAGGCAGGAGAGGGCTGCTGCGCCTTGTGGGTCCCCTCCCTGGCTGGGGATCGAACTCTGCCGCAGTGGCTGAAGAAGCCCCACAAGGTGGCGCCCAACCTCTTGCGCCACCAGGGAGGCCCCTGGCTTTCCTTTCCCCTCCCATCCGAGCTCGCACTCCACTGGAGGGGCTCAAAAGGAGGGTCCTGGGCAGGGCGTGGCCCAAGATGATGGTCCCGGGATGACCCGCGTGGGTGGGCAGCTCAGCGCCTATTGAACCCCTCCAGCCCTCTACTGGTGCGGCACCGGCTGCACTACCCTCGCAGGGCTCGGTGCCCGGGGAAAACGCCGGCCCTCGACCAGCATTATCAGTACCTCCACGCTGGCAGTGACTGCAGACCATCAAGCAGAGTCCTGGGCAGCGTGTCACCGCCGCTGGAGTCAGTCCTGTGTCAGGGCACAGATTCTTCTCCCCCGTTCTATGCGGAGGGCTCGAGGCACCCCCCTCCTCCGTCTGCCTTGCACCCTTCTTCCTTAACCCCCAGCCCCACTCTTATTCATTTACAACTAAAAAAGAAAACAACAACAGAAAAGAAAAAACAAAACACCTTCCCCAGCAAGTGGAAATGCAACAATCTCTCAGGGTAGAGCGTTCTGTGAACTCCCGTTTTCAGACTTACACCCTTAGGGTACTCTCATGATGTTTACCTTCATCCTTGACCAGAATCACCCCCGTATTTCTCAGGGCCCCGGTTTCAAGATGAGGACCAGCTCCCTGAGCAGAACCCCAGTCGTCGGTGGTCACCATCTGATGGTGTTTAGCAGCAACTGTTCCCACTTACAGCCCTCACTGGGTGGCCAAGCCCTGCCCTGTACATTTCACGCACAGGCGCACCCCGCAGGTGTCACGTCCAGGTACACCCCGCAGGCTTCTTGCACAGGTACAGCAGGTCTTCAAAGCCCATCGCTTCATTCCATGCTGCTTGGCTATAGTGTCGGTGAGAACAAAGCTCACAGTTTCCAAGAACCTGATGATGGTGCTAAGTGAGGACTTAATGCCCTTCCATTCCATTCTCAAAACAGCTCTGGAAGCCAGGCGCAAGCAGAACCCATTTTTCAAGAAAGAAAAGAGGCTGAGAGGTACTCGGCCAAGTCCAAGGTCAGACTGCTGGAGAGGGAGGCCGCAGTTGGGGCTGGCAGGGCGAGTTCCTGCTCTCTCACCACGCAGTGACCTTCGGTCATTTCCAAGCCCACAGAGTCCTGGAGCGGGACACAGTGAATGAAGATATTATTATCTTCAGGTGCATTCTGATGCCTTTGGCAAAGCTCAAGTTCTGTTAAAATGATCAGCGCCGGAAGTTGAGATGGAAAAAAAAATCAGACATAGGCCAGCCAAAGGCCGGGACTGAGGCTATGTCAAACCCTATTTGATGATCCATTGTTCCCAGTTGAGATCTGTGAAGTTCAAGTCACGAATCTTCCTGCATAAGCCAGATGGGTGATGAGTGGAAATAAGTGCCACTAAGTTTTAATATTCATCTTCAACTATGTTTATTAATAAACGTGTGTTTATTAATAAATTAGCACGTAATAATCAAGAATCCCCTTGATTGGTACCCAAAATTATGATGGGTTTCTTCAATTATGACTGTTGCTATAATCATCCTATCTAAAAAGCTTCAGTCAATATCCTAATCAACAATATAGCTTTGTATCAATGCTAACGATCTAAAGCTGTATTATCTCATTCAAAGCATCCAAAATCTTTAAAAGCTATTGGAAGGGCCTCCCTGGTGGCACAGTGGGTTATGCAATGCACTATGAAGCAGACTGCAGCAAGAGTTCGATCCCTGCCACCAGCCAGGGAGGGGACCCACATGGCGCAGCAGACCTCTCCTGCCACGCCCGCAGCTCCCCTCAGCAGTGTGTTTGTAGCGGCAGGATGGGAGCACTGGAGCAAGGGTTCGGGATGGTTCTGGGCAGACGGGTCAAGGAAGGAGAGTCTTGGAGCCCTTGGTGGCTTTTCATACTTTATTAAGTAGAGGTGGCCAGGTACATGGCAGGCAGGAGTGCCGGGGGGCTGGGAGACTGGCAGGCCTCCCAGCCCCTAGCACATCTCACCCTCTCGGCTGCTTCTTCTCTCTATCTGTCTCTGCTGCTGCTGCTGCTGTCGGTTCTCTCGGTCCGTCCTCACAGTTCTGTCTGTTGGTCCTCACAGTTCTGGCGTCCTCATGACGCCGCCCATTTATGCCCGTGTCCCACACAGGTGCGCCCACTTGCGCATGCCCACCCTGGAATGCTCGCAGCACCGCAGGTGTCCATCATCAGTGGTGGGAGGGTGGAAAGACCTGATCAACCTTTACCCTACAGTGTTTCAGTCAGTCTGCCTGCTCTGCTCCCCACTCTGTCTCTGGTGGACTCTCTCACCTCCCACGACTCTGTCCTGTACCCCAGCTCTTGTGTGCATAAATAAATAAATCTTAAAAAAAATAAAAAAAGCTATTGCTTTGAAAAAGGAAAGAGAGCAAGAAATGAGTAAGTGCAACCATCCCACAGAGAAAGGACACACTGGAGATTGCTTTAAGTGCTGGAAAAGAGGTTGTGTAAAGTGGCACAAACCTCCTAGCCCTTGCGGAAAACTGCTTGCTCATTCATTCCACAAAGTACACTGAGCATGAATTTCTAGGCGTGAGACACCGTCCTGGGTGTGGGGTGGGGGAAGCAACGAGCCATGTCTCAAACCAAAGGCCTCCCTGGTCTGCAGAAGGAGCACCAACCAACCCCTCCGCCAGGCGCCAGGCGAAGAGACCTGCCCTGAGGCGCCTCGGTCCCACCCTGTCCAGGGGATACAAAGGTGCTTGGGAAGCTGGAGAGGGTGGGAGAGAGCCTAGCAGGAAGAACCGATTCAAAGAGGGGAGTAGGGCGCTGGGCAGGGAAGTGCCCCGCCACTGTCGAGCCTGGGCCAACGGAGGCCCCTCTTGTGGCTGGGATTTCACTGTCTGGACAGCCGTGTTTGGTCTCCCGGCCACCCAGGCCACAGAGCTCGGGGCGAGGGCACGGGGGCTCCTCCGTGGTCTCAGAGTGGCCGGCAGCTCACACCCAAGCGCGCCCCCTGCCTCAGTCAGCTCGCTTACTGCTCTAGGGAGGTGGTCCCGGGCCCTGGGCATGTCCCTCTCCAGAGAAAACGCTGCAGAGCGCGTCATCACGCCCCCACCCAGGGGCACCGTGTCCGCGCTCCAGGACAGCTCTCAAAACTGGCGGGTCAGCGGCTTCTCGGGAGCTACATCCGTCTCCCTCCGGCGACCCTGCCTCGTTCACATCGTACAGGGGTCTCCACCGGAACGACCGAGCCTCAGGGCGCAAACCCTCCCTGTCTCAAGCGAATCTTCCTTTGTCAAACCTGATGCAGCGGAGGTGACTGTGAAGTATCGGGTAGGAACCCGACTCCAACATGCCGTGACTGGGGGTGTGAAGCAGCAGGTGCGTTCGCCACCCTCCATCTCACCTGGTCCAGAGCCCTTCCTGTCAGAACACGGACCCTTTAAAGATAACCCAGTCTCCTCCGACTTCAGCTTTTTCCAGGACATGGAGCTCCTTCTATGGACTCAAGGGGGTCCCCGCTCTGGCCCCGCCCCAAGATGGATGCAGGGGACGCGTAGGAACCCCAAAGCATTCTGGGAAGACTGGTGAGCAGGTGGGACCTCAGTGTTGGGAGATGCTGGCGCAGGGATGGGGCAGGGTGCGCCCTGACCCTGCTCCGGCACTGCCCTTGTATTCTGTGTTCGAGGCGGCTCCCTTGCCTGCCCAGTCCTGCCCACGCTGGTCCAGATGGCATTGGTGCCAGGACGTCCAGCCGGGATCGTCACCAGTAATGCAGCTCCTACTCCCTCCCTCACATCCTGCGGTTGCTTCTTCCCAATCCCAGGCTGCTGAAGACCCACAGCAACCTCTGTGTTCCTGGAGAAAGGGGTGGGGTGGGGATGCAACCCCCAGGGGATTTTTCTGGAGCAGTCACCCTCAAGTTCACCTCCTCCCAGGCCTACCTCAGTCTTTGTTAACCTGACATTCCCAGTCCACCTTGAACACGGGGCCCACAAAAGCAGGTTCCTCTGAAAGTCCCAGTCTCGCTCTAGACTGTCGTGGAAAGCTGGGTAGCAATTCTATCTGATGCCCCCAAACTTTTCTGGAGATGCCTACAACTCACTGGCCTTTGCAACATCCTCCAGGAAGTCAAGTGAGGTCTCTTTGATCTAACCCTTACTTCATGTCCTCTCTCCCCTCCCCGCAGCCCAAATAGACACCCCACTTCCCCATCCTGTCTGGTAGAAATCCCCCTATCTTAGAGCCACTTAGCGTAAAAAATAGTGACCTCATGCCTGTTTCCTTCCTGCTCAGTGGTTCCCCAAGTGTGGTCCCCAAACCAGCAGTGTCAGCATCACCCTGGGACTTGTAGAAATTGCAAATTTTGGGGACACCCACCCAGGCCTTCTTGAATCAGTGACAGGGGTTAGATCCCAGTGCTCTGTAAGCCCTTCAGCGGCGTCTCACGCACCCCATGGCCTAAGAACCACTGCTTCGGGATGCCAGAGGATGGTTCTCCACCCTGGCTGCCTTGGGATCATTGTTTTCTAAGCCTCGTCATAGGTTGATTAAATCCGAAACTCCATAACGAGACGCAGTGAACACCAGCCCAGCCCAGGCTAGACAGCAGGATGGCGCACCCGACCCAAGGGCCGTGAGCAGTGGGCAGTGTGGTTGTTTCCGGGAAGTCGGTTTTGGAGAAGTTTGTCATGCGCAGCGGTAGCGGGAGCACAGCACGTTATGTCAGTGGGATGCTGACGGAGCCCCTGACTTTTCAAAGCCAGCCCTCAGTTCTGTCCCAGGCCTGCTCCCCTAGCTGCTGCAGGTACCAGGAGCATCCCTGGCAAAGCCCCCAACTGGGGCCATCCCACTGAACCTGCCCTGGACTCCAGCAAAGGGACCCTCCAGGAACAAAAGGAGGTGCCAGACCAGTGCTGGCCAGTAGAAACAGAGTAAGGGCTGGTGATGGATCAGAGCAGCTCTATGCCCATCCCTACACGTGTCCCTTCCAGAAACAATGACAGCAGGAGTGGGTCAGAAGCAGCAGGAGCAGGAAGAGCTGAGCCTCCACAAAGTCCAGGCCACACCGTGTCTTGACCCGAGAACAATTGTGCTCAGCATGCTGCCAGTTGTAAGACATCAGCTCATGGGCCCCCTGCCCTATATGACTTCTCCCCACTCTACCAGACTCGGCTCAAACGTCACCACCACCATGAAGCCTTCCTTGAATGCCTGCAGTGCTAACATCAGAATTCTAAATTCTAAATAGCCTATCCTCATAGCTACCATATGTTGAGCCTCAGTTAAACACAGGGCTGAGTGCTTAACCTGGCTTAACCTGCCATAATTTGATGCTGACATTATCCTTGTTACACAGAGAAGGGAACAGATGCAGAGAGGTAAGGAGCTTCCCCAAGCTCACTCAGCAAGTGGAAGTGCCAAGATTGCACCCCAAGGGTGTCCCAATGCCAAAGGAGCCAACAAGCACCTTTCCCCCACAGAGGAACTAAAAGGATAATGGCCAGGCATGAGGTCTGAGGAATCCTCCTCTCTGTATAAATGAATAAGTAACTTACCAAGCACCCCCACCAAGGCTCCTCATTTTACATGCGAAAACTAAGATTCCCCAGAGGGAAAACAGCTAGCCCAGGGTCACACAAGAGGACCACCCACACGGCTGGAGCAAGCACATGGACTTCTGATTCAGAGTTCAGCAGATGGAGTCTCTTCCCAACTGGATGCAGCCTGCAAGTTTTATCCAACTCTGTAAAAGAAGGAAATGCACTCAAGTGTAATTGACTCTCCTGGGAGTGAAAGCCACAGTCCCATTGGCCAGAAAACGATCACATGACTGTCCCTAGCTGCAAAGGAGTCTGGGAAAGCAGGAACTGGGACTGCATAATTGGTTGACTTAGTGATCAACCATGGTCCATAATCAAGGCAGCCCACTCCTACCTAGAACAAGTTGCGAGCAGGAAAAAAAAAAGTAGGGGACATGAGTAATTTGTTGGACATTGTCCAATCAGGTGATAATATTATATTCATATTACAAAGAGCCTGATATAATGGAGCAAAAGGAATTTGCCTAAAGTCACAGCTAATTAATGGTCAAATCACATTTCTACCTGATTACAGAGTCTGAGCCCTTAGCTGCCACAGAATACTCTCCTAAAGAAAGCAAAAACATAGGATGCTCCAAGCCTTTGAAAACACACTTTGCAAAGTTATGCTAATCTTTAAATCATCTCAGCTGAAAGATATTGAAGATCAGACACATTTTTCATTCAGAGCAACAAATGATTCTTTCTTCCCAGTGGAAGCACCGAGTACCCTGGATTGCTCCGCTGCAGGGGCTTCACTCATGGAGCCCTGTTGAGAGCGCCCCCTAGAGTTGGGCAGTGCACACCATCCTTGGCCACAGGTATTAAATCGTGCCACGTTTAACCTGCCTGACTTCCTCATCTGAAACCTGCGCTGGTGGTTCTAGAATGATTCTGAAATCCCTTGATTCTGGGAGTCTATGATACCATGACAAACCATATATCTTCACACTGGAGCATCCTAAATAGGCAAGAACACGGAGGTATCTCATCCTCTCCCAAGAGGTCTTGCTGCTGCTTAGCCAGAGTGCAGGAAAGAGATGGACCTGAAATTCCTCATGATACAGCCTTTTTAGATGTAAGACACCCTTGTTAACAATGCAGAACTCTCTGGAGCTTAATTTATCAGAAACAAAGTATGCCCTTACATAAAAGAGTCCCTCTTCCTCATCAGACCAGCAGCAAGCAGGGCACCGATCCTTGAAGGACGCTATTTATGGGCATGGTGCCCGTCTGAACTGGCATGGTCTTTTCTGCCTCATATCTGTCTAGTCTCTGGAGGGATGGACCCTCTTATTACATTTTCCCAGCCTGGAGTTTAGCTCCACAGGCAACCTCCTGTCATTTGTTTGTCTGATGGGTATTATTTCTTCTAAGAATCTAATTAGGATCTTTTAAAGGGTTCAGGCTGGGAGTGAGGGAATTAAATATGACTCAGAGTGTGTGCTCCCCAAAGCCAGGCGAAAGTGAGATGATCATTCATTTGATGTATTCATGTATTTATGCAGCCCGCAGCCCTGACAATGCACCTTTGTGCCCACACAGCTGGCGGGGAGGCTGGAAAATAGAAATGGAAACCGTTGCTCTCCTGGCGTGGGGGCGGTTCAGCCACACCTCACGGGTATGGGAAGTTAAAGGAAGGTAATTAAACACGTGTCCACCAAGTCCACTTTCATTTCTGGGAGTGTCACCAAGATTTCCCTCCACGGCTCCCTTGGAGGTGGGAGGCCACGTAACCGGCTGTAACCAAGTGAGGTAGTGGCAGTGACCGAGGTCTTGCAGGAGCTGGGAGCGACCTCCCACCCTCCCTTACCCTGTCTTGGATACCGCTGTGAAATGCCGATGAGAGGTGGCCTCTTCTCAGGACTGCTGAGAAGGGACGGGAGGCCACGGCAGGCAGCGAAAGGCTTTGTAACAGGGAAAGGAAATATAAATAAAAACAGAAGGTATTTCTACAAAGCTTGCAGCGAAAACTGCTGCAGACAGCTCCACCTGGGGCCTCTGACCATTTCAGAGGAGATTATTTATTAAACGCCAGTTCCTGACATGGATGTTTCTCCTCAACCCTGGAGCCATCGGAGAGGCAGGGGGGTGCAGGGCTGGGGAGAAGAGGGGCTCAAAAGAAGAGAAAGGAGGCCGAGGCCACCTACACCTCTGAGTTGGCAGGCCTGCCTCTTCCAGAATTCTTTATAGGAGACTCATACACACACACCACACACATACACACTTACACACATGTACACACACCCCACTACACACCCACAATATACCACACATACACTCTGCACACACATACACACACCCCACACATACAACCCTATAGGTACCACACACGTGCACACGCACCACTTACGCTGCTATGTAACACAATACACACAACGCTACATTAATATACCCACATGCATATACACATGCACACTACATACTGTGCACATGCACACGCCATATAATGCACACTCACACCATACATATGCGCACACACAAGGCAGTAGCTATGGAGTGTACACGACTTGATGAGTGTGGAGGATGTGAACACTCATGAAGCTGCCATCGCTGACTTTGGCACATAAGCTCATCCATCATCCCAAAATTTCCTCCCTCCTTTTTGTTGTTTGTTTCCCATTTGTGGCCAGAGCACTTAACACGAGCAAATGTTTCTACACAACACAGTCTGGCTACTCGCAACCCTCCACTGTGCACTAGAGCTCCAGAACTTACTTCTTTTATGTCACTGAAACTCTGTATCCCTGGGCCAGCATGTCCCCTCTCCTCTGCACCCCAGCCCTGGAAGCCATCGACCTACTCTCTGCTGGCTTAGTCCACTCAGCATAATGTCCTCCAGGTTCATCAGGCTATCACAGGTTCCAGGGTTTCCTCTTCTTGAAGGCTGACTAGCATCCCACTGAATGCATATACCACATTCTCTTTATCACCAAGAATCCTTAGTACGGTGGGGAGGAGAGGAACTTCTCCCTACCCCTCTAGGTTCTTCTGAGGCTGGTGGATGGAGAAATCAAACTAACATCAGACAGATAAAATTCAATTGTGATTAATTTAGTTACGTGTGTAATTTACCATGGGATATATACACAGATGCAGGATCTGATTCCAGAAGTGCGGGCATATGCCCTGAGGTGAGGAATGGGATAGGGTCCTGGGTCTTCAAGAAAACAAGAGGACAGCTCATACGAGGGAAACCAGACGCCCTGGAATTACTGTCATCAACCTGCCATATCGATCGTCTTCTCCAATACAAAAGCTGTTTTCGGCAGAAATCCCTCATTCTGGATAATAGCCCCAATTTTCATTCTTTCCTGGAGTTAACGGAGTGGTAAAAGTGTCTTGTGACGCCCTTGGGGGCTTCGAGTGACCTTGGCTCAGAACAGTCCATATGCCAACCTGCCAGGTGTGGGGGAGCCCTACTCTGAGCATCTTGTGGGGGAGGGGTTGTCCAACACTGGCGGGACCCATCCTTGGCAGGGTCTGTGCTAAGGACCCCCAGGCATCAATTCACTGAACCTCACAACATCTCTGGGGTTGAGCTTGTTATCTGCCCATTTGGTGGGTGAAAAACTAAGGCTCAAAGGGGTTAAATAGCTGCCCAGGGTCAGGTGGAGCGGAGTCAGAATTGAGCCCAAATCAGCCATTCTCTGCCTCCCATCCGTACCCCTTACAATTGCACGAAATGCCCTGAGGTGTGCCCAGCACTTAGGAGGTGCTACAGATATTTGAGGTGTCCTGCTTCTCCTGTTTGAATCTCCACTCTGCCCCTTCCCAGCTGTGTGACCTTGGACCAGTGAGTTTCCTTCTCAGAGGACCACCCTGCCCCCTGTCAGCTCCACTACTGGCGAGGGGTGACATGGGGGCTGGCCCTGAGCATCTCTGAGCCTCAGTTCCCTCAGCTGTAAACACGGATAATGACAGCCCACATCCTGAGTGGAAAGCACTCAGCCAGGTGCCCAGCAGCTAGCATTTTATGGCAGCAAGTCTGCCTGCAGCCCATATGGGAGGAGGAAGAAGATCAGAGACAGGAGTACAGACCTGAAGAGTAAATTTTAATTTCACTTCCTGCCCCTTTCAAAACTTCAGACCAAGATAATAATCATCTCAGCTACAAAAGCACCATTTTCCCCCCATTAAAGAGCAAGATGTAGTGTTTCCCTTTTTGCTTTGGCTGCCAGAAAGCTCAGAGGTAAATTAAATTGTCATTCATAGTGACTGGATAAATCTGGGTCTTGTCTTCCTATATGTGTATTTTTACGTTTTATATTTCTGCTTTATAGACTTTATTGTTCCTGTAACATTGAGAAAGACTGTAAAATAAATTGTCAATCCACATGCTTGAACAATAGGTGAGGCAAAAATGATCAAGACATATGATGTAGTGACAGCTGAAGGCTGTGCTTCTGATATCAAAGCCGTACTGGTTACTGGAATTTTAGATGAAGATAAAAGAAACTGCGAGATGTCAGAGATCAATTTCAAAGTGGAATTAATTCACACGAAGCATTTAAGGGGAAAGTCTATAAACTGTCCTGGAGTCCTGCTTGCAGACGGAGGCGGGGGCCAGCTCCGGGTCCTCGGGGCCCCTCCCTGGCTGACACTCAGCCTTTCCAGTGCCAGCTCTCAGAGCAGGGGGACTCTGTGTGTTCCCATGCTGAAGGGGACTTCCTGTTTATCTTTCCAGGTCATGTGTCCACTCGAGCAAGATGTGAATCATGGCAGAGGCAAGATGACAGGAGCTATTTCTGTTAAGTCAGTTCCATGGCAAACATGCAGGGGGTGAAGGAAATTTACATTTAAATTAAATTTGGTCATGTTCCCACTGCCCAGGGTGTCCAGAAAGAGTAACTGTGTGAGCGGACAGGGTGTGTTGGCATCCAAATGCCGTATTCTTTCTGAATACGCGGTCCCAAGGCTTCTCAGTTTGGTGCTGGGCTGATGACCCAAGGAGTGGAACTAGGATCAGGTTAATCAGCGGCAACTGGTACAACGACATGGCCGCGAGATGAAAAAGGATGTCTGCGTTAACCAAAAAGGAGGGCGTGACCCCTTTGGAAAATAGTTTGGCAGTATCTTGCTTATCTCAACTCATCCCAGCTAGGGCTTCCTCCCCATCACACTCAGAACCAAATCCAGAATCTTTGCCTGGTCTACCATGGGCTTTCTTTTTTTAAAAAATTATTTATTATGCATACAAGAGCTGGGGTACAGGCCAGAAGTGTGGGGAGTGAAAGGATCCACCATAGACAGAATGGGGAGCAGAACAGGCAGATCCACTGAAACACACTGCTGAGGGGAGCAGTGGGCAAGGCAGGAGAGGTCTGCTGCGCCATGGGGGTCCTCTCCCCGGCCAGAAGCAGGGATCGAACTTGTGCTGCAGTGGCTGCGGTCTGCTTCATAGTGCGTTGCTTAACCCACTGCACCACCAGGGAGGCCCCTACCATGGGCTTTCTCAGAGTTGGAACTTCTGCCCTGGAGGGTTGGGTTTTCTTTGGGGGGGGGCTGTCTTGGACCTGTACAGCACCTGGCCCCAGTCCTTCTCCACCTTGTGACAACCACAAATATCTCCAGACACTATTAAAATGTTGCTACGTGGAGATGGGGGAGGAAGGAGAAAATTTTAAAAAATAAAATGTCGCTGCATGGATAATCTCACTCACAAATGTAGTGTTTAGCAAAGAAGTCAGACACACACGAAGAGTGGATGTTATTTATAAACATTTGGTTGGGAGAGGGGAGGGGCAGGCAGGGGGCTTCTGGGATGAGGGTAACATTCTCTTTCTGAATTTAAGTAGTGATTACTCAGGAGGTTTTTTACTCTGAAAATACATGGCGCTGTGTACCACTTTTCTATAATTATAATTCCAAAAAATGATGCTTTTTAATGAGCATATCTAGATGAATTGATATGCAGTGATCTCCAGTATACATGGTAAATGGAGGAAAAAAGGTAGCTGCAGATCCTGCAGGATTTTGCAGATGTTCACTGGCATGTGGGAAGCCTGCCATTGCTGATGGGGGCGCAAAGCGTTAGCCATCGCAGAGTGCCCTGGTCCCTGTCACCACACCGGAATTGCTGATGCCTTGCAACTCCCCAGGTCTGGACCTCAGGAGGTGCTGGCTTAGAGAAACTCCTGTCCATTATCCAGGGACATACGGTCAGACATACAAACCGCAGGGATGCTGGACAGGGACTGAAGTTCAGAGAGGTTAAGTCAGTTGCCTAACATCACACAGCTTGGGAATCAGAAAGCTGAGCTCTGACCCCAGTCATTTTAAACCCCACTGCTATGTGCTGAGAGATGGGGTACAGGCAGGACCCACATTGTCAGCCTGTCCAGGATCCCAAAGACCACGCATCAGTTCTTCACCAATCCTTCAGGTTGGATGGGAGGGACCCCCCTCGTTCTTTCGGCTCTTCCTTCCTATGTGGGCCTCCTCGTTGTCTCTCCCACCATGCTAGAGCCCCTCCGCTCTACCCCTTGTCAATCTCCTGGCTCCTCCTGCAGCCCAACCCTCAAGGTCTCCCCTGCAGGAAACCCAGGGGAGGAGGAGGGCAGTGAGAAAGAGGGAAGGAAATGGAGCCAAGAAGGTGTGCGTTTCCAGTGAAGTTCCTAATGTGGGCAGCTGAGGTCCAACCCCCAAGGGGAACAGTGGGAGGCAGGACAGGGCACCCATCTCTGGGGAATTCACCCAGTATTCCCATCTGGCACCTGGGTTCTACCTGTCCACCCCCTTCTGCTGGTCCCGCATATGGAGGGCATATCTGGGGGTTCCGCTTGGTCTTGGCATCCTGCCACGGCCCCAACCCAGGGGAAGCGCCAAGGTGGGCAGGCCCAAGACTGGACAGATCCCAGCTAGTGAGCCATGAGGGAGGAAGCAGGGTTGGGGGGCTCTTGCCAATGGGAAGGAAGGGAGAAGCTGTGAGCTGATTGAGAGATCAAAGGCAGCTCCAGCCTTCACAGATGCAGTAAGCTGCTACCACTTATAAAGAGAGAGATGAAATAAACACGGGAAACTGTGCCTGGGCGGAAAAGAAAAGTCACCCGCGGGCGTGATCACACCCTAGAAACTCGCTGGAGCAGCAGTGTTTGTGCCTCTGCTTACTCGTCTTCTGGTTTTGGGTCAGAAGTGCCCCCAAAAGTCAAATTCCTTTTCAGAGGATGATGATGGTGATGATGGAGGTAATGATGGTAACAATATTAACACGCCTCTCTCTAAGGAGATTTGTATTTGTCCATTAACTCACTCACCTTCCCATTTCCCAAACAGCCTAAGGAGGTTCTGGTGTTTGCCCAGATTTGCCAATGCAGAAACTGAGGCTCCGAGAAGTTGGGTCAGGGATCGGGGACTCCAGTGCCAACAGGATGGGCAGGCAAAATAAAAGGGGCGTTAAGGGGCTGTATGATTAGTGAGGACCATGCCCTGGAAATGAGTCCCCAGCCCAGTCTAAAGGGAACACCCCCTCCTCAGTCCCATCCCCGCTGCTGCTGGAAGGTGAAATTCATGCATCTTCAGAGAACCCCATGCTAGCCGGTGGTTGACCTTAGTAAGTGTTGACTGTTTTGGAACCGATAACCTTACAGGTATTGTTTGGAATGAGACCAGAGGAGGGAACGGCAACACTAAGAAAAAAGATTAAATAAATACGGTGGCTGTGTGGGAAGGACTCTGCAGGTGGTGCCTCAGGGCTGGAGTTGAGGAAATGGTGCTAAGAACCAGCAGTGAACGCACAGGACCCCAACTTCTTTCCTTGCACCCCTGCTCATTCACTGTGTGACACCGGGCAAGTTCCTCAGCCTGGCAGCTCCCTGGTTTGCTCATCTCTATAATGAAGCTTCTAAATACTCCTGCCCCTTCAGCCTCATCATGAAGGGGACATGGTTCTGGAGCCAGGTCAGGTGGGAGTCAGTCTCTGCAGCTTCCAGCTGTGTGACCTCGGGCAAGTTGCTTAACCTCTCTGAGCCTGCTGCCTCCTATAAGGACATCATGGTACCTGACTGCCAGGGGTGGGGCCAAGACTAGATGAGTCGATTCACCCTTTGTGTGAAGTCTGGGGGCTTGTGAGTGCTCAGTCCACATGGTTCTTAGGAGTCCCTCTGGGGCGGCTCTGTATGCAAGCTGACCCGTCCCTCCCAGAGGCCTCTTCGAGCAAGTCCTGGCTCCAGGCCCTTTGCAGAGAGGCTGATGTCAGAATGCTGAGATGGGAGTGTACATCCTGCCATTGTCCCCGTAAGGTCTCAGGCGGGGAGGTGATGTCATGGGAACTGCTGTTTTGTCCCGCAGAGCTGGGTAAGGGCAGGTGGACAGGGCCTCCGCAGCTGGCCCTTGAAGCTCTGAGGCTCCCAGAGACCAGCACTTCTTTCTCATGCTTCTGTGTTACTGGCATTCTTTACACTGAGCACTTTTACCTCTTTGGTCACAAGCAAGACATGTATTTTCCATTTCAACAACCGACCCAGGTCTAGATTCTCAGGATTCACTCTAACCTACCCGGATCGCTCGCTCCTGGGCCCAGCTCTCTGCGAACAGAATCCAGCAGAACCAGGAGCCCATCTGGTTCTCCCAACTGCAGACAACTTTGACTCAAACGTGGAAGCAGCAACGCCAGCTGCCTCCCAGGCCCCTAAGAGTCACAGTCTGAAAGTACTTAGCACAATTCCAGCCCACAAGGCGCACCCCCAAAACGGCACCCTTGTTCATGAGGTTCCATGCCAGCCACCTCACATCCTTCGTTTTACTCGGGCTACGCTAGGACACAAGGGGGAGACTCCCACTTTACAGGTGAGAAAACTGAGGCCCATGGGGCAGAGGGACTACCCCAGAGTCTGGAATTCCAGTCACGTTGTGCCTTCTACCTGGCATGTCCTTCTTCCCGATTTCCCAAGTCTGAATTCAGTCTGACGTCACTCCCCAGAGCAGTCCCTCTGGTAGCTCATTCTTACCTGGCTCGGGCCTTTTTGTCCTTGCCTTTAAGACTGACTCATCAGGGGGACATTTAAAAATCCTGTTGCCTGGCTACACCCAGATCAATAATGTCAGATCTTGGTGGGGGTGTAAGGGGTTGGAGAAGTGACAGGTGTAATATGGGGGCCCATAAAAGTTATGAATGTTCTGCTGCGCAGCTAAGATCGAGAACAGGTGTTTTAGAGTATCTTGTACATCGGTCCTCAGTGTCTTCTAAGAAGGGCCTATGTAGGTGACTACGTGTCCAGTCTGTCCAGAACTGGGGGGCTCCCAGGGTATGAGGCCATTGTGAGACAGCAATGGCGGTGTTATTTTGAAGCCACTGGCTTATGGGGAGGTTAGTTACGCACAGTAGAAAACTGATACTTCATAGACTTTTCAGGCACTTGGAACAGGAGACGGCAAACCTCCCCTGTACAGAGCCAGGCAGTAAATATTTTGTGTGGGGGGAGAGGGGTCACAGGTCAGCCTCCCAGTGGCTGGACTCTGCATTGCAGAGCAAAAGCTGCCCCAGAGAACGCCTGCGTGAGCGGACACGGCCATGTGCTAATAAAATTTTATTTACCTAGGTGGGTGGCGGCCGAATTGCGCCTTGGGCAGTAGTTTGCCCAGACCTAGGAGAATGGCGTGGCACACAGTAGGTGCTATAGAAGCGTAGGCCCGAGTGTATGCATTTGGGTTCAGGAGTGTGTCTCTGCACACACAGCACGCGTGCACTTCTGTCTATCTGAAGGAGCATCTGTGTGTCCATGTGCAGAATCTGTCCTTCTGGAATAACCAAGCAACAAGTTTGGACTAAGAGACTTTTCAATGCAGTGACCCCAGGCCTTCCTGCTTCTATTCTGGGGAGAGCGGGGAGTGTGGAGGGAAGCCAAGAGGAGGAAGAGCCGGCGGGCGTCCCTGTCATTTTCTAGTCAAGTCTGAGGGAAGCCACTGCCAGTGGCTGGGCTCCTGTGGGCCGGTAGGACCGGCAGGACCACTGCATCTGCTGAAGTTTGATGAAGTCATTCCTCCAGGCGGAGGGCAGGGGGTGGGGGTGGGGGGCATTGCAAAAAGGAAAAAGGAACCTCCTGAGTTTTTAAGAAAGAGCTTGGGGGTGGGGTGGCTGGCTTTTCCAGGCAACTTGTAAACATCTCCCTGCTGGTTTCATTTTGATCGCCCACTGTGGGCTCCAAAGGGACTACTTCCTGCATGATTCACTGCCCTGGCTGGGTTCCCCAGGCCAGCAATGCAGCCGGTGTTAGCTTCAGGCCCAGCAGATATGGATTCAAATCCCAGTCTGAACTTATTAAGTGGCTTTGGGGCATGTGACTTCATCTTGCTGAACCTCCCTTTCCTCATCTGTAACACGGGGTTGATAGGAGTGCGGCCTCTGGGCACTAGCATGAGGACCCTGAAGATGGCACAGGGCAGGCACTGAGTAGAGCTTCCCACACAGTAAGTGGCCTGAGGGTGACAGCCAGGGACAAGAGCCCATGGGCAGTGAGCTGGGCTTCGAGATTTCAGGGAAGCCCTTCCTAGTCCCCTATGGATTTACAGTGTCATTGAGCCTGCTTCTCCCCTGCATGGAGATGCCCTGTTTGTAATCCAGTGCTCCACTGGCCTCATGAACAAGGGTGCCGTTTTGGGGGTGCGCCTTGTGGGCTGGAATTGTGCTAAGTACTTTCAGACTGTGACTCTTTGGGGCCTGGGAGGCAGCTGGCGTTGCTGCTTCCACGTTTGAGTCAAAGTTGTCTGCAGTTGGGAGAACCAGATGGGCTCCTGGTTCTGCTGGATTCTGTTCGCAGAGAGCTGGGCCCAGGAGCGAGCGATCCGGGTAGGTTAGAGTGAATCCTGAGAATCTAGACCTGGGTCGGTTGTTGAAATGGAAAGACCAGCTTCTTTCTCCTCTAAGGACGAAAATTGCAAGCAAATGAGAGGATGTCTGTTTTGCTCAACACTGTCTCCAGTGCCAGCACAGGGCCTGGCATATGGCTGGCACTCAGCGAGTATCTACCAAATGAACGAATGGAGACAGAGTCCTTCATCATTTGGGACTCCCTGGGAACCTACGGAAGAGCATCTGCTCCCCATTTATGAACCCATGCACGAATCTGAGGGGCTTCCAATGGGGTCTTTCAAAATGGGGCTATGATAGGAGCCCTCTTCAACATCCAGTTGCATTAGTTAGGTTAGGCTGTGCTGTGCTGCAGTGACAAAGAGTCCCAGCAACTAATTTCAGAGGCCTAACATCACACACAGATGCACACACAGTATGCGTCCTGTGACTGTCACTCAACAGCATCTCATGAGCTGCCAGCTTCACACCAATCCTCTGTGATTTCTGTAGGGTCATGCACCAGTCCCTTCTGCACCCTGCCCGCAGGTCAGCACCCATCACGATGGGGCTGGGGGGTAGGAGATACTGGGTCACTCAAAGATATCCAGCAAGCAGACTCTGCCACACACAGGAAGGTCTCTGACTCCCTGGCTGACCTCATGGAGCTGGGGTTAGCCAAATGCATTTTGAAGACATGGAAAGCAAGGTCCCTGCTAATGAAAATGCTTTCCAAAACCAGGTATTTATCAGAGAAGAAACAGTCGGTCATCACAAATCCTGCCATGAAAGCTGGGTCCCATAAACTACTGCATGGTGTTCTCAGCCTGCAGTTTCTCAACCATCAAGACCCTGAGAAACCCCCGTCTCCAAATACCATGACCATCTCTGACTCCGGTTGAACTACATTTTAATCAATCAAAGTTCACCTATCACAGGCACGTTTCCTAATTCGAGGAGACTGGTAATTAAATAAACCAGGAAGATAAAAATCTTTTGATGAGATAAAGTTCTTAAAAGCTTTTAGTTTGACTAAATTTTTAGTAGGACTCCTAATTTTTCCCTCTGCTTCTTTGGAGGTAACTTGATGGACTTTAATTGTTTTTAAGTGCCAGCTCTAAGTCACTCCATTTAAAGGGGTGGGTGGGAGGGAGGAGATTGAGACAGTGTGGGCAAAAGCATTGCATATTCATGAGGAGAGAGCATTTTGTGCAGACAGGCAACATATGATTCGAGTTCTCCCCCTGCGAGAAGACTGAAAAATTGCAAGCACTGTCCCTCAGGAAATAGAGCCTTTCCTTAGCTGAAAAGTTTCAGAATGACCCTGAAGACTTTCACATAAAAAAGTTTTTCATTGTTTCCTTTTCCCTGGGCTGGAGATGAGGGGGAAAGGGGAGGTGCACAGGATATCAAGTCTTGTGCCTGCTTAGCCATGGTTCCATGAACCCCACTACTCTAACTTCGTAATCTGCTTTGCCACCCAGCAAACATTACACATACCAGCTGACAGTTACACGGTGCCTGGTGGGTGGAAACTTCTAGAAAGGGCCAACTGATTTAAGGTTTACCATCCCAGCTAACTTCCAGTATCATCCAGGGTGTTGAAGAAAGAATCCATGCTTGGGCTGCACACCCCAGCTTCCTGTCCTCACTGGGCCAGGGTACAGTCCTGAGCCTGGATAATTTCACAGAGCTCCTCATGTAGGATTATGCAGCCAGAACCAAGAACCACAAGCCCAAGCTTTCTGCCCGGGACTCAAGTGATGGAAGTCAAATTACATCAAGAAGTGAAACTGGGAGAATACACCAGATGCACAGTTCAGAAGAAAGAAGGCGGTATGGAAGGAGTTGATCCTTTTACTAGGAAAAGGATCCTTCTGAGTAAACACACAGAAAATATTTACAACAGAATCACTCAGTCTGCTGTGAGAAGGAAGTTTGGTGATGGCAGAGTGCCAAGGCGACCCCCCTCTAAAGAATGAGACTCACCCTCCTGTTGTTCCAAAGACACTGGGCACAACCCGAAGAGACCACAGCTGACATCTGTTCAGCACCTCTCGGCTTCAAGTGCACCTCTCTTTCTCTCTCCCAATAAACCTATAAAGGGAGGGACTGTCATCCTCATTTTGCAAATGAGACAAGTTAACTGACTTGTCCAGAAGATTCCACCAGTAAATGATAGAACTGGGATTTCCATCGTAATATTTATGGAGCACTAACTATATACAACAACTTAGGCAAGTATACTTTATGGAACTATAAATTCCCTAAATCTCACTTCCTTAACATAGTCATCTGCTGTTTATTCCTAGCTTTTCTGTGTCAGGATCTTCTTTACCTGGAAACGCCCTGTCCTTCCTTCATATTTTGCTCAGAGCAGCTGCATGACATGTACCTGGCTCTTTTCCAGCTTCTCTTACCGCTAGGTCATGTGATACTGTTCTGACCAATGAGATGTAAGAGGAAGTCTACTGCATCCCTTAATTCTCCAAGTCTGTAATAACTATGGTGTTTGCATGGCGAGGATAATAAAAGTGAAAATATCCAGATGAGGGAATTGAGGTTTAGAGAGGATTAGGTAAATTGCAAAGACACAAGATTTGAAGACAGGTCCTGGGGCACTAGAGCGCTGGCCCTAACCATGACACTGTTCTGGCTCCAGAGTGACTTGTGTCCCCACTTCAAGCCCCTGCCCAGGTCCAGACCACTGTAGCTTCTGTGACTTCCAGCCTGATGATTCCAGCCAACATTTTTTGTCAAGAGCCAGAGTGTATTTTCAGCTTGAGTAAACAGTGTTCTCCCTCTTCCGCAGTGGCCTTTGCCACTGGAGCCTCCTTCCTCTTGCCCACATCCACTTTCCAACCAAACCAAAAGTTTCCTTTCACCTCCGTGCTTGATGCATTCTTCTCCAAGCCCCCTCACTGAGCAGTTTCTGTCTGACTTAGATGCCACTTCTTCCAAGCAACCCTCCCAGACTGAATTGCATGAGGTGAATGACTTCTTTAAATGCCTGCCTCCCACAACTAGTTTGTGAGCTCATGAAAGACCACATCTCTGTGGCCATCTCTGTGTGTGTCCTCAACGCCCTGGAGCAGCGATCACTCAATAGCTTCTTGTTGACAACAAACCTAACACACCTCACCGCCTCTCCCCTGGGCCAAGGAGAACCTGTGACTGCAGGTTCCCCTCACCTTGCACCTGGCTCCAAGGCTTTGCAGAGTCCTACCCGGCCTCCCAGATGCCATCTCTTACTAAGCCCAGTGGGTTTTTCTATTACTCAATGTTTACCCTTTTGAGAATGCCAGAGGGTCTAAGAGATTTCTGGACAAAATTCTTGAGCTATAAAATTAGCCACAGGCCAAGACTTGACTTGTGTTTGGGTGGTGTGTGGGAGTGGAGAATTTAAGTGGGAGGGGCGGGCATGGAGGTGAGAGGTGGAGAGGACCAGGCAGGAGCAGAAGGTTCTAGGCCAGGAAATGAGTCAAAGGCCAGACTCCAGGCTGCAGGCACACAGACCGGTGAACTGACTTGTCTCCCTCCTGTGTCCAGAGCCAAGTCCCTGCAAACAGTTACCCCGAGCCCCTGCCCATCCAGATGCGAGAGGAGGCGAGAGTTACATATAAGGAAGCCCAGCCAGAGCCTCCGGGGAAGATGGGCGGTGGCCCCAATCTCACGCTCAGTCTAGAGGTTTCTGAAAGTTCCTTTATTAATAAAGCAAGTACAAAAGAACAAGGTCCCTGAATGACCCATAGGATTAAAAGTGCAAATTACTCCAACCTGAAACAGAAACAGACAGGAGGCCTCAGCTGTCTGGGCCCAGGAAATGTTGTACAACGAGAACACCCTGACGTCACACAACTGTAGCAGCCAAGCCAGACTGGATGAACTCTTTGGTCTCTGTTACTGGAACAAAATAAATCCTGTGACGTCAGCGACACACCACATGGCACTACACAGTTTGGGGATCAAAGTACATGTTAAAAATGGCAATAAAATAAGAGGAATGTTTTAAAGTCGAGCGACTGAATCAAGGCACTTTTTTTTTTTTTTAACATGAAATGTGCAAGAACATCCCCGATACTGCAAAGTCCAGATGATTTATCCTTAGGCTGCCCATTTCAGTCTGTTCTCTCTGTACACACGATGGTGTTTCTGTCGCCCTCCCCCACCTAGACTGGCTTTCTCTGCACCAAATCAGGTGCTGTGTAGACAGAAAGAATGAACGGTAGTGTCTAAGTAACAGCCGATTTTTAAAAAATTAACAACCACCACGATCATAACACTGAACTTGCTTCCCTTTCAAGGCACGCTGGACGTGTTGATGAAGTGACAGCCTTCTTCCTGTAGGTACAGAGGTGAGGTCATTACCAAGGTCAAAAGCCACATTGGGCAACAAAAGTGACTTACCCCTTGAGGTTACAGGAGATGCTTTGGACACGTGCTGGGGCAACGCCCTTGGAAAGCCAGCGTGTCTAATTTGGTGGAAGCCACTGAGTCAGTAGAGGATAGGAACATCTGAAAGAGTGCTTTTGGCTCCCAGACCCAGCATGGTTTTCCTGGGGTTCAAGCCCACCAGCCACCATTGCTAGCACTGGTTAAGACACTACTCACAATTTTTTTTTAACATAATGAAATACAAATAAAAAACAAGTTATTCTGCAATCCTTCCTGCTTACTCATCAGCATACTCCGACAGGGCCAAGGAGTTTGGCCCCAATTCACCAGGAAGGAAATGCCAAACATTGGTGATTTGATCTGACTCTCATAGAACGCTCCAGAATGGAGGGTCCTTCAGAAATGGAGTTAAGTGTTATCTGTGGCTGTGTTAAATTTTTTTGGGTTTGTTTTTACAATAAAGCTTAGCTCTGAGAGATAAAGAAGACGTAAAATACCACACCCCAACTATGTATAACAGCTCCTACCCTTAATAAATATGGCCTTATAAATACTTGGGGGGAGGTTAGCTGTGTAAGGCAGGGGTCGCAAACTGGTAGCCCCCAGGCTCAATAAAATGTTTTGTTTGGCCCACATGATGCTTTGAACAGTTAAAAATTACTCTAAGAACTTTTTTTTGAAGTTCTGTTTTTCTGCACCTTCCCACCCCTTTTCCCTGCATGAAGCCCAGTAATGGCTGTGCCCCCTTAACACAGGCCCAGCTGCAGGCACACCCACCCCTACCCTTTTTCACCTCCCTACCTTGCCTCTGCGGGCTGCTGAGTTTGCGACCCCTGGTTTGAAAGAGCACATATCTAAAAACGTGTTTCCTAACCCAAACCTCTCTCACACCCTCATGATTTCCACTCCATCCTCCTCCCCAACTCTTCCTTCCCGTTCCATCTTAACCCCTCCTTCCTGGATCCTTCAGATTTTGCTCTATTCGCTCTCATTCTCCTTTCTTTCAGCTTCAGTTTCATTTTGCAAAAAAATCAAATCTTCTCTCAGCCCATGAACATTCAGGATGGCTCCCAAAACTGGTCAGTGGGAGTTACTGAAGGGTGTCTGGGGCAAAATGGCTGAGTCATCAACCCCAAAACATTTTTTGTGGGTACTGGCTGGACAGTTGACATTTTTAAAAAATATGAGTAATTTGAGCCTTTTTGTAAAAGATTATTGCATATCTGAATCTCCAGTACCAAGTATACACCAAAAATGTGTACATTTCAGATCAAGGATGTGATGGGCCCCTAATAAATTATAGGTCTGAGCTTAATAAGTGCCTCATGCACCCATCACACTAGCAAATATGCCGTATTATTTCATTTGTACACAGTACATGTTTTGGATTACTAAACACTGATCAAAATTGATCTAAATCATTAGGTTTTGGTTACCATGTGCAGAGAATAATTGTTCAGCATGGCATTTAAATAAAACATTCATATTTTAAAAATCCACAAATACAATGCCCCAGTAATAAAAAAATAATAAAATTAAAGAAATCTTGAGGATGGATGAGATTTGGGGAAAATAACCTAAAAAAATAAACCTACAAGAATAGTCTGTTACCAGATTTCAACTCCAAAATACAATTAAGATTAAAAAAGGAACCTATTGAACTAGCCAGAAATATTTGGAAAATTCAGCTTTTAAAGCATTATAAGCCTCCTATAGCCTCGCCGCCCCCCATCCCAGCACACTGAATGACTCCCAGAAATGGAGGCTGAGTGTGGAAGCATTATATACACATATGAAGCTCTACTTATTCTTGGCACTTATTTTTAAGATAACTTTTATAAACACCGTGCAGTTTATATTTTTGCAGGAAGGAAGTGGATTGACTGATCCCCTTGCTAAATTCTGTACCTCTTGACCTACAAGTGACCTTAAGAACCAGAATGACCTTTGTAGCCTCAGGGAAACCGTTCCCAACACAGACTCAAAGACACAGCAAGACTGGCAAATGCCAGAGGCTGCCCAGAGCAAAGAAGCTCCCAAGAGAAGGTTCCCTGGAAATCCCTATTCACAAAGATTGCCTGAAGTGCCCGAGGAGGAGGCCCCCTACAAAAAAGCTTCTAGTGTTGCTCAAAAGAGCGCAGAAATTAAAACAATGGCCTTATCCCATAGTGACTGCCGTGTCCAGGGCTTACCTTTAAGAGTCTAAGGACAAAAAAAAAAAAAAAAAAATCGGGATGGCCGCTTCTTCAATTAGTCAAGTGGAGGGAGGACCACTGGAAACTTCAGCTGAGTTGTAAGTGCACTGGTGCAGGAGAGGGCTGTCGGCAATTTGGGGGGATGAGGGATATCAGAATGGCTTCCTGGCAGCAAAACATCCCAACTTGATGATATTTATGCCCAAAGAGAAAAAAGAGCCCCACCTCTTCCTCCTCTGCTGGCTGATTGGGGGTTAACTGATCTTCAAGCAGAGGCCCAAGACCCTGAACTAAGGGTGAAATGCTTCCCAAGACCTGCACCTGAGCAGCTGACAACGCTCCTCAAAGTCAGCCTCCGTGGGGCCACTTACAGGTTGCTGAAGCAACGGAACAGAAACTTCCCACTTGTGATCATTGCTGAGATGAGAGCGCTAACTACACGGCAGGCGCTGCAGCAGGCATTTCCTCTTCGCTCTCTCTTTAGATGCAGAAAGAAGGCCCCATGCACAGGAGTTTCCTTAAAAGTCTTAGAACAGCAAAGGTGTGTGTCCAGCCAGCACTAAGCCCAGGAAACACGCCTTGAGCCGCAAAGACTGACAAAGACTGACACACAGCTTTCTCCAGATCCACCATGTTTTACCCACCCGTGTCTTAAACAAGCGTTTTGTTGCTACTCTGCACTGTGCCTGGCTCACAGTAGGTGCTCAATGAATGGGAGCAGAGTAGTTCACATCCCTGTTGGTGCCTGGAGGGGCATTAAGGCAAGCCCACTTTTCAAGACTGCCCATGGCCTAATAATAAATACAACTGGCTTCCCTTTCAGATGCAATACTTGGCACAAGCAATTACCCTGAAATGAAAGATTTGATCAAAATATAGTACCATTTGTGCTGGAAGTTTCTCTAACAAATTCTTGATTGCCTCTCAGCAGGTGGGACTTAATTCTTCCCCATCCTGTCAATCACCTGTGATTGCACTACTTAAAAAATACATTAATATTAATCTGAATGGTGAAAACTACGCTTCTCAGAACATCAGTCCCTAGAATAGAACTTCAATTCCAGTTGTAGATAAAGATTTGGATTTTTTCCTTTTTTTGTAAAGATAATTGGGAATGCAGGACATCTAGCAAGTAGCAAAAAAAAAAATTAGCTTCTTTAAATTGGGGGGCCAGCGAGACCAATGCCTCAGAAACGGACAGAGGGCAGTTCCCCTGCATCTAGTTTTGCTTCTCTCTCCTGGGCTTCTCCAGAGTCTCATTGGGACCAGTTCTTAGCTGCTGCCTTCACTGTCTTTCCATTGCTTGCTTAGAACAGCCAGCTGGGCATGAAGCCAAGGAGTGTGAAGCAAGCCAAGAGCGACATTTACACTACCAGGAATCGGCCACCGAATCTTCCAACACTTTCTACAGTCCATCTTCCGGCATTAACCAGGCTTCCCTGGCCACCCTCACCCCCACCCGGTGGACAGGTTTTAGGAGCATTAGACCAGGTGGGGGCACTCTCGAGGTTTAAGGTTCATCTTCTGGGAACCCCTGGGCACGCTGACCCCGGGGTGGGGGGCACATGGAAAGGTAGCGGGGACCTCCATAGGCCCGGAGGAGTTGGGGCAGCCTTCGCCACGTGGACAACAAGCGCGAAGCTGCGAATTCCCGGGCGTGCCAGTCGAAAGCCGCCAGGAGGTCCACTGGGGCGGCTTCACGGAGTACCTTGGGCAAGGGGCCCACCTCGGCGGCCGCCCCTCCAGGGCCCAGGACGCAGTGGAAGAGCGTCTGGCGTCGCAGCAGGCAGCCCCTAAGGAACTGCACTAAGTCCTCCAATCGCCCACCCAGCTGCGCCTCGTCCCAGTCTTGGATGGGACCCTCTCGCAGCAGCACCGCCAGCAGCGCTGTCTTGAGCACGTAGGACGAGAGGACGCGTCCCCACTGGGTGGCGGCTGTCGTGTCCAGCCCGCGGGCGCCCAGGTCTCGCACAGCTTTAAGCAACTGCAGGCACTTGAGGTAGCAGGCACCTGGAGGGGCCCGTTCCTGCAACCAGCCCAGCAGCTTCTGCTCCTGGCGAGCCGTGTTGACGCCCCACAGGACATCAGCGCGCAGGCCTCCGGGTAGCTCCACTAGGGGCCCGACAGGTGAGGGTGGCGGTGGTGGTGCCACGAGGAAGACACCGTCGCTCAAATGGACCGCGGGGATGAGACGCACGGCCATGGAAAGGCGGCAGCAGCCGTAATCGGAGCGGCAGGGCAGGATGTGCAGGGTGGGAGGCTGCTCTAGGCCCCCCGGGGTCAGACTGACCCGACATCGCCCCTCCAGGCTGTAGCGCACGGTGGCCAGGGAGCGCTGCAGGTGCGACTGGAACCAGCGCAGCACCAGTGTGGCCGAGAGGTGGCGCCGCCCGTGCATGTCCACGCAGAAGCCGTCTGCGAAGGGTTTACAGTCCCGGAGCCACTGGCCGGTAGAGGCCCCCGGAGGCGCCTTCAGTGCACAAACGAAGCAGCCGTGGAAGGCTGGGGCCAGCGCGGGCTCCGCGCCCAGGCTCCGAGGCTCCAGCGCCACTAGCGGTGGCAGGCGCAGAGGCACCAGAACGTCGAAGCCGTCGGGTCGACGGATTTTATGCTGTTCATAGGCGCTGCCCACCTGAATGAAGTCTCCGCGGAAGGCCAAGGCTAGCGACCCCCCGGGGATGGGGCCTGGGGACCCCCGGGCACGGCCAGCCCGCACCAGCTCCCCCACAATCCGGCTCACGTGCGCCTTGCTGTGGCCCAGCACGTGTGGGGACAGGCGCACCTCGTGCTCGTAGTAACTCTCCAGCAGGATGCCAAGACTTGGCTCTCGGAAGCGTCTAGGAGAGAAGGCTGAGTGGTGCCGGGGAGCCCCGGGCAGGAAGCGCTGCCGCACAGCGTGGCGACAGCGCAGGAGGATATAGCCAAAGAGGAGCAGGATGGCCACCTTGAGCAGCGGGAAGCCGCCGTCCGCGCCGTCGGGGGGTTCGGCTCGGGCGCCCCCACTTCCTCGAAGGACATGGTAGAGGCATACGAGGGCGGTGCACAGGCCGGTCACCAGGGGCCAGAACACGCGCAGATTGAGGGTATAGTGCATCGACCTGGCAGGCGCCCGCGGCATGGGCGGTGGAGCAGCCCAGGGCGCGAGCCCCGGCGGCGGCCCGGACACAGCATGCGCGCAGCCCCCGGGCAGCCCCACTGTCCCTGTCTCCTTCGCTTCCGCGGCGGCTCCCCAATCGCCGGGCGGGGAGAAGCCGCCCGCCAGCTCGGCCTCCTCTCCCAGCTCAAGTTTTCTTTCCAGCTGCCGCCCACTCTGCCCTCCCGGCCTCCGGGCCGCGCCCTGAGCCCGCTGAGCGCCGCGTCCGGCCCCTCGGCCCTCGGCGCCCGGGGCGTCGGCGCGCTGCCCTCGGCCAGCCTCTGGCTCGGCGCGGCTTGCCGCCTACCCTGGTCGGCGCTTCTGGTCGCAGGCCCGGGGGTCCCCCGCCGCTCCCTTTTGCGCCGGTTCCCGTTACTTGGCCCGAGAGTTTCCTCTTCCGAGGGGAGCGAGGCCGCGCCAGCTAGCGGGGAGGAAATGCCAGAGGTCTGCAGCCGCGCGCCGAGCCCCGGGCGGGCGGGTCCGCCCTCTCCGGGCCTCCGCCTTAAAGCGACGCTGGGCGGCGGGAGGGACTTCTGGACGCGCTTGGAACCGGCCTCCCCAGGGCCACCCCCATCCTCTGGCCCCAAGGCAGCACCAGGAAGGCTGGATTCTGGCGCGGCGCCCACGGGCCGTGCTCACAGAAAGTCACACCGGAAAGTTGTGGAGGAGAAAAGGGCTTCCGCTGGCGTGCTGGTGACATGGCAGCGGAGCAGCCCTGACGGCCACTGTCCTCGACCCAAGCCAGTATTTACTGAGGACCGACCACTGGCCAGGCGGGGCCAGGTTTTGGGGAAACCGTTGACGAGACAGACAAGGTTTCTGGCCTCCATAAAGGTCCTTCTTTTTCAAAAAGAAAAGCAAAAGAGAAAGAATCCCAGTGCAGAGGAGGCTCTGAAGGAAACCAAACCGAGGGGGCGGGTGAAGATGAGGCTGTGGAGGGGGGGGGGGGGGCTCGGCAGGCTCCCGAGGGGTGACTTTTGGTCTGAGACGCCCTTACAAGAACACTGACTGGGCGCCAGAATGTGCTCACCTCTTTTCACAAAATCACTCCTCCATTAGTCCTTTGACAGGGTCACTATGACTCCCCCATTTTTCAGATGAGGAACTGGAGCACGTTGGGTGCTCTGCTCCCCGAGGTCACAGAGCTTCAGCAGAGCCTGGCCTTGAACTCCAGGAGTGGAGAAAATGAGTTTCTATGGCTTCAGCCACCCCTCCTGCACTATCAGATGCAGCCCACACTGACTAACACAGCCATGTCCTCAGCCCTGCAACCAGAAGGTGGGGCCAGCCCTGCCTGCAGCGTGGTGACTGGGGGAGGGGTGTCCCCCATGAAACACAGTGCTGTGCTGGGAGAAGGGGGGTGTCTTGGCGTGGACTTGTCACTTCACCTGGCTTTGCTCCACTCTCCCCTTCCAGAGTGATGTCAAGATATTAGGGGACTTTTCCCTCCCAGCACCCGGGAGGCATGCCACGGCCCGCCACACAGGAGAGCCGTACTCTCCATCAGAAGCCGGCAGATATTTGTTGTCAGTATTTTAACCTCGTGGGCCATTTGGCCTCAGCTCCAGCCACTGGGCTCTGCTCTTGAAGCCCAAAGCAGTGGCCATTTCCAAGGCTACCACCTGCTGGGTGGCCTAAGATAACAGGAGTTCACCCTCTCCCAGTCCTCCAGGGAAGAGGGCGGTGATCCCTCGGGAGGACCTGGGGAGAATCCTTCCTGGCCTCTTCCCTTTCATGTATTTAAGGCCTCCACTCCCTTTCGTGTATTTAAGATTTTACAGCAGAGACAATAAACATGCTGGGAAGGAAGGTTAACTTATGTCTGTATCTATCTCTCCCAAAGTAGGAGAAACTCTTGAAGGCAGAGACTTTGCCATATTCATCCTGCTGTCCCAACACCCATTGTCATGCCTGGAACTTCAAAGTGGCCTCTTGAATGACCAATAGAAATTCAGGCAATTGTTCAAGGTGGCAGTCCCCAAAGCAATAAAAATGAGAGAGAAGATAAACAGGTGGGACTACATCAAGATACAAAGCTTCTGTACAGCAAAGGAAACATTAAACAGAACAAAAAGAAACCCCACTGAATGGGAAAAAAAATCTGCGCTCCACACAACAGACAAGGGTCTGATCACAAAGATATACAAAGAACTCATAAGACTCACAAAAAATAAAGTAAAAAACCCAATCAAAAAATGGGCAGAAGAACTTAAAAGACATTTCTCCAAAGAGGACATAAACATGGCCAATAGGCACATGAGAAAATGCTCAACATACCTCATAATAAGGGAAATGCAAATCAAGACCACAATGAGGTATCACCTCACACTGGTAAGAATGGCACACATTAAAACAACAACAACAATAAATGCTGGCGAGGATGTGGAGAAAAATGAACCCTAGTACACTGCTGGTGGGAATGCAAGTTAATCCAACCATTATGGAAGACCGTATGGAGGTTCCTCAGTCTACTGGAAATGGAACTACCACATGATCCGGCAATCCCAATCCTAGGAATCTACCCAAAGGACACAAAACACCAATCCAAAAGAGCACCTGTACTCCTATGTTTATCGCAGCACGATTTATAATTAGTAAGACCTAGAAACAACCCAAGTGCCCAAAAGTAGATGACTGGATCAAGAAGATGTGGTATATTTACACAATGGAATATTATTCAGCAATCAAAAATGAGAAATTAGGGCCATTTATAGAAACATGGATGGAACTTGAAGGAATTATACTCAGTGAAATAAGTCAGAAGGCAAGAGAAAAATATCGGATGGCTTCACTATTAGGAGGAATATGAAAGAACAACAGCAACAACAAAGAATAACCTCCAGGGAAGGGGCAATTATAACCAAAAGCAAACAAAAAACTCAACAAGACCAAAAAGCCAAGATAAACCAAAGGGACCATGGTGGGTAGGGGAAGATGGGGAGAGCAAAGACAGGGATGAGGGCAGAAAGAGCACAAGGGACTGAGGTGATGGTGCATGGGTGGAATGGTGGTGGGTACTCCCTGGGGAATACAAATGATGTCAAATATAATTAATTAAATAAAAAAACATAAAAAAAAAGAAATTCAGGCAATGGAAACAAAATGTGCAAAAACACAGAGGTCAAGGAATTTGTGTCAGTCAGGTGGGGTGAGTGTTGGGGGCAGGATTGCATTGTCTGGAGTTTGTGGTTGACACTAACTTGATTCCTGAGTCATCCATTCCAGCCTTCTGCCAGCAACCTCCCATGGCCAGGGCCATAAAACTAAACCCATCCCACCCAGGGAGCTGGCCAGACATCTGCTTTGCCAGTTTGGCTGGTGGCGGAGGAGAGGTGGTTCTG
Source organism: Galemys pyrenaicus (assembly GCA_019455555.1). NCBI lineage: Eukaryota > Metazoa > Chordata > Mammalia > Eulipotyphla > Talpidae > Galemys > Galemys pyrenaicus. The sequence goes on from JAGFMF010011768.1 coordinate 8,013,551, forward strand.
AAGCCCACATCTGACCTTGGTTCCACAGGAAGCTACCTGGCGGAGGCAGAGGCAGCGGCCTCCATGGTGGCCTAGTTCTGCTGTGTGGCTTGGGAATCTCTTCTGGAAGTTGGGCTTGGAATCCTTTCCCACAGCTTTCCCTGTGGTTCTCAGAATACCTGTGATACACAACCTGTTGCTGTGTCTTTAAAAATCCCCTGCTGGTTCTCCTATGCATGACTACTACACAGCTTTAGTCACTTGCAAGTCAGCCCAGAATGTGCACCCCCTATTCAGAGACCCGCTGGTCCCTCGCCTGCCAGAGTAAGCAATCCACAGAGCTGCTCTGTGGCTGCTGTGGATCAGTTCTAGCCTATGCGATTGTTGCTTGTGTGATTACTCATTAAATGTTTGTATTTCTAAGTATGTTGTAGGTTGTGTGTGAGCAGAGACCATATTTGTCTTGCATACTTGCTCAATTCCTAATTTAAAACTGGCGGACTGAATGAAAGAATGAATGTCTTCATTCACATGTCCGGCAACGTAGCCCTGCACTGACAAAGAGCTTTTCACCAGAAAATGTTCTTCCTGCAAAGCCCCTTTTATATAACAGTCATGGATAATGGAACCAGCATCAGTCAAAGGGAAGCTTTGCCTGGCAGAGATGAAGAGCCCTGAGCGAGGTAATGAGTCTATAATGCAATTTGGTGCCAATAAAATGGTGTGCTATTAAATCCAAGGTCATGAGATTTACACTATAAACCTAACACAGTTAGAGTAAGAGCCCCACCCCCACCGGCTCCGTTCTTTTAGCTTGAGTCATTTGACGGACTCCGCCTCCCTAGTGACATTGTCTGCCCACATATAATGAGAATTTTGACAGCTGTGACATTTCTGGCTGGGGGACCTGTGAGTCAAAGAGATGCAGAAGTGAACAGAAACTCATGATGAGAAAGTCACTGTCCACAGAGTGAAATGAGTTAGGAGGCCCCTTTCCCTGCCTCCTGACAGCAGGGTGGTGACAAGGGTCGCGTGTCCCAAGAATTTAGGACTCAACGGTCTTGTTCTATGAAGCACCTTGTATGATTTAACTCAGCCAGCCCACACCCCACAGAACATTAGTAAGAAGGTTTTAACTCTATCTCCATTTTGTTGATGGGGAAAGGAAGGCACAGACATGGATTTGAATCCAGGTCTCCCAAGCTGATGCTTTTACCTACCCATGAAGCACCAAGTCTGTAGTTCCCAAAAGCACATCTGAGGATGATTTTCCTGGTCCTGAAGCTAAGAGAAAAATAAAGCATAGGAAGGGAATTTTTCATAAAACCCAATCTGCAGCAATCTCATCTTACAGGGTAGAACATTTTCAAAGTTAGGATGGAGCAAAAGAAAATTGTCTTCAGTTTAAATTAGCCTTGATAAATCAGCATAGAGGTTTGGATTACACATTTGTCAAAACTCATTGAATGATCCACTTCAGCCTTGTGCATTTCGCTGGATCTAAATATTACCTCCAAAAAGCATAAGCACATACTAGACTCAGCAGGGAGTGCCATGCATGCTGATGTGTTCGGGGGTGAAGGGCCCTGGTCTCAGCAACTGCCTTTAAAATGTGCCCAAAATGTAAGATGGACTGATGGGTGGGGAGCTGGAAAGAGAAGAGCACAGAGAAAGCACATCAAGTTCAGCTTCCATGGCAGAATCTATGTGGGAGCAAATGGGTATCCTCTGTGCAATTGCTTATCTGCGAGCTTGGAAAAATTAAATGTAATGTTGAGAACAAAAATCACATGAAAATCTGTTAGGAAATCACTATTTGGGAATCTGATATGCTGTCACACGGAGCATCACAATAAGGTCTTTCTCTGGCACTGAAGCTTCATTTTGAGCAAGTGATGCAGTTGCTCAGTTTGCAGGTCACGTGGTGTGAGTACCATGTCTCGCTAAGCACTAGCCCAGCAAGGAGCCACTGGAAGCCCAGGGCAGTGGGAGACCCGGGTAATATTAGCTCTTTCGATCAAGGGATGAAGAAATTGACCACACCTTTTTTTCACGTGATGGCTATACTTTCCCACCAGCACCATCCTTTCTCCCTCGCCCATCCATCTTCACCTCAGAAACGTCAATTCATTACTCACGTGTGATAGTTTCTAATATTTGTCAGTTCATCCTCTGTGATTCCTTCTATTACTCTTATATGCAAAATCATCCAATATGTCTTTCTTTCCCCTCAGTTCCTTCCATTCTGCTGCAAATAATATTTCTTGTTTCCTTTTAGCTCAATAATATCTCCTGTGTGGCTAGACCACATCTTCTTGATTCAATCCTCCAGCACTGGGCACCTAGGTTGCTTCCTCATCCCAGCTATTGTAAATAACGCCGCACGCAGCACTGGGAAGCATTTATTTTTTGAGTTGATGATGTTGTGTCCTTTGGCTAGATGCCCAACAGTGGGTGAAGGAGTCATTTGATAGTTTCGTCTTTAAGGCCACAATATTTAAAGTGTTCTCTCCTACACCCCAAAGCATTTTTATTTATATAGCTGAATTCCAAAAACTTATATTTGCATAGTACATGCTTCTAAGGAGTCATCTTAAAAGTCTGTCCCCTCAGAGTAGGCGCAGCTGCTCGGTTGCAGGTTAAAATCACCATTTTCTCCTAGAGAGAAATTGATAGTGATGGTAATCATGGGAGGGTTGTCTCCTTGTCCTAATTAGCGAAGTGAAAAGTGGGTACTCCTGCAGAGGCCCTTGAACCACTTTCCCCTGCTGCTAGGACACAGGCGGGGCCTGTGTCTGCCCTGGCCCCTTTATCTTCCCAGTGGCTGGCACCAGAGTCACTCAGTAAATAAATACTCATTAAATCTGCTTTACCAGTTTGTGAAACATAAAGGGTCAGGGAGAAGAAGAGCTGCTGCGAGAGGCAGTCACTATTGACGTGGATTCTAGACAGCCGTGCCTGCACGCTGGCCCAACCCAAACAGGCATCAGGGAAACCCCTCTCAGGGCATGGCTGTCCAGGCCTTCCAGCCAGCAGGACAGCACCACTGACGGGCCAGGACCCCCACGTGTAACTCACATGCCCCACATTTCACTTGGAGCATTTTATCTGCCAGGAGGGAAAGTACTGCTCTCATACATCCCTCAAAAGCTGAGAGGTGTCCTGACATCTCAAAGATGACCACTTGGGGTTTCCATCTTTCCAGTCAAGGAGCAAGAAAATGCCTCTGGGACTCACAGCAGAGCCTGGAGCGCCCATCTGGGATTTCCCCGCACTCTGGGTGGACACGGTGGGAACTGCCACTTACTCACCGAGACCTGGTTTCTCATCCACAAACCCACCCAGTGGTGGCTTCACCTGGTTTCTCATCCACAAACCCACCCAGTGGTGGCTTCACCGGATCTCCTGGATCCAACCATGCCTGAAGCTATGTGTTTTATATTTAAATAGGTCTGAGTTTCTCCAAGAGATAGAAAGCAAGAGAAAGGAGGGCTTTCTTCCTTCTGAAGACCTTCCACAGGTTCCCAAAGCATCCCTAATCCCGCCTCTGGATGGGGGCAAAAGCTGTCCTGCACAACTGGATGCTGCACAACTGAAAGTCCGTCCCGAGTGCCACGGTAACGGGATACCACAGACTCGGCAGCTTATGAACAACAGACATTTAATCTCCGAGGTCCTGAAGGTTGGGAAGTCTGAGATCAAGGCACTGGTAGGCTTGTCTGGGAGAGGGCACCCCAGTTCACACAGGCTCATCTTCCTGCTGCGTCCTCTCTTGGCAGAGGGGGTGCTGGGGCTCTCTCAGCTTCCTTCATAAGGGTGCTAATCCCATTCACGAAAACTTCACGGGCTAATCGCCTCCAAAAGATTCCACCTCCTGATGCATCACTGAGGGGGTTCAAAGACATCCAGCCTGTAGCACTAACCCTTGTATAGGATTTGAGTTCCTGGCCTGTCTCTTGTCCTTCTGTAACAGGGTGGTCCCCAGGAAAGGGGGAAGTTCCAGATTCCCTGTTCTGCCCTAAGTGGGTGGAGTTGAGCAGGGAAAGAAGATTCTGCAGGTAGAAGACAGAAGGAAGGGAGGAAGAAAGAAGCAGGATGGAGAGCAGCACGGAGACCCGGAGAAGGCACAGGGAGCAGAGGGACATGTGAAGAAACTGCGCTTGCTTCTTGGTCTTGGACTGGTTGGAACAGATGTGGGTGAAAGACCCGTGGGGAGGTTAGCAATGGCAGCTTTCATCTTGATTTTGATTTTGCTCTTTTCCTCCTAGATTTGTCTGACTCTTTCTGACCATTTTCTATGGGTCTCTACTGAAAGGTCCTTTAGATGTGTGGCAGGTTTTTGGGCCTTGCTTTGGGCCAATCCTATTTGGCTGGACTTTTACCCTCAAGGAGATGGGTAACTTTGGATGTTTAACTTAGTAACTATATTCTTTGTCCTTTCTGTACTGTTCCCCAATTTTATTAAAGTTCCTTTCCATTAAAGGCCTTCTATGTTTGTCTTAATGCGGCGGATGGCAGAACCCATTCAGAGAGGGCAGGTTTGGGGGTTCTGGGGTGCTCCTCTCCCTGCCCTGTAACACTTCCAGTGAAATTAATGATTTTCATGAGACGGGCATGAGGGACAGGTTGGTAGAGAGGTGGTTTCACAGTGTTTTCTTTGACTTCAAGAGATACAGGGTAAGGCTGCGGGGAGCTTCAGAAAGATGCTGAGAATGTGGCAACACTCTTGAGTAAGCCCAGGAGGGTTTCAGAACCCTGGGATCAGAAAAAGGCACCCGGCTTTGAATATCGGACAGTTTTGGTGTGGTGTCTTAATCTCTCCGCTGGCATTCAAATCTCCATTTACAGTCTATTAGGATAAAACAGAAAAGCCCCCTCCCTAAACCAGGCCCCTCAATGCCTCCAGTGTGGCAATTTGTACCTTTAAGACATTTCATAAGAAAACACTTGGAAGTAAGTTGGAACCGTGGAGATGGATGGGACTTGCTGAGGGCTGCAACGCAGAAGGGGTGCTTGGGATTATGCGAATTCAAGCACGAGTGCAAGGCCGAAAGAGGAGGTGAGAGAGACCATCCCAGTGGGCAAGCCTCTGCCTCGGGGTGTGAGCGTGACAGGGAGCTGGGAACCCCTTGTGGTGCGGGCTCCCTGATCCCACCCCTGGGGTGTGAAGAATATTTAAAGATCCTTGTTTCCAGTCAACATGGTCTGAGGAACAATCACCTATTAGCTCAGCTGAGAACCACGGTGAGCTAGTCCAGGCCGGGGCAGACTAGTCTGGCGGTGTGGGGTCCTGGGGGGGCCGCACACGCTGGCATTCCTTTTCCAGGGAAGTCAAGAAATCACGTAGGGGTGTCTTTGATAATACGCTCTTTTCGCGCCCCTGACTTACTGGAGCCCCCATCTCATCCCTACCTGCAGGGGTGGGGGATCCCCCACCACTTCCGCACTCCGCGCCTCACAGCACCCTCGTCCTGCGGCTTCAGCCAGGGGATCCTTCACAGCCAGCCCGCGGACCCAGCACCGAGGGGGTGTGCGCCCTTCGCACTCTTACCGCCTCGGGGCCCAGCATGGCGGGGCGAAAGGACCGGCCCTGGCGCCCCGCCCGCCCCCTCAGGCTCCCAGCCCGAGCGGGATCTTTGTCCGGCGGCCATCTTCTCGACAGACGCCAGCCGCCTTTGTGCGCTTTCACTGGACACAGTCCCCGACTTCTCCTTTGTTAAAGGCGCGCTGTGAGGAGAGAGGAGCGAGCTCAGCCGTCTGTTCTAGCCCTTGCCAGGGTCGGGCTTGCTTGGCAGCTGGAAGTGCCGGGATGGGCTCCCGCCCTGCCGCGGGGCTTGGCTGAGGCAAAGCCACCCGCCACCCGGGTGGGGGCTCCTGTATGTGTTTTACTTCCGAGCCTGTGTGAGGGCCCCCCACCCAGACACCCCATCTTTAAGGAGGCCTCAGACAACACTCCCTTTGTTAGTGGAGATGCCCCACGGGGGCCACGCCCAGGTAAACCGGTTGCTCCCTCTGCCCCACTGAAAACACTAGCTGAACTAGGCAGAGCCGTGGACCAGGAGCCTGGCCTGCTGCTGCGCAGGCCCTTTCACAGGGCTCGTCCCGGGTCTGCTGTTCACTAGCCGGGGCCGTGTGGGTAGGCCTTTAACTCGGGCCCTGGTCGGTTCTCAGAGAGCACACAGTAAGCACGACAAAGGCCAGGGCCTCACCACGCTGAGGCTGCAGCCTTGCCCACCGCAGTGGGGACCTGGAGCTTCCGTCCACACTAGACACTCTGAGAGGGACAGTGGTCTGGGCAGACGTAGTTGGGAACTGTCCCCAAGGACAGTTCAGTCAGGCCTGAGCCAGCTGCTGGGAGCTGCCTTGTAGCAGACACGTTGAGACAGGCGCTTCAGAGCCGAAGAGCATACACTGTGCCCGGGAGCGCGGGTTCGAGCCCCAGCACAGGCACTTAGTAAGGGCACGTGGGCAGTGAGTCCTTCTCCCCACCTTCACGTCCCAGGTGAGAGCCTCAATCAGCAGGCCGCAAGGAAAGCATTGAGTCCACTTGGTATACAGTCGGAACTAAGGAATATTTGTTGTTCAGGCCTCAACTCAAAGCCACCCCCACACACGAGTTTGTTAGATTTGGAAGCTACTCTTTAATATCTAGAGCAATTGACTTGAATTTTCAAAAAACCTATTGGAAATTTCTATTGGCGAGAAGAGAGGAGCACGGCCAGTGAGATCACAGCCATTACTCTCTGCGCTCAGTAGATTTTATGTTCATCATGTTCTCAATGGTCACAATCGCTATAAACTACTCATGGTTCTGTCAACCCACTTTAAAGACAAGTAAGGCGTAGATCGGGTTGGCCACTGTTTTCTGCCAAGAACAAGAGAGTAAAGATAGCCAGATGGGTTCTGTGGAGTTCTTGACTGCAGCGCCTGACGCAGAAGAACAGCTCAGACGAGCCGGAAAGGTGAGTCTGGGGGGTGGGGGGTGGTGTCTATAAAACTTTATTACAAAAATGCTGCATTTGGCTCCCGGGCCCTGGTTTGCTGGCCCCTGGCCTGGAGGGTGAGACCAAGGACACAGTCATCAGGCTGGAGACGTGGTGGGATCTGAGTTACACTTATCACATGCCCTTTGCAGCATCTTGCTTACTCCCAGCTTATACCTCAGGGGATTTTCTTCATCACAACAGAGCCCCCTCCTCTTCTAAACAAGCCCCCTCTTCTAAAGCTGCAAAACGTGCCCTGCTGTGGCCAAGTGGTCATTCGTTCAACTGGTCCCATCCTGGCAGGTACTGAGGTTGGTCATACTTTTCTGTCATCACAGATGGGACAGTAAATATCCTCTGGACACATGTCATTTGGCACATGCCCAACTGGATCTTCAGATTCGGCTTTTTGGAGGGGAATGAGGAGCGGGTAATTGGGGCGCCCAGCATCTAAGGCAAACTAGACTCTGAAGACACGGTGTGGAGAAGCGGCACCTTTCCTCCATCCCATGGGGGGGCAGTTCTGGCATGGATGACTCCCCCCATCCCCCACCACGGCTGCGCCACTGGAACAGGCTCCTGTGGAAATGGGAGACAAAGTCAACGTCCTGTGGAGCTCCAAGGAGGTGGGTGGCCCAAGCTGTTCCTCCCTGAGTTGGGAAGGGGTCGCCTGAGAGTAAGGAGACCCTCAGGGGGTGGCTGCTCAGTCTCAGCTGTCTCCCAAGGTGCCACCTCTCTTCTTGTCGTCTTTCCTCTACTCTTGGGCCTGTTTGGACTAAGGGCATTTTCTAGAAAAACTGTAGGTAATTCTTCCTTGGATACTATCTCACTGCTCCCCTCCACCACCACCAATAAACCCTTAACATAGTGAGCAACACCCCGCTTATCACCGTAAGTAAACAGCGCTGCAAACCACACTGTATGTCCACACACTTGGATCGATGCCAATGGTTTCTACTTCCTCACGTCATACACAGCAGCTCTCCGAATGCCACAGATATTTCCTTTGTCCTTCTGAGCCCTAAGTGAGACCATCCATCACACCACACGTGGGTCTAACAGGAGCAGAGGATGGTGCTCCCCATGGAGCCCCACTCCACCTGCCAAGGAAATGGGCTTGAAAGCCAGGTGAGGGCGGAACATTATAGGTCATAAGTTAATCCAATGGTGAAGGTGAGGCTGGATGGATTTTGGCCTACAGCCAGTGCAGGTGGCAGGCCGGATTGTTTAATTCCTAGTGACTGGCACACTGCCTGGCACAGGGCAGGTGCTAAATCCATGTTTGTGAAAGAAACTTCCCTTATTTGTCACTTCTCTTATTTGGATTTCCCAATTTCTGTCCTGTATTTTCCTAGTCATTCAGCCTAAAACTCACCATTGATTCATCTTTCCTTGGGGCCCTGTGTTAGTCAGGGTTCTCCAGAGAAACAGCCCACAGGATGTCACATATGAAGAGACTAGTATGGGGCTCATGCAGTTACAGAGGCTAAGCAGTCCTCAGATCTGCAGTCAGAGCTGGAGACCGGGAGAGGCCACAGCACAGCTGTCCTCGGAAAGCTGGTCCCTCCAGACTCAAAACAGGCCAATGGTTCAGTTCCAGTTCAAAGGCAAGAGAAGAGTGATGGCCACCAGGAGCCTAGTTTCAATGCTGTGGACAGCAGAGGAGAGAGAAGGAAGCTGGGTGTTGGGTTTGAGCTCCCAGATGAAGCCATGCCTGAAGACCGTCATCCCGGAACCTTTCACTTAGCAGCACAAATAGTGTCATGTTTGTAGCACAGGTGAAATGCTTGTGTTTCTTCTAAATGACACAAGGGGTGTGACTCATGTTCTAAAATCTGTTTCTTACACAGCACTTAGAATTTCTAACAGGCTCCCTTAAACCTGCTACCCCACAATAACTGAGATAATTACTCTTTTAATGCCCATGTTCTTTTTTCAATACACACAGCGTCAGTAAGCAAGTGCAACAGGTGGCCTCACCACGCAATGCTTTAAAAGTGTTGCATAAAGATACTTGGAAGGAGGCATGGAAAACACCACACAAAGCCAGCTCCCCCATCAGCAGATCGGGGAGCACCATTGTTCCCCACTGATGAAGACAACTTGGCCTGGAACAGGTTCACAGCTGTCACGGCACTGACTGGGTTGGGAAAATGGCAATAACAGGTCTTATCCCAGCAGAAAGCAGAGCAGTGGAAGCTGGAGAGAAGCAGATCCTGAATCAGCCCTGAAAAGTAGGGCGTAAAGCAGTGAGAACCATCTATTTGGAGCAGCTTTTAAATAATAAAATAATAAATAATAAAGTTCTTGTGCAAAAACAAAATAAGAAAAAAGGAAAAGAGAAGGAAATTTAAAAAAATCAACACAACAAAAAGGAAACAAGAAATGAAATAAATAAATACGGCGGGGCGGGTGGGACAGAGACCTGGCTGCCCAAGTAGAGCCAGACAGCAGAGGCCCTGGTTCAGTACGGGAGCACTCCCCTGGCAGGGCTTTCAGGGAGCACCACCCTCAGGCCCATCCTGCAGGACTGGGTGGGTGGGGAGGGAGCAGGAGCAGATTTCTTAAGGGTTTATTCTGAGGCATATGCCTGGTTGGTAACTCCAGGATCGAGCACCAGGACATCCTGTATAGCCGTAGAAATATGATGGAGATTGAAGCGGTTAAAGAAAAGGGGCAGGGGTGTGGTGGGGGGGGGAGAGGGAGACCCTATTGTGAAGAGAAATTCTCAAGAAACGCAGCTCAGGCGTAATAAATAAAAAGCGTTTCCTGGGAGAAGAGCCGAGAATGGTCACCGGCTCAACTTCTTGCCAGGCTCACGCTGGGTATGTCCGAGGAGGGACGGGGGACCGAAGGACACTTACAAGGTTGTCCCTCCCGTGCTCCCTCGGTTCATCCAGAAGTTTCTAGGCCTGTTCACCAGCAAGCTTGTTTGTTATCACTCGTCTCCATTTTCTCCGTGTTGGGAGTCCGCATATATTTTCAGCGTGGGTCAGTTAATCAGCACTGGCTGCGGGCCTGCTGGGCTCCGGGCCGTGGGGCTCGCCCTTGACTGCCAGGTGGGAGCTGCGGACGCAGGTTGACGCCCATCGATGCACCCATAAAATGAAATACCAGCGCGACCTGGCAGCGGAAGCACAGGGCGTGGCAGGCGACTGCTGGGATGATTTCACGGTCACGATAAGGAGTCTGGAGGGGCAAAAAGCATTCGCCAGGAAATTGGCCAAGCATGTGCCAGAGAAAGTGCCGTGAGCAAGGCGTGTCCAGGACCCGCAGCCGGTCAATAAACCGTTCCCTGCCGCCCCTTGCATGCTGCCTGGTGCCCTAGACAGAGACTAATGGCTTCGTCTCCCCTCCGTTCTCTCTCTCTCCCTCCCCCTTTCCTGGAAAAGAAACTGCATCCTCCCTACTAAGGTCACTGAAGTCCGCGGGGGCCAGTGCGGGGGCGAGGCCAGCTGAGCCCCGGCATCTGCAGGGTCCCAATGTGACACTCGCTCCCGCCCAACAGCGCAGGGCAGAGCGGCGACGGCCGGAGCCGGGTCACCACGGCACGAAGCGACGACCCGGCCTGCTCCCAGCGCGCTGCTTCCACCCGGACACGACCCCGCGCAGCGGGTCCGCCTCGGCCTCGGGAACTCGGGGCGAGGGCGCCCTCTGGCGGGCGCAGGCGGGCGCCGCGACGCCCGGGACCTCCCTCGCCCCTGGCACCTAGAGCTTCGCGCTCACTGGGATCAGGGTCCCGTCGGCGCGGAGTCCCAGCCCCGCAGGGCGGCCAAGTTTCCGGAGGCAGGAGTGGAGGCAAGCGCGTTCCCCCAGGCAAAGGGGACTTTTTCAAGCTTAAACAGATTCAGTGGAAAAGGGCTTTGTGCTCCCGGCTGCTGCCGAACCAGAAAGGAGCGGTTTTGAAGGAGGGTTTCTTTTGTTCCCCTTGGTTGGGAAAGGTCAAGTTTTCTTCTCACATCACCCGGGTCAAGGGATCTTGAGGAGGGCTTTGAGGAGGCCCTGGGGTGCAGGTCGAGGGTTTTTAATCACATTCTCAAAGGGGTGTGGGGTCTCTGAGTAAACCGCAGGGTCCCCGCGCCTGAAGTTTCATACAGACCACGTCCAAAGGTCGAGGCCGCAGATTCTATTATTAACCCACAAGCTCGCCATAGGCAAGAAGGGGAAATCAGAGGCCCGGGCCGAGGATTAAGATCCAGCCTCTCCAGCACCGCGCACGGCCCGCCACGGTCCGCGGGTGTGCACAGTCCGCCAGCTCTGCGGTCAAAGGGCAGCCAGAGCCATCCGAGGATGAGACTAGGCTGGATGGGGCACGGGGCTCAGCGGAAAACCAGCATCAGGCACAGATTATCACTCCTTTCGACTGGGGAACAACAAAAACCCAAGTGTGTGCATGGATGGCAGGTTTTGAAGAGTCTGGATGAATGAAAGAACTGGATGAACTGCGAAGTGTTTACTGCTGGGGAATAAGCTGGAAGGGGCACTTTTCAAAAAATGTATAAGCGGTTTACGCTGAATTACATTTGGGTTGGAGGCAAGTATTACTTTTGGGAGGGGTGTGACCTGCCCCGTGTGGCAGGCGGATTGTCAGTAGTTCAGAAAGGCAGTGGTCTCGGTCCCCCTGTTCTAGGGCAGGCAGCCTGGAAGAGGTGGCATGTTTCATCATGTGCATGGATGCATTATTTAATGTAAGAAGACTTAATTTTTTCAAAACAGGGCAATGTAACCTTGTATCCAATACAACAGAAAATACAAAAATAACTAAGATGGACACTGTCTTCCAGGAGTTCAGGGCTTCTGAGTACTTTGTCTTTGGTGGATAACAGGTTACCTGGAAGTTTAGCAGCTTTTCACAGACATGTATTGTCTCACAGTTGCTGGGGGTCAGGAATTCAGAGTGACTTCCCTCTGGGTCGCTCATGAGATCACAGGCGAGACGCAGGGCCACGGGTCATGGGGAGACTTGCCTGGAGCCGCACGGTCCACTCTGAGATGTCACACACTTGGCTCTCGGAGGGAGACCTCGCTTCTTCGCCACGTGACCCCTTCCCAGCTTAATGGCTGAGTGCGCTCGCCACATGGTAGCTAAGTTCCCCCAGACAGTGATCATGGAGAGGAAGGAGGAAACGGCAATACGTTTTAGGACCTGACAGCTTTGGAAGTCACAGTCCATCATTCTTACCACATTCTGCTTGTGAGAAGCGGTTCACTCAGAACAGCCCACACTCTTGGCTGCAGGAACAGCTCCGCCAAACAGACGCAGTGGCAAAGAATCTGTGGGTACTTTAAAGACTCCACCTCTGTTAAAGGTAGATTCTGATTCGTAGGTCCAGGGTGCAGTCCCACATTCTGCACGTCTCACGTGCTCCCAGGCGATACCATGTGCTGGCCCATGGGCCACACTGAGTGCTGAGGGCATCAAGCGCAGAGAGCTCCCGTTCAGATGGCAACTTGGGACCTGAGCTGTGTGCAGAATAACATCCTTTGTCATCCTGGCGTCATCTCTGGATGGTGTCCAAGTTAAAATCACATTTCCCCTGAAAGGTCGGAGCAGTAAACGAAAGGAAAGACATGATTGCCTTATTAATACACGAGGACAAGCTGTAATGGAATTAAAAGCCATCAAAGAGGGACTCGGAAAGTCTCTCTTGTCTTGTTCTGGAAGCTCTCAGAAGCATAACCCATCAGCCATCGACTCTGAAGGGGATGTAAAACAAATAGCAGCAAATGCAGGCTGTCCACAGGCGTGTGCACAGCCCTTACACCGCCAAGACCCCCGACCGTGAAGAACAGCCAGCAGAAGCCAGAAACAGCACAGCATCTCAGGAGAGCAAAGTTCCTACCTGCAGGACCCGTTGAAGACTGCTAAGTTGGAGAAACTGGCTCCCTGTTCAATGGCCTGAATCAAAATCTACTTTCAAATACAGCATAAAATTATTGACCCAGCACTTTTAAATTGAATTTTATGATTCACATAAATTCACCATTTAAGGTGTACGAGTCAGTGGGTTTTAGCATATCCATAACAGTGCCTGACCACCATCACCATCAAATTTTAGAACATTCACCACCTCCCAAAGAAACCCCACGTCCATTGGCAGCTACTCCTCATTCTCCCCACCCCTTGCAGGCCACTGACAGTCTATTATCAGTCTCTAGGGACTAGCTGTTATGGACATTTCCTATAGATGGAATTCTACAATATATGGCCTTTCACATCTGGGTTTTTCCGCTAACTTCACTAACGTGTTTACACTTTTATTATTGTGGCAAAAACCCCAAGAAATTTAACAATCTGACCATGTCTTTATGTGTCATTCCATGGCAGTAAGTACATTCACACTGTTGTGCTGCCCCCACCATCCATCTGTAGGGCTGCTTTCACTCCCACTGAGAAACCCTGTTCCCAAACATCATGTCTTTAAGGCTCATCCATGTCCTAACAGGTATTGACACTTCATTCCTTTTTATGGCTGAATAATATTCCATTGTTTGGATATACCACATGGTATCTGTTCCTCAGCTGATGGGATTGTTTCCACTTTGGGGATAATGATTCATGTTGAATACCCACATACAAGTATTTATTTGGGGTTAGCAAGTGGTAATTGCTAGACTGTTTCCCCAAAGGGTTACACCATTTTACCATTAATGCCACCAGCAGTGGACAGGGCTCCAATTTTTCATGTCCTCACCAACCCTTTGCCATCTTTTTCACTACCTGCTAGTGCCTGTGGGTAGAAAGTAGTATCTCATCGTGGTTTTCTCTAACCATTAATAATGCTGAACATCTCATTAAAAGCTTATTGAACATTTGTAGGTCTTCTCTGGAGAAATGTCTGGCAATTCCTTTGCCTATTTTTAATTGGGCTGGGCTATTTATATTGTTGAGTTGTAAGAATTCCTTATATATGTGATTTGCAAGTTCCTTCTCCCATTCTGTGGGTTTTTACTTTCTTGATAAGAGTTCTGTTCTTTGCAAATGTTTTTGTTTTTATTTTGATGAAGCTCAATGTATCTATTTTCTTTTGTTCTTGTGCAACAAGCAACAGAAATGGTATTATATCTGATCTATCTTAGCTTAGGTTGCCCAACCCACAGTCACACAGATTTAACCTTGACTTTTTTTTCGGGCTTTAGTGTTTTTTGCCCGCTTTAAATTACTTTCGCAAGTGGAGATCCAGCCTGCGCTTTTTCCTTGATGCTCAGCAAGTACGGAGAACGCCATGCCTTTGATTTCCTGATGGCTTTTTTTTAAAGTGATTTATTTATTTATGCACACAAGAACTGGGGTACAGGCCAGAGGTGTGGGGGGGGGGTGAGAGGATTCACCAGAGAGAGCGGGGAAAAGAACAGGCAGATTAACTGAAGTACACTGCTGAAGGAAGCAGCGGGCAAGGCAGGAGGGGTCTGCTGCGCCATGTGGGTCACCTCCCTGGCTGGGGATCGAACTTGTGCTGTGGTGGCTGCGGATGCTTCATAGTGTGCTGCTTAACCCTTTGTACCACCAGGGAGGCCCCATTTCCTGGTAGCTTTTCTCCTTTCTTTCTTTCTAGTTGGAAGACTTTGAGTTTGTAGCAAAACAATTTGTGCAGACCAGGGGTCTAGGACCCAGTCTTCACGATACAGATTTTCAATAAACTGCCACTGAATTTTGCTGAGACACACAGGCACAGTCTTGAATTATTAGTTATGTGAAAATGATTTCTGGCCAGGCAAAGTGATTTCTTTATTCAACCCCATCAACAACTTACTGAGCACCTACTGTGTTTAGGAATTAAAAAGGAAGAGTCTTGTCCTGTAGAACTTAAACTCTCACAGGGATAAAGACAAGAAACCTAGCCAGTAAGTACGTGATCTAACATGCTAGAAGGCAGTAACTGGGGGCGGAGCGGCAGGGCAGAGCACAGCAAAGGGGTGAGCCATGTAGTATGTGGGGTTGCAATTTTTAAAAAAGTGTTCAGGATGGGTCTCTTTTGAAAGGTGACGTTGAGTGAAAACTTGGGAGTTGGCAGGAATCTGACCGCGTGGGTATCTGGGGAAGCATTCCAGGCAAAGGGGTCAGCCACTGCAAAGATGAGGCAGAAACAGCAAGGACGCCTGGGTCGCTGGAACGTGAGGAAGGGGGAAGGGGTCACAGGACCCGATCACATGCAGCCTTTAAACCACTTCAGGGACTTTCATTCTGAGGGATCTGGGAGGTTCTGAGCTGAGCAGTAACAGCGTGTGGCTGGCTTATGGCTGCTGGGTTGAGAGGGGACTACTGGAGGACAAGAGAAAGGCAGAAAGAACAGGTAGGAGGCTTCTGAAATAATCCAGGTGAACGATGAGGGTGGCTAGACCTGAGCGGCAGCAGGTGACACGCAGATAGCATGTGGGAGAGCCTGAAGGGTGCGGGGTGACCCGGTCGGCTGGACAGGGGTGTAACAGAGGCAGGTGTCAAAGAGGACTCGAGATTTCATCCTGAGGACCAGAAGGACGGAGCAGCCATGAACAGAGATGGGGAAGGACAGGGGGGAGAGGGGAGAGTCCAGCCTGGGGCAAGTGGAATTTAAGCCTCTTTTTCAGTTCCTAGTGTGGGGGTCAGATAAGAAGATACAGATGTGAAGGAATCTACCAGAGGCAGGATGAACCACATAAGGTGATCGATAAGGACCAAGGGCCACAGCTGGGATCCAGAGAACTGAGATCCAGAGAACTGAGATCAGCTTTCAGAGTCCAGAGAAGAAGCCCAGCCCGAGCCCTCCTCCCCACATTCCTGCAGGGGACTAGGAACATCTAACTCTCCCCACCCTCTCCCTCCATTTCTTTTTCTTTTTCTCCCCTCCTTTCAATGGGCACCTAGTGTGTGCCAGAAAACAGAAAAGATGTTTTGTCTCAACAAACTCACTGTCTATAAAAAGGAAATAAAATGCACGATTAAAAAGAATGTGGACACAATAACTGCCTTGGAACTTGCCTTTCTGTGGTAGCCAACTGAGCAACACTGCAGCTGCTGTTCGTGACCCAGCACAAAGGGCTTGAAATCTCAAGCTGTCTTTAACCTTTCTCTCCCACGTTTAATTTATTGCAATTATCTGAAGGCTGATTCACTTGATTATATAAAATGAAATTCGCTCTTGGTGCAGGAAAAGAAGCTGGAGAGGACGAATCCACGCTATCCCCATGACCTCTGTCCTTCAAAGCTGGACCCTGGCCAGTCATGCGCAGTCGTGAGCCTGGGTAGGAGGCAAAGCCTGGACAATGTGGCTTTACAAGAGGCTTCCACTCCAGGCCAGGCCGTCCAACCGGGCTCACACGGGAGCTCCAGAAACCACTCTGGCCCTGGGCCCACCCTGGGTCTACAGTCTGAACACTTGAGAGCGCCACAGGACGTTCCGCCGTGCAGCCAGAGCACAGAGCCGCAGGTCCCAGGTTTTCATAGATCATTTAAACCTGTGTATATCACCAAAGATTTAAACCAAGCATGAAAACTATAGTGAGTTTTGGTCCATTCTTTGGTGACAGACTCAAAAAGATTATTTTTTTTTTTAAGATTTATTTATGCATACAAGAACTGGGGTACAGGCCAGAGGTGTGGGGGAGGGGTGAGAGGATTCACCACAGACAGAGCCGGGAACTGCCGAGGGCAGCAGCGGGCGAGGCAGGAGAGGTCTGCCACACCATGTGGGTCACTTCCTTGGCCGGCGGCAGGGATCGAACTCGTGCTGCAGCGGCTGCGGTCTGCTTCATAGTGCGTTGCTTAACCCACTGCGCCACCAGGGAGGCCCTCAAAAAGATTGTAATTCAGTTCTGTGAAGAATCCATGTCGCGTCTTCTGTGGGGGGCTGCCGCGCCCCCCAGAATAAAGGGGACACGGGAAGACGCTGCACGCCTCTGACCGGATCTGGACCACCTGACTGTCCTGCATGGTCCGTCAACACCCTTGGGTCTGAAACTGTTACAGGGCAGGGAGAGGAGCACCCAGAAGCCCCAAGCCTGCCCTCTCTGAATGGGTTCTGCCATCCGCCACATTAAGACAAACATACAAAACCATTAATGGAAAGGAACTTTAATACAACTAGGGTACAATAAAGAAAGAACAAAGAATATAGTTACTAAGTTAAACATCCAAAGTTACCCATCTCCTTGAGGGTAAAAGTCCAGCCAAATAGGATTGGCCCAAAGCAAGGCCCAAAAACCTGCCACACATCTAAAGGACCTTTCAGTAGAGACCCATAGAAAAGGGTTGGTCCCAGGAAAAGGAGAAGTTCCAAAATCCTGGTTCCGCCCTGTTACAAAACTACCTTTCGCTACCCATAAACTTAGAAAAGCACCTTTTTTGCCTCTTAAAGATTCCTGGGGCCTCCCTTGTGGCGCAAGGGGTTGAATGCCACACTGTGGGGCTTGCGCAGCAACCTCAGTGCAAGTTCAATCCCCGGCCAGGGAGTGACCCATATGGCGCAGCAGACCTCTCCTGCCTCACCCGCTGCTCCCCTCAGCAGTGTACTTCAGTCACCTGCCTGTTCTGCTCCCCACTCTGTCTCTGGTGAACCCTCTAACCCCCCATGCCTCTGGCCCGTACCCCAGCTCTTGTATGCATAAATAAATTTTAAAAAAATTTAAAAGAAGGATTCCTATTACTATAATGCTTCATGTTCCAGGAAAAATTAACTCTGGACCAAACAAGGGTAACTTTGTCTGCTGCAGTTTGGACATACCCGGTAAACTGTCCGCCTGTGGCATTAAGACAGCACAGAGAAAAGCCAGCACTGGACAGTTTTAATCATTAAAAAACCCTCAGAGTTTATTAACAAAATTCATGTAACAGGAACTGCACTTCCTTTTCTGCCACTGTCACTGGCTAAGTCACGGCGTCTCTTCTAGACAAGGGCAGGCAGGCACACTTTAGAACCTCTCTGACAGGTAGATTGCCGCGCTGCAGCCAGCCTGGATAACTCTCTTCAAAGCGGCATATGCCGGGGCCTGTTGAGAACAGCGACATCAGCCAACAGAAGACACGTCACGTGGCCACATGCAGCGGCTGTAAGAGGCAGGCCCTGCACAGCAGCGGGGGATTTCTCCAGATAAGGAGCTCTGAGAAACAAGTTCTTTTCATCTGGAAAAAGACCTATTCAAAAGACTTCAGTAGCCCTGCCAGGCCACAGCCACACCTCCTGCTCATCTGGGTTCTCCCTGGAGGGCAGGGGCAGGGAGGAAGCAGGAAAGAGGGTCCCGCCCGGGAGCAACATGCTTGCTTGCTTTTGGTCAAAGCAGCACACTGGTTTCCTTATTTTGGGGTCTCTCTGCAATCTCTGTTTTTCTGGGAACAGAAACCTTCCCATCTCCTCAAACTTCCAAATAAGGTACCCCAAGTATGACAAGCACATAGTGCCAGCAGGTCTTACCAGCTCTGCGTCGTGCTCGAGGCCTATGTCATGGTGCTCGAGCTCTTCATCCCGAAATTTCTTTATCACCTGGACAGACAAAAAGGCATCAGGGCACGTCAGTGGCCCCCTCTTCTGCTGCACGGTCTGATCCAGGAGGTGAAGGGCTCACATCTCATCTAACACCAGGGAAGCACGTTTCCCCCCAAAAGTGGTCACAGTCACAATTTTAAGCTTTGTGGGTTGTCTGGTCTCCAGTGCAACTCCCCAACTCTGCCACGGCAGGGACAATGGGCCGGGATGTGGACACAGAGGGCAAGGCTAGGTTCCTAAGACGTTGTATTTACAGAAACCAGAGCTTGGCCACTGGTCATGGTTTCCCAACCCGGGGTTCAGCTGCCTTATTTGCAACTATTTATGTTAGGGGGAAAAACCCACCTAAATGAATTATACAAATAAGTTATGGACTTCGACCCCCATTCCAGACCTACAAGAACCAAGGACTACAAATCCCATAAGGTCATTATCGAAGAGCGGATCACTGGGACCTGAGGGTGGAGTTAAGCAGCCAGGCTAAATATAAAAGCAGACAGGTGGGCCTTGGGGGGCCCTTTTTCCTTGGGAGTCAGCTCTCAACACACCGTTGGGTTCCAGCTCCAAGAAACTGGTAGGATATTTACAAATCTGCATCCCTCTCTTCCCCTTGTGTTATTCACTACGCTATTTCTCCTTCCCTTGTAAATAAAACCCTTTATTAACCTTTGTTGTGTGTGCCTGCAGTTGGGGCATTATAAGTGCTGTTCGAGCGCGCGGGTGAGAACCCAGTCAGGCAAACCCATTTTATATTAGGGTTGCCCTGTAACATTTACTTAATCCAAAGGGCTTGTGTACACAACATTTAATGCTCAGAATCCACCAGTGATCCAGAAGTGGATCACTGGTCCAGAGTGGCCTGGGGTCCAGAGCCACAGGTTCTAGTCTAACCAGAGCACATGGCCCAGCTCTCTGCTCCTCAGCTGCCTGCCTTAAAATGAGGCACTAACCAGACTTCCAAGGCCCCTTCAGGCCCTAATATTCTGCTTGTTTTCTTCCTCCCACTCACAGGTCTGCCCTTTTCCCCGGAAGCATCTTTTCCCAGAGCACAAGTACCTGCAGCAGCTCCTGGTACTTCTCAGGGTCCTCCTCCATGAGCGTCCTGATTTGGTTGTTATAGTGACGTGCTATGGACTCTTCCACAGCCACCGTGCAGGCCATGGCGCCCTCCTTCCCAAGCAGGGCAGTTCCCGCGCCTGGAATTGTCAAGTCCAGAGCAGTAAAGGCTGGGGCGGACACACCGTGGTGGGAGGTGGTGGCAGGGCTGGTGAATCCCTTGCTGGGCCCTCCTGGGGGACACTGAACAGCACCCCTGGCCTCTGCCCACTAGAGGCTAGCAGCATCAGCCCCTAATGTGACGACCAAAACAACTTTTCTAGATATCGCCAGGTGGCCCCAGGGGCAAACTCACCCGGGTTGAAGACCACCGTTTTAGGTGGTACCAGCTCACAGTGTCAAAGGCTCTAACCTCCTGACTATGGCAAGGAGAAAGTCTTCATTTGGGGTATGTCTTTGATTCTTCTAGACCATTTACTCTTCTCCCTTTTAACAGTGAGCAGATCTCAGCTGAGAACCTTTGTCAGGGAGGTTCTCTGGCTACAGGTCACTCGCTGGCTACAGCTGAGTGACTCTAGCCTTTTCTTCTGTTGTGCTTATGTTTACTTTACCTTCTATTTAAGAAGTTCTGATTTTGAGACTCTAATTTTAAATTTAAGCAAAAGAGAAAAGGCAGTCAACTTAACTTTAGAAAATCATTAAAGAGGTCACAGCAAGAACTGGGGGAGCGGGGCTCTAGTGGTTCCACCCCCCGGCTCTGAGCTCACACGCTCCAGTGGGTAGACACAGACCCAGAGCAAAACCCGCCACGTTCCAGAAGGGCATCAGGATCGTTGGCCGGACCCGCAACGCGACCATCAGGTCACTGAACTTTTTCAGGTGGTCCTTTTCTTGATCCCACATTTTCTGCAAGAAACAGAAAAATCGTGACACGTACGCTACGAAAGGGGCCTGCTCCACCCTGAGGAAGCCACATGCCGTCCATGCGGGATGTAGCAGCAAAATGGAAATGGAGAAAATGATGCTATTTCCCCCACTCCCCTCGAATCATCAAGCAAAAAATCAAAACATCTCACTGAAGATTCTTGGAGAGAGAGAAGGGCGTCCCTGTACCACGAGGCGTACCTACTAAGGGGCAGGACCCAACCATGGAAATGCGATGCCCACCCCATTTCAAGACCAGGAGGGCGGGGGTGTTCTGACTGCCAGACTGCTAGCCAGGAGGGTCACTTCCATCAGCGGAAAAGGCGGAAGAGGAATGCAGCTGACACGCGGCGCTTCCTCGGTGCCAGGCATGTCAAACAGCTTCACAACTGCTCTCTGAAGGACAACTACTATTACCCCTATGCATATGAAGAGAGTGAGGCTCAGAGAGGGGAAGGACGAGTCCAAGGACCCAGAGCAGGCAGATCAACTCGTGCCAAGTGTGTTGGGTACGAGCTGCTTGGCAGCAGCAGGCTCCTCACGCATGGCTCTGAGGTGTGAGTAGCAGCCCACCTGGCGGCTTTGAAACAGAGACCCAGAGAGGTCACGGTCCACCCCAGGTTGCACAGGGGTGCCAGAATGTGAACCCAGGTGTGTGTGGCTACAAAGTCCAGGCTGTTCCTGAGCCCCAGGAGGAATAGTAAGTATCTCAGCAACTGGCGTTTTCACCTAATGCAACCCCCGTGAAATTTTAATGGTACAGATTTGTGTGCTAGATGATCTGTGCTTCATACATTAAAAAAACCATGCTTTTCACTCCTTCACTCCAGTAACTAATTTGTGCTTTCTCGGGGCAACAGCACCCCCCTTTAGAATGCATAACTTGATTCAACTCATGACTGGAAAGACTTTGGGGCATTTTTATCTCCCCCTAGCCCCCCACCCCCCAGCCCTCCCCACCACCAGACTCACACTCCCAGGTTTGGCAGATCAGGCTGAGCAAGAGGAATGAGAACCCACCTGAATGACCGGCCCGACACTGGTCCGACCCAGAACGGCCATCTGCCCGGCGTAGATGCGGTTTGCTCCATATTCGCCTGCATGATCCACCCGGATTATTCGATCCACAGTTGCCCGGTTGATATTGTCTAAGGTCATTTGTGAACTACACAATCTGACACTGATTCCTCCTCCATAAGCTGCAAAGCAAGTATTTATTTTTCATTATTCTCAGGTACATTAGATACACAAAGGTCACAAAGAAGTTCCTTGTAGGTAGGATATGCCCATACCCACACTACTAACAGTGTCTTCTTTTTCTTTTTTTTAAGATGGATTACTTACCAACACTTAAGTCAGAAAAGATTCATTTAAAGATTTGGATTTCTTTTAAAGATTTATTTATTTATGCATACAAGAGCTGGGGTACAGGCCAGAGGTGTGGGGGTGAGCTGATTCACCAGAGACAGAGCGGGGAGCAAAACAGGTAGACTGACTGAAACTGCTGAGGGGAGCAGCGGGTGAGGCAGGAGAGGTCTGCTGCACCATATGGGTCCCCTCCCTGGCCGGGGTCAGGGATCGAACTCGGCTGCAGTGGCTGCGCTTTGTTTCATAGTGTGTTGCTTAACCCACTACACCACCAGGGAGGCCCAAAGATTTGGATTTCTGATGCCACCTGAAATATACAAAGACTCTGAAATCCTGAGCCTTCCTTCTCACTAGGCAGCTAATGTGGCAGCTAGAGGGGCTTGATGCTCCAGTGCACCCCCCCTTCCTGATCCAGTCTCTTCTGAATCCCACTTGCACAGAACCCTCTGGGAGCCTTCAGAGTCATGGATGCTTTTTCCCAGCAGATTTCTGGAAGTCAGGACCTTGCACAGGTACCTTGAAACATCTTTTAAGAAATGCCTTTGCAGTCAAAGCTAGAAACCCCAGATGTGAGTTCTCCTAAAACACCTTATTTTGAGGATAGGTTTCACCTCATTATGATACATAATGAATCCAACTGAACATCTCTTGCCTTTAAAATGTAAATTCTTCAGGACTGATTAGACTGTGATTTAAAAAAAAAAAATCTCCTAACAGTAACAACTTGCTTGTATTCTGAGCCACGCATTATGGTGTCTCAAAAATATTTTCCCCTAAGAGAAGGGTTTCACAAAGTTTTTAGGTTCATAAGGTACATTATCCCAATTCACAGATATGAAGAAAGAAGAGGCAATTTAGTTCATGGTGTGAGCTGTGAATGTATTAGTATGTTTCAGGGTTATGTCTGAAGACCATGTCTTTTACAGACACTTTTTTTCACTTTGGCTAACTTCAACACTGAGAAAACATGGAAAAATTTGTTTTCCTAATTATTCTTAATATCCCTTTTTACCAGAAAGACACAATCTTGGATTCAAGCCTTGGTGGGCAACATTATCTAAAATAATTTAGTAGCTTTTGGTTTTCTGCTTACTTATTTTTCATGATTACTCTATCTGGGGCAGGGGGTGCCACATCCCTATACTGTAAAGACTTAATTTCAATGGAATTATTTCATTTTAATATGGGACATGGTCATAGAAAAAATACTTTTAATAATCAAAAGTACAACTTTTGTATTCCAATACTAGTGTATTGAAACAAGGCAAAAATCCTGGTGATGATACACGAATAACTGAGTAAAGGAATTCTCACAATTTTCAGAGGCAGCTCAGATGAAATGAGGAGCCTGGATTTAAATCCAACTCTCCCTCCTCTGCATTTCACGCTCCCTCTCCGACCCCACCGCCGGTGCCTCTCAAACTTTATAGGGCTTACAGAGGTTCGAAGGTTTTGTTACTATCCAGAAAGGGCGACCCAATACAATTGATCGAGTGTGGGACCTAAGACTCTGCATTTCTAACAAGCTTCGGCATGAACGGACGCTGCTGGTCGAAGGCCCTGAGCGAAGGCCACGATAGACAATGAACTTCCAAGGTCGCCTAGAGTCCTGGGCCGAGAACGCCGATCACACCTGCAGTGACGTCATGGCACAGGTGCGACAGTCTTTTTCCAGGTGCCTAAGCCGACCCCACGCCCCCTCGCCGCCCTCCTGCCCCGCTCGCCAGCGCCCCGGTCTGGTCTCGCAGTACATCGCTCCGTCGCACCCCTGTGACGTAAAACGGCTGCCCTTGACCTCTCCGACCCAAACCTCAGGAAAATTCCACGGCTCCTCTACCCAGCGCGAGGCCGTGGCCGCGCCCCTCAGTTACCTGAGAGGGGCCACCGGGCGCCCGTGTGCAGCCGCCACAGGGAACGAGCCGCCGCCGCCCTGGCCCGGCTCATGGCCGCGACAATAGGGTAATCGCTCTCTTGAGCGATGTGGGCCAAGAGTGCCCTTGGCGCAGACTGATGACGCACGCACGTACGGACGCTACTACACGCTCTTGTAACGCCCTTCGGCCACTGCCTCCACTCGATTGGTTGGAAGCTGCAAATGAAGACTCTATTGGATACCACCAATAGCAACCACTCAGGAAACTGACGCTGGGAAAGGGTTGTCATGGAAATGAGAATGCTAAGTGGTTCAAGAGTTGAGGCTTCTCACCTAAATTCTTTGGAAAGAGGACCTTAAGGGACTTCTTTATTGGCACAGCCATCGTATATTCTGCTTTACCAACACGGAAAGAGGTTTTTCTGTTTCCATCATCCTCTTTAGCACAGCAGAAATTGCTGAAATTAAATTCTCCACGTAATCGAGAGGGTTTATTTCTAGTGGAACTGATAATCTGTAACGTCTTTTTCTCTTTTACATTTTCTAGGACACTTACCTTGATGTGCATCCAAATTGGGGAAACTTTATTTTTCTGCGTGGGGAGGACTTAGAAATGTATACCATATTTCAAAAGTGCATGTCTGATGTGTGAATATCGAGAATCAGTTTTGACATATGTTCTTCTCTGGGAGATACTGACAATGGAGGAGGCTATACATGCGTGAGGATAGGGAGTATGTGAGAAATCTCTACCTTCCTCTCAATTTTGCTGTGAACCTAGTAACTTTTAAGCTCGTAATGTCTTCAGAAATTGAACACTTAAAAAGAAATACCTATCCACTGATACAGCAATCCTACTTCTAGGGACCTATCCAACAGAAATAAATTTTTGAATGTGTAATGGGTGTATAAGAGGGCAAAAATCAAACATGCGTATCTGGACAGATATATAAAATGTTTAATATTGGTTAACTTCAGAGGGCTGGGATTGTGAGAAAGGGGCTTTCATTTCCTACTTTACATTCTTGGAGTGTGTGTACATGTATGTAATGTATGTATATATACATACACATAGTAAAAATAGAAATAATTGTAAAAATAATTTGAAGTTACCATTTGTTCTCAAATTCCTTTAACACACTGAAACACTTTAATACTAGGAACTATTATGTAGCCTTTTAAACCCAAATACTTAGTGGTAAATGTAGCATTCTTGTATAAAGCCTCTGAGAGGTGTATCTGGCTCTCAAAAGCTTTAAAATATCCCAAATCTGTCTTAATGACCCCACTTACAAAATTCTGTTCCTAAGAAGAAAAAAGTTGACAAAGATTTATGGATACCCTAGTCATCAGGAAAAGTTAGAAAACAAAATGTTAAGGAGCAAGAATGTTGAAAAAGTTATCTCTACGATCTTCTGTCATATAATGTAATAAACATTTTGAAATGTTCATAAGGGATGTATGATTACTTAAGCATGTTAAAAGAAATGTGACTATCATTTTTTTTAACTTCTTTCCATCCTCCATACCTCCCTCAGTATTTTCTATCATGTATATCTATAGATGAACACATATTCAGAAGTTCTCTCTTCTCATGGATCAGACCCTGTAGTGCCACTCTGGCAAGATTAATTCCTTTTATCTCCAATATTACACAAGTAGGTAGCTGTAACAAGATATGGAGCTGCAAGAATTTACTTTGCCAACTTAAGAGTTCATGCAAACTAAAAACTTGCCTAACTGGATTTTTCTCTTTGCTGAAATGAGAATATTTTGTGACTGCAAGAATTTGCAAGGCTGTCTTGATAAAGAACAAGAGCCTGGACCAGCATGGGGGCAGATCAGAGAAAGAGAGAAATGCTTTCTGGCTTTGAAATTCCAGCTTCAGGGCCTGGTGGTGAAAGGGGTTGAGCGCCACACTGTGGGGCTTCCATAGCTGCTGCAGCATGAGTTCAATCCCCAGCCAGGGAGGGGACCCACATGGCACAGCAGACCTCGCTCCCTGTCTCTGATGAATCCTCTCACCACCACCCCACCTCTACACCTCTGTCCTCTACCCCAGTTCTTGTATGCATAAATAAATCTTTAAAAATAAAATAAAATTACAGCTTCCAGTGTTTGTAAAGGATGGGGTGGTGTCCTACAAACATGCCTGCCTAAGTTTATGGAAGTCTGTGTTAACAGTGAAATGGTTCCTTCTAGGCAGAGCAGGCTGGAGAGTGCTTGAAGTAAATTTATGTATTTTAAGCTTAAATATGCATCTATCCATCCTTGGCTTCCACAGAGCCAAGGAATCATAAAAGCCCTCATCTGCTGATGGCACTGCTGCTTTTCTTCTCTGTGATTCTAGAAAAAGACAGAGTAATTTGACAAAATTGAGAGTTCCATGATCCCTTGATTGCTGACAAGAAACCTTCATGAATTCAAATGCACACGATCACACTTTAACACCTTTAAGATAGTGTTTAATCAGTAGTTTCGTTAGTGTTTAATCAGCACATTCGTTAGAGCTGCATTTTAACAATTATGGAGATTATCACCTGAAGTTATCAAAATACATACAAACATTCAAATAAGAGGTAAGCAAAGTAGCAGCATTTAACTAAAATTAACATGTTAGTACAGTATCAGTTTTATAACAGGGAAAGAAAAATTTTCCACCACACACACACACACACACACACACACAGAAAACCTCAGACATGGTGAAGGCAAGAACATTTTGTGTAAACATATTAGGTACAAAAAATTGGAAATTTCTTTTTAAAGTGAATATGGTATAAGTGTTTAGTTACTCAATATCTCATGGTACTAATCATTATAACGAGAAACTCATAAATCATAACAAGACAGGGAAAGCTTAAAAACTGAGTCTCTCAAGTACAAAAATAGCCTATGTTAACTTTGTGGAAGAGCAAGAAAATGGTCTGGCAGAGGGACAAATACACAGAAAGGTGTTAGTGTTGGTAAACGAGTTTTGCTCTCATTTCAAGAGTGGGGGCATAGGGATGGGGAGGGGACATTTCTAAACTCTGCATTCAACTTTAAATTTTGGCTACAAACCAGGAACATCTTAGAGACAGTAAAGAAAAACTGGTCTGTTATAAAACTATAGTACTTCAAAAAAGATTCTGGAGATGATGAAATGAGAAGTGATTATATCAAATGATGTCAGGCTTATATTAAAAGGTTCAGAGCTACCGATTTGGGGTGAGCTTATGATGAGGTATTTACTGCATACCATTTTTACCATAATGGAAGTCTGAAGACACCCTGCATACTTTATAAAGGCACGTGCATTTAAAAAAATTTTAAGAAGGAAACACATACCAGCCCTTTCTATGGATCTGTGCATTCAGGCAGGTAGTGTTCAGTCGTTTTGTGCATTTACCCAGCCTGGGTGGGGCTGCAACCTGCACCCCCAAACACTTCTGCACGTAAACTCACAGCTCAGATGCCTTTCAGTCTGCCTCTGAGCTGTGGAATGTCTCCTAGGAAAGGAGCCCTCGTGCAGGAGGGATATGGCATTTGGGAGGCTGAGACAACCTCCGTTGTTTAATTTTGACACTGGCCCGAGTCAACGCTCAGACCTCAGGACAAGGAAACTGAGGGCTTGTGCATTTCCAGGCCCCTTGAAGCAGCTTTCCATGCAAAATAAGGCTGCAGCCAAATGCCCAGGAAGCTAAGGACACAAGGCCGCCATCGTCCCGAGCTTCACCCTGGCACGCTGGGACAGCTCCTGCCCACCGCACGAATGGGCTTCTCTCTCCTCATGGTGCTACTGCAGAGTGAAGGTCTGTAGCCCTGTGCTCCAAGTCTCGACCAGTTGTTCCAAACACCAGGATTCGAGAATTTCTCCTCACATAGAAAAAGCTAATTTCCTCTGAGGTCTACAGAACCATTCAAATGAGTCAGTACACGTCTGAAGGCTCACATTTCAGTCAAAACCTCTAGAACGGAGTTCGAAAGAAAGGACCCAGTCACCAGGTCAGTGACCTCCACAGCATGTAAGTCAGATGGCCACATGCACTCCGACAAAACAGAGGCCTCTCCTGAACTGCTGCTGTAGAAGCTTCTTAGATTTGCCCTTCAGTGAGTCCTTGCGGAGCTGCCGACGTACGGGACAGCTGAGTTTGAACCTGCTTTATTCTAAGTCACTCAAGTCCTAAACAGGGGCTGGGTTTCGTAAACATGCCCACGCTGCACAGAGGAAGTCTCTTTTCAGGAAAAGCCTGAAGTCTAGAAAAATATTATTTAAAATTTCCTTCTCAAAACTCAGGTGGGCTTGGCAGGCCCCTGGGTCAGCTTGTGAACAGCAGGCAGCAGCGTCTCCCGGTCATTCAGGTCGGCTCCTCATGTCCTTTTGGGCTTCCGTCAGCTTCTGGATTAGGTAACGCTTGTCCCGACTTTCCTAAGAAAAAGAAACAGGTTCAAGAAATAAAAGAGACTTGGAAAGAAATGTCACTGTTTCAACCTAATGAACTGCCCGCCAGCCTCAGCCATCAGGGCCCTCACGTAGAACACTGTAACAGCCTCCAAACTTGTCTCCCTTTCGCTCTTGTCCCCTCCTCTCTGTTCCTTGACTCCAGAGCATCCTCGGAGATTTTTAAGATGCATGTCAGGCTTCTAGCTGACACACTGGGGTAGATTTTCACAGCGCTCAGAATTAGACTCAAAGGTCTTACCAGAGCTGCAGCCTCATTCCGCCCCTCAGCCACGCCTCCCTCCTCCCGCCCCCCTGCCTGGTTCTCTCATGCCGAGACGGCCTGTCACGGACCCCCTTCTCATGGTCAAGTCTCTGCAGCAGTGTCCGCTCCCCCAGGAGGCTTCCGCGTCCGCCAAGCAGAGGCAGACCCAGTCTACTGCTCCCTGCAGAAACCGCGTTGTTCAAACACTGGCGCTTGGGGCCACCCAGCGGGGAACATGCCTATCGGTGCATTTCCAACAGCTCAGAGAGTGGTTCGCATTTTACAGTGAGAAGTGTTTTTTAATAAAGAGATGTATGTTGATTTTTTCAGACTAAGGCTCTCACACTCAACAGGCACCTTATAGTGTCACATGCCGTTTCCTGGTGCTGGGAAACCAGCAAACTTAT
Organism: Galemys pyrenaicus; assembly: GCA_019455555.1. NCBI lineage: Eukaryota > Metazoa > Chordata > Mammalia > Eulipotyphla > Talpidae > Galemys > Galemys pyrenaicus. The sequence goes on from JAGFMF010011768.1 coordinate 8,042,288, forward strand.
GTGAGTTGCTCTACGGATGCTCACTGTCTTGGGGCGGCCTGGAGCCCCGGAAGCATCTCCAAGATGTCTGCACAGAAGTGGGGACCCCTCCTCACTTGAACTGCCTTTTGTCTCTACTATTTGGCAATGCTGCCTCTTTCCTTCACCAGTGCGCCCCCTGCCCCCACTACAGCACGTAGGACGCAGAGCAGACCCCTGAACATGGGGTTAGGGGAGCTGGTCCTGACTCAGTAGAAAATCCAAAGTCATTTCTGATCGGAACTTAGCTACAGTCAGCCCTGATGTCCACAGGAGATCGGTTTCAGGACTCCTCCCCTTTACCCAAACCCACGAGTGCTCAAGTTCCTCCTCAGAGCCCACAGGTAGAAAAAAATCCACCTGGAAGTTTGAGCCTGCACAGCTTACCCCTGTGTCCTGCAAGGGTCGACACTACATGGAAGAGCAGATGTGTCATGGATGGAGGAGGCTGGAGGAGGCCCAGCCTGATGGCAGTCAGGGGGTGGAGGGAAGCCACCGCATCCCACCCCCTCCCTGGGAAAAGCCCCACTTTCTGTTCGGTGTCCTGGAAAGGTCCCGGCCCCGAGCCTGGGGCCAGCGCCTCCTCACCAGGGACAGCTGCTCTCGGAGCTGGACCACCACGCGCTTGTGGGCCCCGGCCAGGGCGATGAAGTAGAACATGACGAGGCTGCAATGCAAGGAGCAGAGGTCACCAGGGGCCTCAAGGCCGCTAGAAGAACCCCTGACATGTTTACCTGGAGGGGTTTGCTTTCGTTTTAATGCACCTTTTTAACATTAGGGTCAATTCATTCATAAGGAACCCACAGCCCACAGCTCTGTAACTCTTGCCTGAAGGAAGCTCATCGGATACCTTTCCTCTGTGAGGCTCATCCCCTGCTTGCAGGAACACCCGACAGCACCTCAGCACTACGCCGGGGCCATTAAGAACAGTGAAGCCAGGGCCTCCCTGGTGGCGCAGTGGGTTAAGCAACGCACTATGAAGCAAACCGCAGCCACTGCAGCACGAGTTCGATCCCTGCTGCTGGCCAGAGAGGGG
>JAGFMF010011768.1:8051375-8137309 GCA_019455555.1 Galemys pyrenaicus
TCCCCTCCCTGGCCGGCAGCAGGGATCGAACTCGTGCTGCAGTGGCTGAGGTTTGCTTCATAGTGCGTTGTTTAACCCACTGCGCCACCAGGGAGGCCCGTCAATGAGATTTTGATGCATATGCAAACTCTGATTCACTCATGGGGCTGTCTGAAGGTTGAAGAAGGTTCTTGGTTCAGCAGGAAAATGCATCACTATTGATTAGTAATGTCTGCCACAGGCAAGGGAATGGGCAAGTGTGGTGTGCTTGGTTTGTTCAGGCATTACCTAAGGATTGTCAGCCGGATCTCAAAGCCTGGGGAATAATCCTCGTAGTGGATGATCCTGGCAAAGATCATGGGGGTGATAAAATTGGCCAGGGTGATCACAATAGAAGGCAGGTACAGTATTAAGAGGTTCTCTCCAAAAACCATCTTGTCAATTTCCTGTGGAGAGAACAAAACTGTCAGGAGTAAATAAGGAAAGTTGCTTCACGAACAAACTATTCTTAAAAGGAGTCAACTATACAAGTTAGCGAACAAGCGAAACATAGCCCTAAAACAAGCCATTGCAACATAGCCATTCAACATAGCCCTAAAACAAGCCATTGCTTCTTTGGGGATTCTAACAAAAGAACCATGATCCAGCACCATTCTGGAAGAAAAACAAGCTCTACTGGATTTATTAAGGTGAAGTGTAAAAATAATCTATATAGTTAGTATAAACAGATAAAGTATTTTCCAGACTGTTCCTATTTCACTTGGAATAGCCATTCTCTCTTTCACAGTAAGAGACGATCTAGGCACAAAAATATATGGCTACCAGGGGTTAAACTGCATTTGCACGCCTCCCTTTGTGGCCAGGCACGGCCATCTGACTACATCTGGCCAAAGAGATGAAGCGGAAGTTTTAAGTGCAACCTCCAGATCATGCCCTGGAAGCTTCTGTGTCCCCCCACCCCCACGTCCTTCAGCTTATTCCCACTGGCTAGACCGTGGACGTGGGGAGGTATCACGTACCATCTACAGAAGAGGGCAGGCCACCAAGACGGTGGAGCCACAGGTAGAAGGGACCTGGGTCCCTCTTAACTGGTTGTATAAAGCCCTAGAGTCCCTAGACCAACTTAGATTTATAAATCACTGGGTTTTTTTTAGGTCAACTGAGACCCCAGATAGTAAGTAGAGGAGTTAGAATTTAGTGATTCAGGCAGTCCAGCCTGGATTTGAATGCTGTGAATTCTAGGAGGAGAGGGTACCTAACTATTTTGGAGGCGTTTTTGCTTCTATTACAAGTGGAAATTGATCACCCCTGATTTTCAGGTCTCTTGTCACACCTCCTAAAGTTACAGTCCTGTATGACCAAGATAAAGGGTGCTGGTCTCTACCTGCCTTGGAGGTTTGCAACGTACTAAACATAAAGCCCAACCCCAGGGAACGTTCAATGGATTTTCACGAGGCGCCTACTTTTTTCATGTGTTCTTGTGAGAATATAGTCGCTCTGTAGATGGCATAGAAGCAAGCTGCTAACACAGCCAAGACAACACAGTTCAAAAACAACCTCAGGGAGTAAATCCTTATGGTTTCTTCTGAGGTCCTTTCTGCTATTTTCTGCCGTATTCTTTCTTCCTCCAGATCTGCCTGAGGATCAACAAAAATGCATTTGAGATTCTTGGGGTGAAGGACAGAGAATCTGTGATTCGTCCCCCCTCCCAGCCATCTTTAAGACAGTCCTTAAGAGGCCTCCCTGGTGGTGCAAGGGTTAGATCTCAGCACTATGAAGCCATCTGCAGCCACTGCAGCACGAGTTCAATCCCCAGCCATAGAGCTGACCCACGTGGCGCAGCTGACCCACATGGTGCAGCAGACCTCTCCTGTCTCCCACTGCTCCCCTCAGCAGTGTGTTTCAGTCAATCCACCTGTTCTGTTCCCCACTCTATCTCTGGTGAATACTCTCACCCCCCACACCTCTGGCCTGTACCCCAGCTCTTATATGCATAAATAAATAAAATTTAAAAAAAGATGTTCCTTAAATATTCATCTCGTTCAAGACACCTTCCCAGCCTAAGCCCAGGTACTTTCATATTTACTAAAGCTCTAAGTCAAGGCAGAACCTCCTATTTAAGACTGCAGTTACTTTGCAATAAACATGAACTCTAACGTGCTGCCGTTACTTACACGTAGCATGCATTGCTTCTTTAAACAGACACGCTGGCAACCATCCCATCGTACTTTGCAATTGTCCCCTCCTCTCGGGCAGGTTTGCTCAAGAGGCTTTCCTTACTCACTAGGAAAGTCTCTTCCACTTCCTATTCTCTCCATTCCACCATGCATCATCAGACCTTCCCTCCCCAGTCCTATTTCTCCTGGGATAAGCGAAGATAAGGAGGTTAAGTTCTCATCAAGTACAAAAGCCACAGTATTAGGCGGCGGGGGGAGGAGGGAAGCCGCCACCTGTTCCCACCAGGTCATGTCTCTACCTCCCCTCCCAGCCCCGGTTCCCAGGCCCCACACCTGGGCCTACAGTGATCAAGCCCAGGCTGCTGTGCTCTGTGCAGAAAGCTTGAAGGGACACAGGGGAAAGCTGCTAGGTGCCGAGGAGAGCCTGCTGCCTGCTGCCGAGGAGCCCCTGAGAGAAAGCCCCCGCACTCACTCGCAGCTCATACCGCAGGCTGCTGTGCTTCAGGTTGGCCATGGTGCGGTTGGTGATGCAGAAGTCCCAGCCGGCAAAGATCTTGTTGCAGTAACTTTGGAAGTGCTCCTCACTCCGGATCAGGTTGATTTTGAACCCTTCCACTGACCTGTGCCCAAAACACAATGATCCTTCACAAAACATTGGCCTGGTCTCAAATAAAGCGCCACAGGCTATATGCTGGCATGGTCAATGGGTGGACAATTCTAGATGTATGTGGCCACTAGAAGGTATCTCATTGTTGAACATGACTTGCTTTCAGCCATCCCATGCTCTGCCCACAGCTAGGATAAAAGCTACTCTCTAATGCAGTCTCGCAGCCCTGAAGGCGCCTATGTGACACCATCTTTCTTCCCATAGGGCCACTCCTCTGCAACCACGGGGCTTTATTTTCTTTTCCATAAACACACAAGCCTCTGCGCCCGCCTCGGGCCTCTGCACATGTGGTTCCCCCTACCCTCTCCTGGGTCAGTTCTTGCCCTGCCTCTTCCTTCGGCACTCAGCTCAGATATGCCCTCCACAGATTCCTCACCACCCCACCCCAAGTTACGACTCCTACTTCAAGTTAGTCTCTATTATTTACTCCACAGCAATGACTACAAAACTTTGTCTGGTTATTGCTATAGTCCCTGGCCCTGACTAAATTTTAAATTCTGGACCTCCCTGGTGGCCTAGGGGTTAAGTCTCAGCACTATCACCACAACAGCCTGAGTTCGATCCCCGGCCAGGGAGCTGACCCACACATGGCGCAGCAGACCTCTCCTGCCTTGCCCGCTGCTCCCCTCAGCAGTGTGTTTCAGTCAACCTGCCTGTGGTCACTGGAGTCACTGTTTGGCTAATAAAGCTTGTTTCTTCCTCTGGGACCCTTTCCCAGGCCCAGCTTAGAACTTCAGGTAAGAAAAAGTTTTACCATGTGAGGGCGGCTTTGGGAAGAGCTGCTTACGATCTCCCACTAAACCGCTTGTCTACCGGTGGGAGGTAGACAAGGCGCAGGCGCTTGAGACCCCAACCTGCTACAGGGTTGAAGGATCAGGGCTGTGTCTGGTCCTGAGCCAACAAGTCTCTTCAGGAGATTTCTAGGGCTGTGAGCTGAGGGTCCACATAAGGAAATCACCAGCAGGAGATCAGAGGAAGAGGAGCCCTCGCTTCTCATTGTTGCGAAGTCAGGCCTCTGCCCTATCCTTCCTGGAACTGGGAGCTCTCTCCCTTCCTCGGTTCTCTGTGCCGCTCAATTACTCTCAGGCCCAGTAAGTCAAAGCTGGGTTTTTGCTACTTGTAGCCCACTAGAGACCAGGCTGCCTACTCACCAGGTCAAAGCTAAACTGGAGGGATGGCACTGGTGAATGTGTTCACTGGGAACTGACTGAAGAAGGCTAGGCTGCTACTCTGGCTCCCATATTCTGGCCTTCGTTTCCTCCAGGTCTCCCTGGGCTCTAACGCTCACACACCTTTCCCACGCAAGCCCACCCCTGCACTCTGCCCATTTCTTAGGCAATGACTCCCAGTCCAGGCACCTCCAGACTCCAGCTATCAAAAAAATGTAATGCAGGCCCCCCTGGTGGCGCAGCGGGTTGAGCACCACACTGTGAAGCATCTGCAGCACAGCAGTGCGAGTTCGATCCCGGCCAGGGAGGGAACCCACATGGCGCAGCAGACCTCTCCTGCCTTGCCCGCTGCTCCCCTCAGCAGTGTATTTCGGTCCATCTGCCTGTTCTGCTCCCCGCTCTGTGTCTGGTGAATCCTCTCACCTCCCATGACTCTGGCCTGTACCCCAGCTCTTGTATGCATAAATAAATAAGTCTTTAAAAGATGTAACTAGATAAACATTACCTTTTCACGATCCAAAGAAGGCTCAGGGCCAGGTAGACAATTGTGCTTAATAAATAAGCCAGGGGCAGATCATAGGTGAAGTTGTGAAATTTCACCCCATCAATGGTATAATGGCCATAAAAGAGGGAGGTCTCCTCCAAGAAACCCTGCAATAAAACCAAGAGCATGTGGTCAGACTGGTGAGCTAACTGCAGGGAAACAGGAGACCAGTCTCTGCACCAAGGGTCTCCCATCACAGTGTCTGTTCATGCCTGAACACCTAGAGACACTCCCAGAGGTATAAGGAGTGCTCAGCGTTTGGGCGAACAGAGAACATATAAAACCTGAGCATTCAAAATACCCATACATGATCCCAAAATGAAATTAGCAAAGCAATTCCACATGCAATGACCACAGAAAGAATAACATACTAAAAGGTAAATTTAGCAAATGAAGTGCAGATCTCAAATTCTAAAAAATATGAAATGTTTAAAAAATTTAAAAAACACCTAAATAAGCAGAAAAACATTTCTCCGTGGCAAACTTCCCAAACTGACTCTGTAGACTCAAGCATCCTTATCTCATTCCAGCTGAATTCTTTGTAAAATTGGCAAGCTAATCCTAAAATGCATTGGAATTGCAAAAGACCCAGAACAGTCACAAGAATTTCGAAATAGAAGACAGAGTTGGAGCGCTCACACTGCCCACTTTCAAAACTTATCATAAAACAGCAGTAATCAAAAGGGTGTGGTACAAACAGAAGATTAGATAATGTGGCCATCAACGGAACTGCACTGAGTCAAAAATAACCCTTACACTCAACTGATATTTGATAGCGAGTAGTCTTTCAAAAAATTGACACTGAAGCAAATGGAAAGTCACACAAACATATATAGAAGTAAACTTAAAATGGATCAAACACCTATAGATAAGAACCAAAACCATAAAACTCACAGAAGAAAATAGAGGGATAAAACCCCATGACCTTGGATTTGGCAGTGGATACCTAGAGAAGACACCAAAAGCACAAACAATGAAGGAAAATAGAAATTTAACTTCTTCAAAACTAAACTTTTGGACATCAAAGCACACTGTCAAGAAAGCGAAGAGATAACCCACAGAATGGGGAAAATACTTGCAAATCATTAGATATGGAGTTCTTACAACTCAATAATAAAAAGACAACCCAAGATGAAAACAGAAAGAGGATCCAAACATTTATTCAAAGATAAATAAAAAGCTAAAAAGCACAAGGAAAGAAGTTCAACAACATTAGTAGGGAAACACAGATCAAAACCACAGAGATTGCATTCAAAACTAGGATTCATACGAATTGGGGTGCTGTAATAAAAAGCAGGGAACAGGGCCTCCTTAATCCTGACCTAGGGGTAAGTGTTAGTGCTATCACCTCTATGACTCGAGTTTGATCCCCAGCCAGGGAACTGACCCACATAAGCTGCAGCAGACCTCTCCTGTCTCACCCACTGCCCCTCTCAGCAGTGTATTTCAGTTAATTCACATATTCTGCTCTCTACTCGTCTCTGGTAAATCCTCTCACACCCTCCTTGCCACCGCTGGACTACACCCCAGTTCTACTAAAAAAAAAAAAAAAAAACCAAACCAAAACCGAATCATAAAATCTTAATACCTATATGTGGATCAGAGTGAAGAGGCTGTAATTGTGGTATTAAAGGTTGGTGGCCTCTGGAGGAGAACTTTTACTTTTTACTCTATAAATTGTACATTTTAATTTATTTTAAAAAAGTATTTACGCATACAAGAACTGGGGTACAGGTCAGAGGTGCAGGGGGTGAGAGGATTCACCAGAGACAGAGTGGGGAGCAGAACAGGCAGATCAATCAAAATACACCGCTGAGGGGAGCAGCGCGCGAGGCAGGAGAGGTCTGCTGTGCCATGTGGGTCCCCTCCCTGGCTGGGGATCCAACTCGCGCTGCTGTGCCACGGATGCTTCGCAGTGTGGCATTCAACCCGCTGCGCCACCAGGGAGGTCCTTAATTGTACATTTTCCAATGACCACCACACATTCTTTTGTGAATAACTGAGTAAAAACTTTACCAGGAAAAAAAATCTAGGAACAGAAGACTCTACCTTCTCTACTACTCAGGAAGGCTGGAGACACAGGCCATTAAGACCAGGCACAACTCTAAGAAACCTGCTTTTATTGAGTCAGGTTGGTCTCAGGGCTATTAACAATCTCTCCCTCAAAACAACACAACATCACAGGGCAAAGGTCCACCGGGCCTGAAAAATAAGGCCTCTGATTTGATCATGCTGGCTCAGCTGTTATCAGTAAAGACCAATGACTCAACATCGCTCGTCCTCTCTCGCTGTTTAAAAATTATGAGTAAGAATAAAATTAAAGTTCAGTAAAAGTAATTCAAAAATTATTTTGGGCAGGGTGGTTGTCATGCTTATTTATGGGGAAGTTATAATTGTGTGCATCTAAGTCTCCTGCGAAACCTTTCCTCGCACAGAGGTTCTGGTGTTCGGAGACGTATAACAGAAATGTCTGCTGTGGAATGGGGCACAGTGGCCCTGGGGTCCGATCCCAGTGGCCTTCGCCAGCAGGTGGCCTTGGGTGAGTTGCGAACCTGTTCCACAGATTTGCATGTCTGTCGTCCTTTCATCGGCCTACTGGGCATTTTAACATGTATCTGATGATTCCTCCCAGTGGTTTTGAGGGAAACCTAAGCTCGGAGATATAAAAACTGCTTCGTCCTAGCCCAACGCACTGGACAAACAATGCTTTGTGATGCTCTGGCCTGAAACGTGGCAAGTTCATGGCGTGTTAAGACCTTCACTTCCAGAAGGAGAGACTTGTTTCTTGTAAACATCTAAAGGAGTAGCGCTCAACCAGGGGAACTTGCCTCAAGAAATGTGTGATGTCCAGAGTCATCATCTAAGGGGGTCACAGCCACAGGATGCTGCTGGAGACCGGGGGGAGAGGGGGGAGGGCTTTCAACACCCTGCAGCAGTTACTGGGCTCCCAGTGTCAAGAGTGTAAGGTCTTATGGGTAGAGGGAGTCACTTGTCATAGCTACAATCTTATTTGCTGAAAAAAGTGGGCCAAAAGCACACCAAAAAAATCATTTTTTACACAAAGATTTAGAAAGCCTTTGGCACGACTCAAAGAAGGATGAGACTGAGCGTACTTCAGAGCAGGGCGTATCCAGCTGGGATGAACAGGCTTTCAGGGATTCCCGGGAATGAGCAGCATGCGTGCAAATGCAGGGTGGGTGTGTATTGTGTGTGGCCACAGGTGTGCATGTGCGAGTCATGGGTGTCTGGGTGTGTAAGTTCTAGGGAGAACTTAATTCAGTGGGCTAGGGCCGGCCCTAACATATTAAGGCTTTTCCATGTCAGAGAAATTTTTTTTTAATTTTTTAATTTTAAATTTTTTAAACATTTTTTTATTTATATATATTTGACATCAATTGTAATCCCCATGTATTCCCGATCATCAACTCACCAGTGCACCATCACCTCAGTCCCCCGTGCTCCCGTCTGCCCTCAACCCTTCCCCTCTTCCCTCCCCACCAAGTGTCCCCAATTTGTCCTTGTCTTTTCATTTTTGCTTTTTGTGTCTTTATTGTTATTATTATTATTATTGTTCTTATTCCTTTCCTTGATCTTATTTGGTTCCCTTATATTCCTCCTAGGGGAATTTTGTTGCAGGAATTCTGTATTTTGTTGCAGGTCAGTGCAGAGTGATAAAGCCTTTTCCTGTATTTTCTAGCAGGGGTGGGTGAGCACTGTCCCGGCTGACGAGGGCAACTGTAAATCCTATTTCTTTGGTTCAGGATACTGATGTGTAAATTAACCTGCTTTCAGTCCATGGAGGGATCCCCATGCAAAATCACTTCAATACTCACGGTGCCAGAAAGCAAGTCTACAATATAACTGTAGAAGTAAACCAGTCCGGAGCTACTTATTGGATAAATGGTGCACTGCATATCTGTATAAAAAAAAAAAACAAAAACCAACATTAGTGGAAATGGTTTTACAGTCTCTATAACTCATCTGTATACACCTCTGTGTAGAGGCATGTGTGTGCATACACTTATTTAGACATGTCATACATATATGTGTCTATATAGTGGAGATGTGTCTGTGATTTTCCATCTGCAGACCAAATTCCAATGCACCAAGTACTATAGCATTTCCCCTCACACTACTGTCTCGGCCACCTGGGGATACGGGCTTTTTCCTATTTATTTTGAATGTGGCTCCACTTATATTACATGCATTTTGTGTTCTGAGGGTTCATATTTTCCCATGCTTTAGAATATCTGATTAACATAATTGTATCATTTTAAGCATACCCAATTTTAAAAGCTCTCTCTGTAATAATGCAGTTTCACTAGAGAAACCCATGTTTACATCCGTGTAATTAACCGAGGCAGTGTCTGAACAGTAATTTCAGTGACACTACTTTACGCCTGAACTAATTCACTTCTCTGCTCAGTCAGTGACTGCGGTGTAACAACCAACCTTGGTCACCAGACCAAATGTTTATTTTCTCACTCATGGTGTGCAGCTTCAGTTCATTCATTTGGGCTGAGCCAGGCTGGACCCTAGGCTTCCAGCTGGGCTCAGGTCTGCCTCACAAGACTTCATTCTGGGGCCTGGGCTGCAGAAGCAACAGCTGTCTGGGCATTGCTCCTTCCACAGTCACCGCACAGAGCCAAGTTAAGCTGCAGATTCATGTGCCCAAGTGCAGTATCAATGGGGCAGACACAGTGGGAGACCCGACGAAGCCACAATGACAGGGAAAATAGCCCCATCTGCCAGCTTCTCTGGACCTTCATTTCTCCTTAGTTAAATAATGGAGTTGAACCATTTCTCCAAGGCCAATCCCAGTTCTGCCATTTTATAATTCTAACATGCATGTGTTCGTTTATTCATTCAACAGACATGTATTACTATGAGCCAGGTAGGAGCTGGGGATAAAGAGATGAGTAAGAAACAGTGCCTGGCCTTGAATAGGTCACCATCAAGTGGTAGAGAAAGACAAATAGCAGTGAGAATTTTATAAGGCGTTCAAATGGTTGCATGAACATAGTATTACATGCAGAGAGCTCGGACATTCATTTATCCGGAGAGGCATCAGGGAGATGGAATAAGAGGCCTGCCGTTCCAGTCCACACTCAACCCTCCAGCCTCGAGGCTGGCAAACCATGGCCTGAGAGTCCAATCTGCCCAGCAGCCTGTTTCGTTGGCATCTGCTATGGGGACAGAGCTACGCCCACCCACATCTGTCTGTGGCAACACAGAATGAGCTGCCACAAGAAGGTATGGCCCACAAAGCTGGACACATTCACTTTATTCTATTTATAAGGCCTTTCACAGGAACATCTGCCAAGCAGCCTCGCCAGGCTTTCATTTCTCTAATACACAGGGTTATTTCCTGGCTCTGGATTCACACAAATGTCATTCCCGCTTGGCTTCGATGTCCCTGCCTTCACAGGGGACTGTGGGGACACCCCTCGCACCCAGCTTCCAATGTCCTGTGTCCACACCTTACATACTTAATCCTCAGCTTAGCCCATGGCCAATGGATACATCATACGCTCCTCTGCCCGTTCACTTCCTTAGAACCCCCACCTCGCTCAAGCACATTCACACCATGGAGGTAAGAACTTGCTCCCAGTTGCAGCCTTAGTGCCTGGCTCAGGGCCCTGCACACAGAGGTGCTTAATAAATGGCAGCATGAATGGATGGAAGGTGAGATGAGGAAGACAGCTCCGATCCCTTCTTTAAGGGACAAAATTTAAAAAGTTTAAACTTCGAGTCAGCTGGAACTCAAAATACATTCCTATGCCCTGAACAAAGCGGTATTTTCAAGAATAATAAAGTTAGGGGAAAAAAAACAGGTAGAGAAAGAATGCATAGGGCCACTGAAGTGGCCTGGAAAGGGCTCTTCCGGGAGGGGAGCTAGTGATAGGAGAAGCATGAGGCCAGAGCCCTTGTCGTGCCTGGTCTGACTCCACTCCTCTACTTCAGGCCCTTCGCACAGTCTGGTGCCTAGAGGGTCCTCAGTAAATGTCTGTGGACACTCCCCACTGGGACAAACAGGATGCCCAGAATACCTGATTTATACTGAAAACTCCAAAAGAAAAGAGGTCCAGCATCTGCCATAATTGCATAAGACTAGGGTTTCATAAACGGTATCTATGAGCAACATGGTTATTGGAGATAAATCTTAAAAAGGCCAGTAGAGTAGACTGTATGATGTTGGTTCAACATTCCACCTTCCCACCCTGCGGTGCTCCTCCCAAATGCCTTGCTGACCTCAGGAGCAGCCAAGTGACCAGCAGCTATTGAAATGTTAGCAGAAATGACACGTGTCATATATGAGCAGAAACTCTGGGAATCAGTGTGTCTGTGGTGGCTTTTTCTTTTGGTCACAATCAATGTTTTAGGAAGAGGCTGCTCCATCACATCGGGTTCCAGAGTGAAGACAACATGGTACAAAGTCATCACCAAACAGTAATGGACGGGTACTGTGAGTGAGCAAGGTTATTAGGTGCTCAAAGTTGCACAGGCATTTGTTTCTGCAGCAGAACCTAGCCCATCCTGACTATACAGTCACCAAAACTGGGAAGATCAAGATGACTAGAAAAGGAAACCCTTCATGGCAAATCAAGTCTTAGACCCACTTACCGATGTCTTTCGTTGGAATGAGGACAAAGCTGCTATTGGTGATCTTGTACTGGGTGAGCAAGATTGGGAACAAAACCAGCATGAAGATGATCAGAAATATCACCAAATTCAGCAATACCAGAAACCGCAAGAAGGAGAAATAGGACTGAATCCCAGTGCCAAATTTCCCTGGAACACAGAAATCCAGACATCAATGACCAGGAGTTTTGACTTCTACCAACTACAGACTCAATCAGTCACAAAGGGCTGAGGTTGCAGCAATGTAGTGGGGGAAGTGGGGAAAAAACATTTCTTCTACTGTTGCCTTTACTGCTACTTAGTGATTTCACCTTTCACATTCAACATTCCACCTTCAACTAATCATTAAAGAATGTCTAAGGGAGGTTGTAGTATTTATCTTTTCTCAGAGGATTGTTAAAATTACTCAGCACCATTTTATTCAAGAGGTTGTCCTTTCCCAAAGAATTATTGTAGTGTTTTTTATAACTGGCTGTAAATGTGCTGACTCAGTTTCTGAATTCTGTCTTATCTTTGCACAAATACCAGATTGCCTGATTACTACAGATTAATAACAATAATAATGTATAGCTCATTCTATAAGTCTCTATGCTTTGTTCTTCTCAGAGATTAGGGGATCCTTTCATTTCTATATAAATTTTAGAATCAGCACACACACATACAGAAAATCTGCTAAGACTTCAACTGGGATTACACGGACAGGATGGGATTGGACAGCTCCAGACTTTTTAAGAACAGGCATCAGAGTTCACTAGTGCTTCCTCGGTTGTCCCCCACTCCTCCTCTTCCACCCCCAAGTACACAAAGAAGAGATCACTGAAGAACGTGGCAGCCTAATTTTGAACTTCCAGCTCCAGAACTATAAGGAAATAACTTTTTGTTGTTGAAGCCACCTGTTCTTTCGCACTGTGTCACGGCCCAGCTGACTAACACCACCACATGCCAAGTCTCACCATTAAGGGAAAGTAGGGATTCCCACTATTTTCAGGGTCATGGGCAAATTTTGGCAGTCTGGGGAAGGCTAATGAACCTCATCTCAGAACAACTGTACCAAATACAAATGGACGTACAGTGATCATAGTGTTAAAAAACAAATGTGTGATGCAGTACCACGAGCATCTTCAGCAGCACATAAGCTAAGACAGAATGGTGGCCTAAACACAGAGATCACTTCAAAACAGAGGTGAGCATAGCTGGTATCTTAACCACAAATCTGTGAGGGACAGGAAAGTATCTGGATTTCCAAAGACTAGCCTGACTCCGGTCTGTTGCTCATATTCGTCATGCTAACAAGTGCTAAATTTAATTGAAAGCAAAGCTACTCCCCGCCTCTGCCCCATGCAGGAGACCCCCTGGAGGAGCCTGTGCCATGGGGGCTGGTACCTCCTATTCTGCGAATGTCGTTCCGCCACAGCTCCAGGTGGGTGGCCGTTTCTCGGGCCTTCTCGATAAACCTCTTCCAAGACTTACTGCTATACCGCTTCCACTGGTCCCACTCTGACAAATACTTCATTTGGGTCTCCTGAATGTCCCTGCATTCAAAACAATACAAAGACTGCATAGAACTTTGAGGGGCTTCAATAATCTAGGAAGGAGGGTAAATATGTAGTTGTTCACTGAGTCAAAAAGGGTAAATTGCAAGCCCGCAGGCAGGTACAGGAAACCGCGAGATTTGCGGGGGACTAGATAGGGATGGGGGCTGGGAGCTGGGCCTGGAGAGAAGGACTTTGAATTCCAACTTGAAGGATGTGCATTTTTTTTTTTTAAAGATTTTTTTTTTTAAATTTATACATACAAGAGTGGGGACACAGGCCAGAGGCGTGGGAGGTGAGAGGATTCACCAGAGACAGAGTGGGGAGCAGAACAGGCAGATGGACTGAAATACACTGCTGAGGGAGCAGCGGGCGAGGCAGGAGAGGTCTGCTGCGCCATATGGGTCCCCTCCCTGGCCGGGGATAGAACTCGAGCTGCTGTTCCGCCCTGCTTCACAGTGCGGTGCGCAACCCGCCACGCCACCAGGGAAGGTCCCAGGATGTGCTTTTTTTTTTGTCATTGAGATGTAACTGACATACAGCATTACAGTCACTACAGGTATGCAGCACATGGTTTCATATTTGTTTCTCTATGAAAGATCACAATAGTTACTATATGAGGGGCTGGGAAGCCCCTTGACGGAAGAAAATAGAGCTTCCTCTTGGGTGTGGCAATGTTTAGTACAGATCAGTATTTTACAAGAATTCAAATTTTGGGAATCTGAAATAGTGGAAAACAAAACACATTAGAAGTCTTACTTTAGTTACACATTGTTTGAGAATACAAACTCCCCATCCACAGTCCCCTAATGCACACACATTAAAAATCAAAATTAGGGGCCTCCTGGTGGTGCAGGGGTTAATGTCTCAGCGCTATCATCAGCCACTGTGACACAAGTTCAGTCCTGGCCAGGGAGCTGACCCACATGGTGCAGCAGACCTCTCCTGTCTCACCTGCTGCTCCCCTTAGCAGGGGATTTCAGCGGATCCACCTGTTCTGCTCCCCACTCTGTCTCTGGTGAATCATCTCATTCTCCGCACCTCTGGCCTACACCCAGTTCTTGTATGCATCAGTAAATAAAAATAAATCTTAAAAGAAAGTCACCCAGGCTTGCAGTTTTCAAACTCCAAGTCACAATGCCTCAACTGGATTAAAGCCATTTCCCCTGGGAGACCCAAACTGAGAGTGTAACAGGCAGCTGCCTCTGTCATCAGATCAGACCAACAAGAAAATTATGTTTGGAATTCTGCAAGATGGAGAAGATGGCCAGCTTGCTCCAAAATCTATTCTCCCCTTCTCTGGCACCAGCTCTAGACAGTTCCCAGCCTCCCTGAGGGACAGGTATGGTCCTGTGACCATATTCTCTCCAGCAGAACTGCAGGCAGAAGTGAGGTGTGTCATCTGTAGACCTGGCTCATACCTCCCCTTGTCCCCCAGCTAATGTGCGCGCTCCATTTCAATGTGGCTCTACAGCTTTTCTCATTAAGAGGTGCCATCTTTTTACCCATCTACTGAGTAGCACTGGCCAGGAGATGGGCACAGACTGCAGATGCAGCCGAAGTGCTGCTGTGCTAGCTCTAACCCAGCTTCAAAAAGCCTAGAGGTTGGGCCTCCCTGGTGGCGCAGTGGGTTAAGCAACGCACTATGAAGCAGACCGCAGCCACTGCAGCACGAGTTCAATCCCTGCTGTCGGCCAGGGAGGGGACCCACATGGCGCAGCAGACCTCTCCTGCCTTGCCTGCTGCTCCCCTCAGCAGTGTATTTCAGTCAACCTGCCTGTTCTGTTCGCCATTCTGTCTGGTGAATCCTCTCACCTCCCGCGACTCTGCCCTGTACCCCAGCTCTTGTATGCATAAATAAATAAATCTTTATTAAAAACAAAAACAAAAACCTAGAGGTTGCTGCTCCTCCCCTGGACCTCACTGCCACCATGCAGACAAGCCCGGACTACTTTGCTGGTGGAAGACCATCCCACTGGTCACACATACATAACGAACCCACTGGAATTAGTAAGGCCCTCTGACCCACAGCCTGGTACACTCACCCCATGCCTTTCCCCTTCCTGCTGGCTGGACGCAGACAACAATAGGGCTTTGTGGGTGCTGTGGAGCCAAGAGATGGAAGGAAACTGGGCCCCTGAGGACAGTAATGCTTCACCTTGACCTAAACCCAGGGTTTTCATACGAGCATGAAATAAACTTCTAAGAGGTTGAGCTACTACACGTTTGGGTAGCTTTGCCACAACAGCTTGGCTTAATAACCTCTAAGTAATAATATTTTACTTTTGTGAGCTGTTCGGGAAATACACTCCATGCACAAAACAGCACCTCTGCCCACAGCATCCATCACAGGCCTTCGAGATGGCTACGGCACATACCTTAGTCTCCGCTTCTCAGAAATGTTCAGTGCATACTTTCGAATGGATCGGTTATCAAAGTTTTCAGTGATTCCTCCCTCCAGCTGGGAGCCGTAAGAGTCTGTTGGCTTCAGCAAAGTGCCACTTTGCTTGTCTCGGGCGAGGATGTTCGTCCTCTTCCGTGCAATAGACCGGTAGCTTGGCAATTCTTGGAGGAAATTCACAGGTGGAGGAGAGAAGCAACTGGAGTCCAAAGACAGGCTCTCTGTGTAGGAAAGGAGATGACCGTCACTCAGCCCAGCGAGCCAGGGGGCTGCAAAACCAAACTTGCAGAACAGACCTGGGTCTCAGAGACCAGAACTGGACCTCGCTAGTTGCTCACTAGCCTGGGCCACTCCCAAAAGCATTTGTGTCTCACTATTTCATTTACCAGGATGGTGCTGGGGACAGCGACATCATCGGCAAGCAGGTTCACTTTAATTAGCTTTCTAGAGCATTCCTTATGCACTTAAGACAATATTAGAGCTTCACAACACTCGTGGGACCTGGGCTGGTCCTGTGATCCTCAGCAGAAGTGAGGTTGTGCTTGCACTATGCTTTGCTGGCTTTGCTGCTTCCCGGACCCCAGTGCCAGCCACATGAACAAGCCCAAGCCAACCTGGGAATGAGACCACATGTCCCCGCTGAGACCATCGGAGACCAGCTGACAGGCAGCTGCCACCCAGCTGACCACAGGCAGAGGAAGGGACTATTGTTTTCCCCATTTTATGAGAAAATAAAGTCACAAGTCGGTGTGCCACCTCCTTGCCCAGACCCGCAACACCCTGCCCCATCTGACTTCCATCCTTGTCTGCAGGCAGCTCTCTGTGCTCCAACCACACATTTTTAGGATCTTTCAGATGCTAAAATGAGCACATGTTCCTCTTCCTGAGAGCTTTTGCATGTGCTTGATCCCACTGAAATACTGTCCTCTGCCTTGATCCTATAAGCTCCTACTCCAATATCACTTCCTTCTCTGCACCATTACTAGGTGCCCCGTTGCACATTTTCCCAGACCTGGTAACCCTTTGCAGCATTTACAACAATCGGCAAATACACAGTTATTTGGGTGGCTTTGTATGTCTGTCTCCCCCAGGGGTTATGCTGACTTCCTCACCATTGCACCCCAGGACTCTGGCTTACGGCAGGAGTTCAATAAATGGTTACCTGGTGGGTAGTTGGGTGGGTGGGTGGATGGATGGCGTTCCTGATTTTGCCCATGTTTAGAGAGCCTGCATGTGGGGCTCTGGAAACAGAACCACATCTGCCTGACTCAAACACCCATGTTTTTTCTACAGCATCAGGTCACAGCTGGAGGCCAAGTTTTGCTGTGCCTTGTGTACCCTAAGAAGGCTGGGCTTTCTACTGAAGGGACAAGGATACCCCCAAGACGGGGTCTCTGCCTGATCTGATTTTAGTTGTGGGAGAAATGAAAATTGCTTGGGTCTGATTCCTGGTTCTGTTAAATATCAGCTGTGTGTGTTTTGGGGAAAGTTACCTTCTCTGAGCCTCAGTTTTCCTCATCACAAATATTCATTCAACAAACACATCTACTGTGTGTCCAACCTGAGCTAGGGATACCACAGCGAACTAGGCAAATACACTACTCACATGGCAGGGGCAGGGGAAGATCAGACAACACACAGGCAAAGTGTGTTGGTGGTGCAAAGGGTTGAGGCGCAGCACTATGAAGCTATCCGCAGCCACTGCAGCGAGTTCAATCCCTAGTCAGGGAGGTGACCTATATGGCGCAGCAGACCTCTCCTGTCTTGCCCCCTGCTCCTCTCAGCAGTGTGTTTCAGTAGATCGGCCTGTTCTAGTCACTCTGGCAGATGAATCCTCTCACCCACCATACCTCTGGCCTGTACCCCAGTTCTTGTATACATAAATTAGTAAATCTTTAAAAAAAAACAGGCCATAAATTCTATGCCAGGAGGATTAAAAATATATGAGATAAAGCAATTGGCAGGGTGAGGTGATAAGGTGGGGCTAGGTCTGATGGCATCAGAGATAGAATATCCCTGTGGATATTTGGGCAAGAGCATCCTGAGGAAGGGAAACAGCAAGTGCAAAGGCCCTGAGGCAGAGAAGTACATGACATGTTTGAGGAAGCATAATGGGCCTATGTGGATGAACAGGGATAAGTAGGCTCTTTTATTGGTGAGCCCCATGAACCACATCAGCCCTCCCCGAGTTCAGTCAAGTCTATGACTTGCTTGAACCAAAGGTCAAAAAAGAAGTGACAATCTACCAGTTAGAGTCTTGGAAGTTTCCACTCTGATGCTCTTGAGCCCAGCTATGCTGCAGAGACAAGATGATGGGAAAAGGCATCCCCAAGGCTCCAGAAGTCTTAGTGATGTCACCCCAGGGAGCCACTGTAGTCAGTCCCCAGCCCTCTAGGTCACCCTCACCAGTACCAACTTGGGTGTACAGAGACCACCAGATGTCCAGCCCCAGCAGACATGACATGCCACAAACTGTGTCCTCCTGCCTGATGATGTCCTGATAAGGAGAATTCACAGAAACATAAAAAAGGCATAAGCCACTACATGTGGGTGGTTTGCTGGTGACGTCTGGTAAGCAGGAGGGAGAATGGCAAAGCAGTCAGAGGGCCAGGCCAGGTGTGGCTCTGCGGGCTGCAATACCGTCCTTGTGTGTGGCAGATGGGAAGCTCTGGGGCTGAAGCAGGCAGTGAGCTGACCAAGTTTGAGAGGATCAAAAGCTGCCAGGAAGATTTACAAAGAACTCATACAACTCAACAACAAAACCACCCAGCCAAAAAATGGGCAGAAGATACATAAAGACACTCCTCCAAAGTCATCATACAGATGGCCAACAGGTACATGAGAAGCTGCTTATCATCACCTTCTGTTGGGAAATCCAAATCAAACCACAACGACATACCAGCATACACCTGTGAGAACGGCCCACACATCAAAGACGAGAAACAAGTGTGGGGGCACATAAACTGGTTCAGTCTCCATGGAAAACAGTGTGACCCAGTAATTCCACTCTGAAGAACAAATATAAAACTCTAATTCAAAGGGATACATGCCCTTCTCTGTTCACTGCAGCACTATTTCCAACAGCCAAGCTAAGGAAACAACCTAAGTGTCCTGTGAGAAAACTACACAATGGAGTATTACTCAGCGATCAAAAAAGATAAACTCATACTATTTGTGACAACATGGATAGAACTGGAGGGGATGATGCTAAGTGAAATAAGTCAGAAGGAGAAGACAAATACCACATGATTTCACTCATGTGAGATATAAAGAAACAAAACAAAGGAAGAGACAAAATCAAACCCAAACCAACCTTTGGATCAGACTGCAGAGGTGAAGGTGGGGGTGGATGGGGCAAAGGGCGGAGGGTTACTGGTATTTTGATGGTGGGTGTGGTTTGATAAAGTTTGAAGAGATGGGAACCTATACTTCTGAAATATACACAGTGCTGTAACCCACGCACTGTTACCACAATAAAAAGATATTTCAACCACGGGTGGGGGGGGGCTCCCTGGTGGTGCAAGGGTTAAAGTCATGGGGCTATCAAAGCCACAGCCAGCCCTGGGGCCTGAGCTCCATCCCCTGCCAGGAAGTGACCCACAAGGTGTGCTGCTCCCCTCAGCAGGGTGTTTCAGCCGATCTTCCTGTTCTGCTCCCCACTCTGTCTCTGGAGAGTCCTCTCATCCCCCGCACCTCTGGCTTGTAACTCAGTTCTTGTATTCATAAATAAAAATAAATCTTTTTAAAAAATTACACTACCATAAAAACAAGAGAGACCCCCAGTGCCCATCACAGGGGTCAGTTAACGAGCCCTAAAGGCGACTGATGGTCCAGGTAGAGACTCGGCTCTCGGGGCACACACAGTGGGAGCCATAAACCTACCTACTGTCTGCTCGCAAGACAGGGAAGGGCTTCCACACAGGGAAGAGAGGGCGTTTGGAGGAGGGCAGCCCTGGCCTCACGCAGCAGATCTGCCTCTCTGTGGGGCATGTGCACACACGCGAACAGCTGCTCTCCTACGATGACACACAGACACGCGCCTGGAGCCCCGCCAGTTGCCATGCGCCAGCCTGTGAGTTTCACACAGCCTTTACTTCCCTGCCCGGCCCCGGGAGGATATGACACACTTCCATTAGTAACAGGGGCTTCTGAAAGCAAATCTGGGGGAGAGACAGGTAGGCTCTGAAGTCAGAAAGCCCAAGTCTGGGCTGGAGGCCATCTGCCGCTGCACACCAACAAAGATCTGCTGTCAGCGCTGAACAAAGGTCTGGCCAACTGGGCAGCGCCGACCGACTGAATATTCAGCAACTATGGTCAGCTGGTCATGACTCCCCGGAGCCAGAGCCTGGGCTGGGCAGGCCACCCACAGCGAGACAATGGCCGTCTCAGAGTTCCCTGTTTCTCATCTCTGAAACCGGGGCTACGACACCACGGCTCTAAGTGATGGGAGGATGGAGGGACAAGGGAGTGGCTGCTATTTAACTGAGCACTTACTTTGCACCTGGCTATTCAAGTCTCAACATGCATCACACACTTAGGACTCTGACCTACTCTCTGAACGGAAACAGAGTTCCTGTGGCCTGGGAGGGAAGGGCCTTGTCCACACACAGGTCGGAAGGGCCAGAACCAGGAGGGGATCTTGTCAGCTGTGGGCCATGGATCTGAGGGCGCTTCATAAATACCAAGAGGCCTCACAGATGGAAGTAGCTCTTTTTCCTTGCACAGCTCCACCAGAAGGGTCTGCCCTGTTCACATGTCCAAAGTACAGGCCCCGGAGGAAAACCCTGTTTTCAAAACGGAGGCCAGGAGAGGAAAGCTGTCTCCAGACACCCCACAGTCCTCCAACTTCAAACAGAAAGTGAAATTGTGATCGTACCTGTGAACCAGGGCATCATTATTTTTACTGCTGCGATCCACCACCTCCTGCTTTCTGATGGGACCACACACCTTTGCGAGCTGAGTCACCTCCGTTCTCACCGGCTTCGCTGTCCCAGCTCCTCAACAGTGAGACCAGGGCCCCCAGCGGCGGCTGCCCAAGGCTCTGACAGCCAGGCGGACCCCCGGTTCTACGTTCTAAGACACGTACTGCATCCTCTCTGAGCTCGGCTTTCTCATCCGCAGAGAATAAGGACTTCACATGGCCACTGTCAGAGTGTCCTGAGGTGGAGCAGCCGAAGTGCTATCAGCCCAGCCCCCTAAGTCCTGTGGTCAGTGTGGGGCTGCTCACTTGCCACCTCACTGTGGGGGGAAGCGTAGTATGTCAGATACTGGGGTGCCGCCAGCTCAGAATGCCCAGATACCGTTGCAGGAATTCAGCAATGAGATTACTGTTTAGGGGAGGACTGGGTCCTCCTAAACAGGACACATGTGTTTTTTCTGGTATCTAGTGTCTTTCTAGGTTAAGGACAAAGTCCGAGTTTAGAGCAATGTCCTGCTCACGGAAGAGCCTCCACCTGAAGGGTGACTGAAGGGATGGGCGGACAGAAGCAGGCACATCTGGAGAGCACGCCATGGCCAGCTCCCTCAGCGACTCTTCCCACAGGCTGCCGAACCCCGGCAGGCACAAACACTCCAGATCACGGGTGCAGCCCAGTGCGATCTGAAGGGCTCTAAAATCACCAAGTGCTTGCCAAGAGCCCAGCCCAGCAGTATTTGGCACTGGCTCATGTCAGGGTTTTTCTTCCCACTCACAGAATCATGGAAACTCTGGGTAAGGGACCTTCGAGGTCAGCTGGTCTAGGCCTCTCGCCAGCTGTGGGGACTGGTTCTGTCAGCCATTTGCACAGACCCTCTCTGCACAGGGTTCTGGAGCAGATGAGACTGGACGTCCTGCACGCTGCCTGGAGGAGGGCAGCCCGCCACTGCCCCGTCCCTGCCGGCAGCCGGTCCTACTCGGCGGCTTGCTGTGAGCAGTCTCTGGCCCTTGCCCTCTCCCACTAGGCCATAACCTGCACAAAGTCAAGGACCCCATCTCGCTCTTTCACTGTGAGTCCCAGGGTCCAGCACAGAGCCTGGCGCACAGTGGATGCTCAGCAAGAACCTGCCAAACGCACGCACAGTGGATGAGTGGATCTGGCTCACCCTCCGGCTTTACCCAAGCGCGAGATTATTAGCAACACCAGCAAAACACAGGCACCAAAAAAGAAGGAAAGAGGTTCAGCCAAAACGCTGAGATGCTGAGCATGCGTACATCTTTCCTCTCTCACGTCCCACGCGCTGGCGAAACACGCTGTTTTTTCTCAGGAAGTGACCAAAGGGTTGACATGCATCAATCAGTCTGCTATCACCAGTTTACTCTCTTCGATGAGGAAACATGGACCTCGATTTCTAAACTCTCTCCACTCACATTCTGTGGCTTGACACCAGCACAGATAAGTGGGCACCGGCATGGACGGTAAATGGAGGGGGCAGCTGAGTCATCCGTGTTGAACCAGGAGCTCACGGTCCAGGGGACTTAGTGGCCGGACTCCTCCAGGCCAAGGACTCGTCACTCCCCTACTCCTGGAAAGGCTGCCCACCCTCCCATCCACTCGCCCGTCATGCACAGCAGCCGCGAAACGCCCAGCGCTTTCCTCGGGTGGGGACACGGCCTTGAGTACAACACACAAGCTCCTGTCTCGCTAGAGAGTAAGTTCCAGTGGAGGAGACAGTAAACAAGAACAATATAAGCCGCAGAGAAAAACGAGGGAGGGGTGGGTTTGGCAATGCCCGAGGGAGGGAAAGGGCCACCTGGAGTGCAAAGGCCCTGGGGAAGCAGGTGCCGGCAGTGCAAGAAACTTGAAGGAAGTGAGTGTGGCTGGAGGAGTCAGCAGGGAGAGTGACCTCAGAATTTGGTAAAGAAACAGAGCCTGCAGGTCAGAGTGAGGTCATGGATTTCATTTGGGTAACGTGGGAACTACGGGGGCCGAGGGGGCAGCGTCTGAGCAAAGAATGACGTGGGCTCACAACAGCACCTCTTGGGTCAGCCCTGTGGCTATTTCTGTCCTCAAGTAGCGCAGGTTGGCGCGGCTCTCCCGGCCAGGGCATGCATGGCAGCTGCTCGGCCTTCTGCAAAGACAGGAATGCCGGCTGCACGGTGCAGGAGTGAGTCAGGTTCACAGGCTCCTGGGTGGGGCTTGGGGACTAGCTGGGCACAAGGATTTAGGACTAGATGAATCAGAGGCCTTCAGGAGCCGTGACTCAGAGGAGTGGGGGCACAGAACTCAGGTACCCCGGCTTTCAAGCCAGTTAAACACAGGAGGCCTGTTAGGAGCAATTTCTCTCACTAGGCCACCATCACGCCACGCCCTTTACAAACTTACGTCCTGGGAGCCTCACAAGGACTTTATCACTGGGCTCCTTCATCCGTAGCCCTCATTTTGCAATCTGGAAAGTTCAGAGAAGATAAGAACTTTGCCCAGGGTTGACAAGCTCAGGTCTAAACCCCAACGGTGTCACTGGGCAAAGAGAAGGTCCATCTAGCCAGGTAACCATGTGCCCCTGAGCTAAGCCTGCTTACAGAAACCAGCAGGAGGCTAGTAACACCTCCAATGTAACCAAACCAGCCATCCCAAGATGGCGATGGAGTGGTGCGTGCAAAAAGAGGTGTGTGCAAACGTGCCTAGTGCAAAAAACAAGTTGCCTGTGCATGACCTCCATAACCAGCTCTAGCCCATGACATGCAGCTCTAACCCCACAAAGGGTTAGCCAGGGGCCTGCCCCACAGGCTGGTAGCAAGCGTGGCTTTATTTTCTCTGACAGCTCTGGTACTAGGTGGAAGGGATGCCGAGAGGCCGGCACATAACAGATGCTCAATAAACACTGCTCAGCGAACTCAACGATGGACTCCATGCTGACTCAGCTAACAATATCAATGTCCTGTCTCAGGAGCTTGTCAAACAACGTCTCAGAGCCTGTTTCCACAGGGATTGGACAAATAACACCTACTCCCTGAGTTGCCATGAGGAACAAGACAGTTACATGCGTGCCTCCCAACTCAAACTGCTGACCCAGGCCTGCCAGAGCTTCGGCTCCCAAGTCTTCCTCCCCTCAGCTCCAGCGGGGGCCTCAAATACACCAAGGTCATCCCCACCTTCAGCCCTCTGCTCCACAGCCCTCAGCCCTCTGCCCTCTACTCCACTTACTAAGGCTCCTTTGAGTCCCCCACCCTCAGCTCTCAGTCCTCTGGATCTCACCCGTGGTTTATAAACTCAGCAACTATGATTAGCTGCAACTACCTTGTTTTCCTCTTTACCAGCTCAGTGCATCTTTCCCGTTTAGAAAGCAGCTTTGTGAAAGCAGGCTTCTTTTTCTACTAGACCCCACGCCTGATACAAGGCCAAGGTTGCTGGTCAGTTGAACTGAGTTCATGCCCTTCCTTCTCCTCCTCCAGTGATAGGGGGGAGGGTAGAGATTAGCAGAAGGGAGGGGGGGTCCCCACATCCAAACAATGCCCCTTTAAAAAAGCAACAGATTGCAACAAAGCTTACAACACTGAAAAGTAATTTCCTCCTTTTATCCTTCTTAAATTCTTCACTTCCTGAAAAAACAAAAAAAAGGCCAGGAGGACCTAATCTGGGCCTGAGTTGCTGGGCGGAGCTCTTGGGGGGGATGGTGTCATTCCCTCTGATGCTGGGCCTTGGTGCAGCTAAGATCCGCAGCCAAGGTGCCTCTCTATCATTCCAGCCCAGGCACCTTTAAAGATAGTAAGTGGCCAGGACTGGGGCACCATAAAAGGTAGTAAGTGACCAGGATGGAAGTGCTTCATAGACCGGGGTAGGGGGGAATTAACACTGTAGGTTGAATTACTACTGTCTTGAGTTGAATATAATCTGTTAGACTGAACTAGCCCAAGGTGTAATTCTCCATGTTCATAAGCACTAAATAGCTGTCCCAGAAAGAAGAGACCTATAGCACGGGGAATCATCAAGCCTTATAACAGCAGGGGCTGGAGAAGGCCCAGATGATGATGATAGTTACAGCTACCATAACTGCAGCCACTAGAGTCCTCAGTGCTAAATCACTGTGACCCTATCAGGCAGGATTATTCCCGTTTCACAGGTGGGCAAACTGAGGTTCAGTGAGGTAACTAACTGCACTTGCTCAAGATTAAACAGCCTAGTTGGGATTCACACCTGGACCAACGAGTTTCCATAAAAACCACCACTGGGGGTTTGCTTTACCTTAAAAATCAACAACAGGTTCCAGCTCCTCTGTAGGAGGAGTGCGCCAGGCTGTGTGGTTCCACCCCCTTCCCTTCCAGGTGTTCCCAGCCCCAAGGGCCAAGCCCCACCTTCGGCAGCTGGGGTCAGTCCCACCACAGCCACATCAGGGCTCTCTCTCCTCCGGAGGAGAGAGGACTACGGGCCCACAGCCTTGACGTGTGTCCATCCTGTCAGGCCACCACCTGACAGCGACCCAGCCATCTTGCTTGAGTCACTTCAGTTCCCCTAGTGAATGGCGGAGTAATGGTCACAGTCACTCCCCACAAAAGGATCAGAAGTCACCAAGTTTGGCCAGTCCCAAGAAGGTAAATATAGAATTACAGGCAAATCCTTCCTAGGTATACACCCTGAAGGACTTCCACAGACGTTCACAGAAGCGCTTTTCCTAACAGTGAAAAGGTGGTACAGTTGTCAAAAAAAGAAGCAAGCCAAAATGGAGTCATTTAGGGCCTCCCTGGTGGTGTAAGGGGTTAACGTCACAGCACTATCAAGCTATTGGCAGCTGCTGCAGCAGGGATCCCCTGCAGCAGGGATCCCCTGCAAGGAGGGGTCCACATGGCAAGGCAGACCTCTCCTGTGTTGCCCACTGCTCTCCACAGCAATGTATTTCAGTAGATCTGCCTGTTCTGCGCCCATTCTGTTTCTGGTGAAACCTATCATCCCTCCCAGCCCCACACCTCTGGCCTACACCCCAGCTTTATAGGCATAAACAAATCCTTTTAAAAAATGGAGTAACTTATACCAAATCCCACTAAGACTTAATACCTGAGTTTGGTTTCAGCCTCTCCCAGGAGTGGAATTTTAAACCAAACAATCTGGAATTTCTGGGCCAGCACTAATGAGGGAACTGCATTAAGACCCTCTGCCTTTCTTTGCAAAGGAAGGTAACAGCCTGAAGCAATCTTTTCCTTTGCTAACCAGCTACTCTGATGATAAAAGCCTGCTATTCTGTACAACATGTTGGAGCACCCTCTCCTAGCTAGATGGGGACTGCCTGATCCTGAGCTGCGTGACAAAGCCCATGAGATCTCTGAATACACTCAGCCAAGTTTTGGTTTTAGTAATCTATACAATGTAATATTCATCAGCCACAGAAAAGTAATGAAGCTGGAAACACCCCTAAATGCCCAAAAACAGATGACTAGATCAAGATGTGGCCTATATATACTATGGAATACTATTCCGCAATCAAAAAGGATAAACTCATGCCATTTGCAGCAACATAATGGAGCTGGAAAGTTATACCGTCCTGCATCATTGTGCGAATGTCACAGAGTGAATTATACAAAGCTGGATGGTGCAGCCTATACCACACCCGGATCCTGGGGACATAGCAGTTCGTGTGGTCCATGCTCTGGAAGGGGAGTGCTGTGACCCGCTGCCATCTAGAAGGGTACACACTTCCCACTCCTTAAACCAGACCCTGGTCCCCTTCTCTCCTCCAGCTGTCCTCCCTTGAGGGCGCACAGCAGGTCACGGTTCACAGAGCCTACAAAGTTCCCAGCACAGCCTCTTCTTAGCCTCCCACTTGTGCCAGTTGGCACAAGGTCATAAAACATGGGCAGGGAGACCTCTGAAAGGGCAGTTAGAAAGTTCAGAAAGAGATGCTTAGACAGTCCTATGCAGATCTAAGAAAGATGCCCTCACTCCCTTACGCTGGGAAACCTGCGTTGGCATCGTAAATGTGACATGCTGTGCTCAAAGAGAAACCAAGTAGAAAAACACTTACTTGGTCATTATTGAAAGGCTGACACCCAGGTGCCCTCAGCGGGGCTAATTATGGCCTAGAAAAACATTAGCATCAGCCCTGCACTGGCTTTCCTTTGGTTCCTGAGCAAGTTCCAGGGGCTTGGGTCTCTTCTTCCTGTTTCCCCTTCTAATTCTAGATGGTGAGAATTTTCCAACAGGAAGGGCCCAGTGCCCAAATCTACACTCATGTTTTATTTAGATCCTTCAAACAAAAACTCTATTCTCAAACTGAAATAAAGAAAATGTTGCTGATAAAACTCACAGCAGGGTCTAAAAATGAAAAAGCATAAAATATTAATGGGATAACTTGTTAGCTCTTTTAACTGTATATTGGTTGTTTTGAAGGGATATTTTTGAGGGTCTATTTATGTGGGTTTCTTTTTTAAGAAAAAAGGAATACTTGACAGGCTACTATTCACTGCCTTTAGATATACTGCTATATAAATATATATATATTTATGTCACTATTACTATATACAAGTGCCTTTCTATGTTCAGGCACTGTACTAGGCACTTCACTTTTCTCAGTTAATGTTCCCAACATCCTATTCCTATTTTTAAAAAGATTTTGGAACTTTATGCATACAAGAACTGGGGTACAGGTCAAAGGTGGGAGGGGAGGGGGTGAGAGGATTCACCAGAGACAGTGGGGCGCAGAACAGGCAGATCTACTGAAATACACTGCTGAGGGAGACAGGAGAGGTCTGCTGTGCCATGTGGGTCAGCTCCCTGGCTGGGGATGGGGGATCGAACTGAGGCCACAGAGGCTGGAGATAGCTTGATAGCGCTGACTTAAGCCCCTGCGCCACCAAAGAGGACCCCCCCCCAACATTCCCATTGTACTGCTGAAAAAAATCTAAGGCTCAGAGAAGACACGCTACATAGCAAAACCACACAGCAATACACCGTGAAAGCGGAATCGGTTCCACATTCGCCCCAAACGAGTCTGGGAGGTGGGCACCCCGCGCTGGAAAGTGGGGCCAGCGAGGATCTCACCATCTTTTCATTGAACAGGTAGGAGACCCGCCTGCGGTCCTCGGCCGAGACGGGAAGGCAGATCCGGCCAGGGCCAGGGCGCCCCCCAGCGCTCCCACGGGCTGGGGTGCGCGCCCTGAATGGGAGCGCCCGCGGGAGGTGGAAAGGAAAGACGCGCTGTGCCGCCCAGGAGTTTATTTAGAGCAATGGCAGCCACCCGACGGCCTCCGCGCCCGGGACGCCGCCTTACCTTGGTGGATGAAGGGCTGCCTGCCGGGCGGGAGCGCGCTGCCACTGGACTCGCTCATGGCTGCGCCCCGCGCCCTCCAAAGGCTGCGGGAGACTCGCTCCGCCACCGCCGCGCCCGCGTCTCTCCGGCGCCGACGTCACAGAGGCCGGGGCGGGGCTCCAGGAAGGACACGCCCACCACCCGCGGGGCGTGCGCTGCAGCCAGGGAAGTGCTGTAGACAAGACCACCAGGACCAGAGAAGGCTCCAGCCCGCGGCCTAGAAGGGGCGATCTCCTCGTGTCTTATTAATTTTTTTTTAAAAAGTAGAATAAAAATAAACCATCAAATTGGATATTGAAAGAAAATATGTAGGTGCACAACTTCATATTATATGTTTATATATATTTGTAAATCCCTAAGCTACCTCTGGGGTGGGAAGCTGGGTGAGGAAGGTTCCAGGGAGGTTTTTTTTTTTTCCTGCGTGCTGTGTTTCCTTACCTGTGTGACCTCATCTCCACGGGACTTAGGGAGTCTCCTCATCTCCCTACCCATGCACCTGCGACTTAAAACTTACAATTGAAATGACTAACAAATATAAACATATGCTAAATAAGTACATCAATGTATTTACAGTTATTTTATATAATGCGTTCAAATGTATAATGAAATCGTGTATATAGGGTTTTGCCAAATGAGATAAATAAATGGGGAAGAAGAGTGGCTAAATCTGTGCAGAGGAATTCAAGCTTCAAGAAGGTGGACCCTGACCCCTCACCTTTAGGTAAGGGCTACAGGAGTAACTTCCTTCCAAAGGACAGCATGGAAGCCGGAGGGCAGTGACTGTACCTTGATAAATCCTGACACTTTCTCAGACAGATGGTCAAGGTCACCTTCACTGGGGATAAGTTAAGTGGATGGTATGCCCCTCGACACCTGTGATGAGAGGACACAGTACCTGTGGAGTCTTTCTCTCCAAAACCCATAGCCCCTGACAATGTAAGGAAACATTCTACAGCCACACCTGGTTGGTACTACTCAGACCTGTCAACGTCATCAAAAAGGAGAAAACCTGAGAAACTGTCGTGGCCAGTCATAGGAGCGGGAGCCCTGACTAAGTCTGACCCAAGCCCAGAAGCCAAAAACATGTAAGTTCAAGTACATGCATGTTCTGAGTTCTGCACAAGCAATGACATTTGTACATTTGCCTTGAAATGCTGTTTATAGTAGCAAAAGACTGGAAGCAGCCCCCACCTGCACAGATGGGGCTGGTTAAATACAGTTTGACACACACATCCAGCTATTATACAGGTCCGTATGCAGACAGAAGAGAGTTCTTCATATAAAAGCGGGCCTTAAGCAAACCACTGCAGCAAGAGTTCCATCCCTGCCTCCAGCCAGGGAGGGGCCCCACATGGCAGCAGCAGACCTGCCTCGCCCACTGCTGCCCTCGGCAGTGTGTTTCAGTCAGTCTGCCTGTTCTGCTCCCCACTCTGTCTGGTGAATCCTCTCACCGCCCGTGACGCTGGCCTGTACCCCAGCTCTTGTGTACATAAATAAATCTTTAAAAAAAAAAAGTGCAGAAGTGCAGTATTTGGTAAGCTACCACTTGGGTGACTAAAGAACAAAAAAATCCATCTGTAAGTGCATAGAATAGCCCCTGTCAGTGTGTCGGGTTGTTCAGGTAAGGCTCTGGAACGTTCACCTAGGGCGTTCCTCTGGCATGCTGCCCTTATTACTGGGTCCCTAAGTCCAAGTGGGGACTGTTTGATTTGTCTCCCAAAATGGGTTTGTGCTTTGACATTGGTGACCCCGTCTTATATTTGACACGAGCGACTTCATTCATAGCTTATTAAGCAGCACAACCATTTAAGCAATAAAGTGCTCTTCTCTGGGAGGATCCATCTCAGCAAGATGGAATCGAACAAAGACCAAGCTGAGCACTCCCTTCCCTGCTCCCAAACTGCTGGAGACCTCAGAGGCCCCACGGCCCTAACAGTGAGCAGGGAGGGAAAATCAGGACAATTGCTACATTACTTTTTAAAAAATCTTTTTTTCAAGACTTATTTTATCTATTTATGCATACAAGAGCTGGGGTGCAGGCCAGAGGTGCGGGAGGTTGCGGGGGAGAGGATTCACTGGAGACAAAATGGGGAGTAGAAAAGGCGATCAACTGAAATACACTGCGAGGGGAGCAGCTGGGAGACAGTTTCCCTGGCTGGGATCAAACTCTTGTTGCAGTGGCTCAGATAACTTTACAGTGCTGAGACTTAATCCCTGTGCCACCGGAGAGGCCCTATGTTACATTTTTATTACAACCCTCTACATCTGTGTGTGTGTGTGTGTGTGACTGTGTCAAGTTGCAGAGTCCTTTTGCCTGGAAGGAACAATTTTATTCTGATGTGCTATGCTTCTTTGAACATGTTTGCAGAGATAGGGCAAGAGCTCAGGTGAACTCTGGAATCAGAACCTGGGTCTCACAGCTGCCTCCACCTGCGAAGCCTCTCTGTGCTGCTGCTGTCTCATCTAGCAGACGATTCTCTCATAATAGTATCTACCACCAGCACTGGGTGGAGAGTAGAATTTAAGGCAGGCAGGTCCCTGGGGGAACTTTTTTTTTGAAAAAAGATTTATTTATTTATGCATACAAGAGCTGGGGTACAGGCCAGAGGTGTGGGGGATGAGAGGATTCACCAGAGAGAGAGCAGGGAGCAGAACAGGCAGATCTACTGAAATACACTGCTGGGGAGAGCAATGGGTGAGGCAGGAGAGGGCTGCTGTGCCATGTGGATCCCCTCCCTGGCTGGGGATCAAATTCTTCCTGCAGTGGCTTCGAATACTTCATAGTGCAGTACTTAACCCTTGCCACCACCAGGGTTTAAGGAGATACTCTGAGGGTTTTTCAAGTGCAGGGTCAGCACCTGAGAGTGTGCCTGCCCACTACCCTCTCCGGCTCCCAGCCCTCAGTCCGGACCAGCCCTTAGGGTTTGGGGAGGACACAGTGAGGTCATCTTTGTAAAGCACTTAGAAAACGACCTGGCCCATAGTAAGTGGTGCATAAATGTTTGCTAAATACACTGAGTCTTTTTCATTAAATACTTGTGTTACTAAAGGATAAGGTTTTTCTTCTTTTTATGTAACTTTGCCTGGTGTTGGCCATGTCAAAAAACACCAAGAGCAGTGACCCTGAATCAGTTTCCAGAGTTTGTTGGAGAAATTCCATCGCTTTGTAGACTTCATGTTCCATCCCACCAAGAAGCGCGTGAGGTCAGATGGCACCTCTGCCGGCGAGCACGTGTGTTTGTCGAGTTGGCAAGGTGGGAGATTTGAAGGCACTCATGGCATGTGGGATAGTTTGACTCATTAACATTCCAGTTATATCTGTAAATTACATTCCTTTTGTCAACCTTTCTTATCCCTATTTAGGATCTTTTTTTCAGAGTCAAGACTTGGGTCCACCCAATCTTTGCAATTTCAGGAAAAGCCAAATACTACAGCAATTTGTGGTCCGGTGCATGAGCTACATTTGCAGACACTGATGGGCGGTCTGAACAACACTATGGGACAAACCCCCTCTTTTGATACAGCCTCACCTGTTCACTAAGTCTTTCAGAGTAAAGAGGTAGATCCAGCGTGTTCCAAGGAGAAAACTCACCTGGGATATTTAAAAACGTTACTGTCACGAACACACACACCAAAAAAAAAAAAAAAAAGGATGGGACAAATTAAAGATGAAGCTATTTAGGGGCCTCCCTGGTGGCGCAGGAGGTTGAGCACCACACTATGGAGCATCCATAGTCACTGCAGCACAAGTTTGATCCCCAGCCAGGGAGGGGACCCACATGGCGCAGCAGACTTCTCCTGCCTCACCCCTGCTCCCCTCAGCAGTGTGTTTCAGCTGATCTGTCTGTTCTGCTCCCCACTCTGTCTCTGGTGAATCCTCTCACCTCCCTGTTCTGTTCTCTGCCCTGTCTCTGGTGAATCCTCTCACCCCTCACACCTCTGGCTTACATCCCTGCTCTTGTATGCATAAATAAATAAATCTTCGGGGGAAAAAAAGATGAAGCTATTAAGGAGATTAAAGAACAATAAAGGGGCATGAAACTAGATGTAATTCATGATCCATCACTGGATTCTGGCCTCGGTCCTCCTATGTGGGACTCTCCACAGAGGTACCCGATCATCTTCCTAACATGATGGCGACTTCTCCCAGAGCAGGAGGTTCTGGAGTGAGCAAAAGGTGGAAGTGGCAGTGACTTTTATGACCTAGCCTTGGAAGTCACATGCTGTCACTTCCACAGCATCTTATGGGCTATGCAAATTGTCCTTACGTAGTGCAGGAGGAGGAAGCCTGGGGACAGCAGCACCTCAGGGCAAAGATTGTTGGTGGCCATCTTGGAGATTGGTGGGCACGGCTCCCTGGCAGCCTAGGGGTTGAGCAGTGCCGCTATAACAGCTATGGCCTGAGTTCAAACCTCCACCAGGGAGCGGACCCACATGGCGCAGCAGACCTCTCCTGTCTCCCATTGCTCCCCTCAGCAGTGTGTTTCACTCCATCTGTCTGTTCTGCTCCCCACTCTGTCTCTGGCAAATTCTCTCACAGCCCCCACACCTCCTGCCTGTACCCCAGTTCTTGTATGCAAATTTTAAAAAAATAGAAAAATTTCTAACAACTTATCTTGGGGTTCATATTATAACATCTCCTGAGGATAATAGTTTCTCCTCATCCCTCCTGCCTCTGGGCATGACCGTGGCCAGAGGAACTTTTTTTTACAGCAGAATTGTGACAATGTTTGATCCCCAAATGAGTCAGGGGACTTGACTCCATTTCAAATCCATAGCGATTCTGGGGAAAATGTGTGAGCTCCGAAATCAAGATATGCCTAGATTTGTAAGCTGGCACTGAGCCTGACCAGCGGGGGTGACTCTCAGCAAGTTCTATTTTCCTTTGTTTGCATTCATCTCTAACCCCCAGTCTCCATATTTTCAAAGTGACCTCATGGACTTGTTCAATGAAGTCTTACACGATTTCAAGCACCAGGCTGGCTCCTAGCCTAAAGTCTCCGTGGAGACTCCCTTTGCAGCCATGCACCTTCTAGACAGACCCTGGAACTTCCTGGAAGGGGGCGCTAGTGAGAGGGTGGGAATGGATTGAGGTCACCAGCAGGCGTTGTCGCTGCCTGTGGAGACTCTGAGCTGCCTTTGTTGTTGTTTTTATTAATCTAAAGAGCAGGCTTATTAGGGAAAGGGGCAACAGAATAAAGGACACTTCCATAGAGACGTGTCTTCTCTTTGGGAGGGGCTCACTGCCTTTGCATTCCTTGCAAGCACCCTGCAGTGTGCAAACTCCACCCTCTCGAGAGGACACTTTGAAATTGTGTCTTGGATACAATGAGTGCTCCAGGGGGTGCCAGCGCTTGGCTCTGCCTCTGGGGAGCCTGCTACTAGCAGGCTCACAGCTACTAGCCTCCCAAAGGCTCAGGTGCAAATCCCTTTGGTGACCAAGAGCCTTAGTTTCACCACCTTTAAAATAGATGGCATCATACTTTCCAGTGCCTCCCCGTCGGGTTAGCTGAGAATTTGGGGCAGAATTAGGGACCACTCAAAAGGTGCTTGAATGAACTCAAGGTAACAAGCTGAGATTGCAAAAAATGTTGATGCTCCAGATTCCATGTCCTTCAACCCTCAGAACAAACCTATAAAGGTAGGTGTCTTTATCATCTCCATTTTATGGTTAAGAAAATGGAAACACAGAGAGGGCTAGCAACTTCCCCAGGGTCACACAGCTAGAGAGTGGTGGAGGCAAATTTCAAATCTTGTCTCTCCAAAGTGTAGTTAGTGTGTGAACATCTGCACAAGCAGCCTTTCTGCTTGAGGTTAATATACTTGGACTTAGATTCAGAAGATGTGGCTGAATCACAGCTTTTGTTTCTTTTTTTATTTCTGAACAAATTGGTTCTGAGTAAATCCCCTGGCTTTATCTGTTTCTTCCTCAAACACTGAGGGCTGGGAAGTGTGTAGCTCTTCACTCATATGCCTTTGAGGAGGATATGTAGTTGTCAAAGGATAGTGGATGTGAAAGTGCTTTATGCACTGGAAACCAGCGTATGTGTGTGTAAGGGGCAGCTGAGAAAGTTGGAGGCTATGATACTGAGGCTGATGGTGGTGGTGAGGAAGAAATTAGTTGTTGGCTGTAGGGTCCTTGTTGAGTTGGTGGGGTAGACTCGTTCCGTCTCCATTTTTACTCTTAGCGCTAGTCACTGAATTCATTCAACAAACATCAGGTGCCTACTATGTGCCAGGCACTGTCCTAGGCACTGGGGAGTCACCAGTCAGAGAATAGAGCAGACAAGAATCCCGGCCCTCAAAAGCTTATTATGATGGGGGGAAAGGATATCCTGAACGAACTCCACAAGTAAGTTTTATGGACCCCACCCCCACCCCAGACCAAAGAGATCCAAGATACCGAGGACTACAAATCCCATAATGTCATCACCACCTAAGGGAGGACTGCTGGGACCTGAGGGCGGAGTTAAGCACCAGGTTGGTATAAAACCAGACATGTGGGCTTGGGGGTCCTTGGTTCTCCTCCGGCTTTCGGCGTGCTATTGGGTTCTAGCTCAGCGTGACTGGTAGGACACATTCACCAATTTATCTCTCCCTTTCTCCCTGAGTTATTCCTTTCCTCATTTCCCCTTGTTTGTGAACCCATTATTAACCTTTCTGTGTGCGCCTGCGATGGAGTCTTATTTTAAGTCCCTTTAAGCACGTCAGGCCACCCCATTTCACATGGGGGGAGCCCTGTAACAGTATATTCTAGTGGAGACAGTAAGACATGTGTCTATCTACAATTCTTAGGTGGGGACAAGTGACAGGGCTCTGGGAAAATGTAAAGCAGGAAAGGGGAGTGAGAGAGCCCAGTCTGGGGGAAAGATGTGGACAGAACTACAGAGAATGGTGGTTGGTCTTTCCTTCATACCATGTGACTTGTGAAAGCCTTCCTGGGATTGGTTCTCACTTTAGGAGAGTGGGGCGTGGGAGGCTGTCATCAAGAGATGATGCTGGGTGGCCAGGAAGGAGATGGAAGTGAACACGGAAGTGGTCAGCTTCTGGACATGATAAAAAGATGGAATTTGCTGCTACAGAAGATGTGAAGAGTAAAAATAAGAGAGATAGACATGATTTAGCTAAGGTTTCTGAGCTAAGCAAGTCCTTTTTTATTTTTATTTTTTATTTTTTAAAGATTTATTTATTTATGCACACAAGCACTGGGGTACAGGCCAGAGGTGTGGGGGTGTGAGAGGAGTCACCAGAGACAGAGTGGGGAGCAGAACAGGCAGATGGACCGAAATACACTACTGAGGGGAGCAGCGGGCACAGCAGGAGCGGTCTGCTGCACCATGTGGGTCCCCTCCCTGGCCGGCAGCAGGGATCGAACCTGTGCTGCAGTGGCTGCGGTTTGCTTCATAGTGCGTTGCTTAACCCACTGTGCCACCAGGGAGGCCCCTTTTTTATTTTTTTTAAGATTTATTTATGCAAATAAGAACTGAGGTACAAGCCAGAGATGCAGGAGGTGAGAGGATTCACCAGAAACAGAGTGGGGAGCGGAACAGGCAGATCCACTGAAATACACAGCTGAGAGGAGCAGCGGGCAAAACAAGAGAGATCTGCTGCGCCATGTGGGTCAGCTCCCTGGCTGGGGATCGAACTCAGGCTGCAGTGGCTGTGGATAGCTGGATAGTGCTACAACTTGTGCCACCAGGGAGGCCCTCTCCCCAGTTATTTCTATTTGAAGTTAACCCTTGGTATTCATGGGACTGGTTCCAGGACCCCCCTGAGACCTGCAGATGCTCAACTCCCTTATGGTATAATATTTGCATATCACCTACACACATCCTCCTGACTTTCAGTCAGCTCTAGACTACTTATAATACCTTGTCTGATGTTAATTGTTGTTATTCTGTGTTGTTTAAGGAATAACAAGTCTGTGAAAAAACTAACTTAGACCTGACTACAAAAGATGCATTTTTGATCCTAGGTTGGTTGAGTCACAGATGCATGATGACCTGTGCATACTGGAGGACTATGCGTGTGAACTCATTTAATCCTCTCGTTAGCTGTTGTTATTGTCCCCATTTTTATAGGGGAAGAAACTGAGGCACAGCGTTTAAGGGACTCACCCAAGAGTATGAAACTACTAAAGATATAACAGAGCTAGAATTGAAACCCAAGTAGTCTTCAGAAACCTGCTCTTAACCTTTCTGTTAACTAGGTAATTGACTAAGTGAATTAATATTCAGTACATGTTGGCCATTAATGTTATCATTAGCATAGTTTCTTTTTTCTTTTTTTAAAGATTTATTTATTTACGCATGCAAGCACTGGGGTACAGGCCAGAGGTGTAGGGAAGGTGAGAGGATTCACCACAGAGAGCAGGGAGCAGAACAGGCAGATCAACAGAAGTACACTGCTGAGGGGAGCAGCGGGCACAGCAGGAGAGATCCGTTGCGCCATATGGGTGTCCTCCCTAGCCGGCAGCAGGGATCGAACTCGTGCTGCAGTGGCTGCGGTTTGCTTCACAGTGCGTTGCTTAACCCACTGCGCCACCAGGGAGGCCCTAGCATAGTTTCTAATGCAAAGTAGGAAAGGTAGAGAGTGCGAGAGTGCTGTGCTATATAAAATAAATCCAGACTCACTGAGAGTCCTGTTGCCCTGAAGCCTGCCTTAAGACTCCCCACTCCGCTCAGGATCACCACCCCCCTACTCTGCTTGGACTCCACTCTCTGCTTGGGGGCGGCCCTCACCTCCTTCCTGTTTTTCTGTGACTCAGGTCAACTAGAGCAACACTTGCTTACAGAAGTCTTCTTGACACCTTGGAAGTCTCCCCAACTATAAATCTCTACAGTATCAAATTCTCTTTCTTGGTTGCAATAATAACAATCACATTAGCATCACAGTATATTTAAAAAATTGTGGTAAGAAACATAACTTTAAACTTGCTGTTTCATCATTTTTAAATGTACAATTGAGCAGTGTTAAGCATATGCATGTGACTGTGCCAGGACTTATCATCTTGCAAAACTCAAACTACACACATTTTACTACAGTTTTCCCATTTCTTGCCCCCCTTTCCAGTCATTTTTACTTTAAGTTTCTAATATTTTCACTACTTTAGATACTTCATTTGTGTGGAATCATACAGTATTTGCCCTTTTAAAATAGTTTCTTTCATTTGGCATAATGTCCCCAAAGTTTACTCACATTGTAGCAGGTGATAGGATTTTTCCTTTTTAAGGACTGCATAATATTCCACCTATAGATGGAACATACTTCTTTATGTGTGACTCTGTCAAAGGACATTGAACTATGTGAACAGTATCATACATGGGTTTGCAAATAATCTCTTCAAGATCCTTTTCTGAATTTTTTGCATATATGCCCACGTACATGCTGGCATGTAATGCTGGGTCATCTGACAGTTCTATTTTAAAACTTTAAAGGACCCTCCCTACTGTTTTCCATACTAGCTACACCACTTTCCATTCTTACCTACAGTGACAGGGTTCCAATTTCTTCACATTTTGCCAGTATTTGTTTCCCTTCCCTTTTTCTTCCTTCCTTCCTCTTCCCTCCCTCCTTCCCTCTCCTTTCCTAAATGATATGAGAGCCTCTCCCTGAAGCTTTGAGTTACAATTCTCAGTAATCAGTGATGTTGAGCATTTCTTTGGAAAAATGTCTAAGTTCTTTTCTCATTTTAAAATCCGTTTTTTTTTTTACTGTTTTTGGGTTGCGGAAATATATTCCTTATATAATTCCTTATATATTCTGGAAATGGACTGCTTATATATGATTTGCTAAGATTTCCCCTGTTGTTTGAGTGCTTTTTCTAGTCATTGTACCTTTTATTCAATAGCCCTTTGCCACCTGCTGACATCAGCTCTGAGCAGGCACTGAGGTGTCTGTCTGCTCCCACTCTATTTTCCCAGTAGCCAGGGGCATGCCTGATACTTAGTAGGGCTTCCCCAAGAACTTCCTGCAGGAAGGAAGGACTCAAATTCTAGAGAAGTGAACGGGGAGAAGTGTTTGGAATAGCCTGTGGACTCCCGTGCCAGACCATCTGACAGAAGTGTAATAGGAGAAACACAATTTACAATGTTCCAGGAAGTATTTTAGAAAAGGAAAAAGAGGTGGAGTGAATTTTAACATTTTGACAAACTTCATCCAAAATATTATCACTTTAACATGCAATCAATTTAAAACTTGTTAATGAGTTCTTTAAACATTCTTTCCTGTCCTTAAAAGTCTCTAAGTGCGCGGGAGCCACAGCTGGCCAGCATTTTCTAGAGCGCCGCCCTAGTCCATGGGGGCTGTCCCCAAGCCCTAGCCGGCGTCTGCCCGGCGCTGGTGGAAGGAAAGAACGAATGCAAACCCCGACAGTGAATAGAGGTCTCACGCCAACTGCAGCACTAACGCAGCACTCCCAGGACCTTGGCTGGATTCCAAGAAAAGTAATCGCTTCTCCAGGCAGGAAGTTCAGCTCACGAGCCAGGACGTGCAGCGGCCAGGTGCCCGCGGCCAGGGTCCCCTACATGCCCGGGGGCGACTAGACCCGGTGCGTGCAGGGGCGCCAGGCACCGGGATGCCAAAGCCGGTCGGGAGGTGACGTCGCTTCGCCAGGACCCGGGGCCAGCGCTGGGACCGTCTTCCCAGGTAGGCGCTGAGGAGCAGGAGCGGCGGACTCCTCGAAGGGATCAGTCGTGGGTTCCTCGTGGGGATCGGCGGGAATCTCGGGGCGCCCAGCACCCTGTGACCCAGCACGGGCCAGCAGCTGGGCGGCCGGCGTGGAGGCTGGCGCGGGGGAGCGGGGCTCGAGCCCGGGTGGGACACGAGAAACCGGGAGAGAACTACCTGGGCGCCAGGGAATCCAGGTAGAGGCGCCAGTCCCAAGCGGGCGTGACCACCGGCGCTAGGAAAGCTTCTGAGGAAAGCGCCGTCAGCCGCCCGGTGGCAGCCCGGGCGGGAAGGAAAGCGGAACCGCACGGGTCTATGCCCAGCTCACCATCCGTGCCGGGGCGCTGGAGCTTTTCTCTGATCAGCCAAGTGGTTGGAGCGCGGACTTGGGAATAACATTGTGCGTGCTGTGCGCATCTGGGCAGGTTACTTGCTGTCTCTGGGCTAGTTTCTATCTCTGTAAAAGAAAGAGAAAGAGGGAGGAAGGGAGGGAGGGAGCTGAGGAGGGAAGAAGGGAAGGTGGGGTGGGGCAGAGGAGAGGGGAGAGAGAGCAAGAGAGACAGACAGACAGACTAAATGCTGGGGGCCTAAGAAGTGCTTCCTAAATGTTAGCTGTGTTATCCCCCATGGATAACCCGACATAGGGTCTCCTGGTCCCATTTTACCCACAAAGAGATTTGGGCTCAAACAGATTTAGTAAATTATCCTCAGCAATTACATGGAAACAGCAGGCTTTGAACCAAGGAAGTTGAACTCCAGAGACTGGACATTACCATGGGGTCCAGGTCCCCCCATACCCTAGAATGATGAAGGGAGGTGTGGGGTGAGTTGCAGCTGAGACCCCTTCTCCCTGTCTGTGAAATGGGCACACCACGCACCCCAGGTGCAGGTCATTAGGAAGCTTGGCTGAGCTGACACTCAGCTGTGCTTCTGCGAGCCTCTGCGGAGCACGGGCAGGCGCCCCTGTGCCTGGCACACAGTAGGTGCTCAATAAACACTTGTTGCCTAGATGAGGAACCTGTGCTCCTCTTTGTCCTTCCCGCGATCCCTGCAGGTTCCGTACTCCCGCTCAGGAGGCTGAGTCCAGAGAGGGTCGGGAGCTGGATGGCACACAGCTGGTTGGTAGAGGAGGCCTGGCCTGCTCGAGTGGTCTGTGGCCCTGCTGTGCAGTCACGTCCTGGAAAGGTCACTTGACACTTCTGCGTTTCCTTGTCTGAAAAATGGGACAACAGTGGTACTTGAACCATATGCTTTGTGGGCATTAAACAAAGGGAAAGCCCTCGGCACAGTGCCTGGCGCTCAGCAGGTCCTCAGTAAACACTGGCTGTGACCCCCCACCCCCACTAGAGAGTGTGGGGCAGGCAGGGCTGGCAGGTGATCCCATTTAGAGGGGAGAAAAGAGGGGAGGGGAGGGGTTTGAACAGGGAGCTTTCCTGCCTTCTGTGTAGTTCATAAAACACCGCCCTGGGCCTCCCTGGTGGCGCAGCAGGTTAAGCAACGCACTATGAAGCAAACCGTAACCACTGCAGCAAGAGTTCGATCCCTGCTGCCGGCCAGGGAGGGGACCCACATGGCGCAGCGGACCTCTCCTGCCTTGCCCACTGCTGCCCTCGACAGTGTGTTTCAGTCAGTCTGCCTGTTTTGCTCCCCGCTCTGTCTGGTGAATCCTCTCACCTCCTGCGACTCTGGCCTGTACCCCAGCTCTTGTATGCATAAATAAATAAATCTTTAAAAAACAAAACAAAAAACAGCCCCTCTTTTTTAGTTGGAACATTCCAGAGACACTCCCCTACTCTCAGTGGAGAGGGAAGGGCGTCTTCTGGTATCCTAGTCTCCATCTGGGGCACAAGGAAGCTAGCTGTCGCCAAGACCTGCTACCCTTTTATTTTACCAAAGAGGCGCGAAGGCTTCTGCACTTCAGTTCACTCCCCTTTGCAGCAGAGGGGGCTTGGGGAGGAGGGCTTCAGGGGCAAGTTCGGTTATGCAGCAGCTGTTCTAACCAGACCTGCACTGAAATATCATCTCTGAGTAAGCCCCAGCTCTGGGACCTGAGCAAGCTGCTTCCCTAACCTCGGTCCCCTCTCCTGTGGAACGGGACAGTCACAGACCTCACAGGCCTGTGGGAGGGTCGTCTGAACTCATGTCTAGAAAGCTCTTAGCATTGTGTCAGGCGCGACATGGCTGTGGCTGCTGTGGCCCATGTTATAGGCGCTTGGTGCGCCTTTCCCTTCCTTAGCGTTGCCATGCAGGTTCACCTCTCCGAGGAGTGCCTCATAAGTGTGTTCTCTGGAGCCCCTTTGCAGCTTGAGAGTCCCGGGGTTTCCACCTGTCACATCCTTGGGAATTTTGCAATCTGATAGGGTGGCTTCTGCCTGTCATGGGTGGGGCACTGTGCTCTGCAGGTAGGGAGCTGCGGCCTTAATGCAGCACTTGGTGAGGGTAGGGGTCCTAACCTTTTACTATACCCGAGCGGGCGATGCCCGTTCTGTGCGCGCTGTGCCAGGCGATACGCTAACCCCAGCTCTAGTGATCTGTGGGACCGGGACTCCAGAACCAGACTGCCTGGGTTCAAATCCTGCCTCTGCCACTTCCCAACTGTGTGGCCTTGGGCCACGTTACTTAAACTCTCTGTGCTTCCGATGAGATGATTATAATATACCTAACTTGTCCGGCTGCTGTAGGGACTATATGTAATTAGCATACGTGTGATAAGAAGAACAGTATAATGATAAATGTCAGGCATTTGTATGTTATAATCATCTGTATTTTACAATGGAAGAAGTGGAGGCTGTTGGAAATCCATAAACAGCCCAGCTTTTCTTGACGCTGTCCGCCAATGTGCATTGCTCACTCATGCCTCCCTATTTCCATGCCTGATTCCCTCACCACCCCCAGCCAGGTCCCAGCTGCCTGAACCTGGGAATCCCCGCATCTGCTGCCTCCCGAAGGTTCAACTCCCCCCTCACTTCCAAAACATTAAGGATTCCCCTGTGATCTTGGAAAGAGTTGTTTCTTTCACTCCTCCTATCATTTTATCTGTTGACAAATATCATACCCAAACAAGTTATCTAAAAAACATTTGCCTTCTAAACATTTTGGCACAGGTCAGAAACCTGTGACTTCATCCCTTGATGATAATTGACTCTTTAGAGAAATGTAGATTTTTCTCCCTCCCCTGGCTGTACTGACTGATTATTTTTGTCTTTAGCAAAAATGAGATTGTGCTGTCTAGACTGTGCACCTAACAGTAGAAAAATCTTCACAATTTATTGTTCGAATGTTGTTTTCATATGGTATAAAACCAAAAAGATGGGCCTCCCTGGTGGTGCAGTGGGTTGAGAGCCACACTGTGAATCATCCGCTGCACAGCAACGTGAGTTCAATCCCCGGCCAGGGAGGGACCCCACATGGCGCAGCAGACCTCTCCTCCCTCGCCCGCTGCTTCCCTCAGCAGTGTGTTTCAGTCCATCTGCCCGTTCTGCTTTGTCTCTGGTGAGTCCTCTCACCTCCCATGCCTCTGGCCTGTTCCCCAGCTCATGTGTGCATAAATAAATCTTAAAACAACCCCAAAGATGTCTAAGCAACAGTCTCTTTCTCCATAGCTGCCCTCAGACACCCTCTCCTCACTCCAGAGGCAACTGCTGTTCTGACTTACAGTCCACCTGCAAGACAGAGGAAGAAACACGGCATTCGTTTAATGGCAGAATAAAGCAGGAAGGGGAGGAGAAATGCTCTTCTGGAGGAAGCTGTGGAGGCCCCTTGTAGTAGGGGGTTGAGAGACGACTTTGATGGCCCATGGGACCTTGAATCCTATGTCAGTAGTTCTCAACTGGGGCCATTCTGCCTCCCAGAGGACATTTGTCTCTCCCTGGGGGTATCTTTGTTGCCACAGATTTTGGGGGGCAGCAGAGAGAGGGTGTCCAGTTGGTCAAAACCAGGGGTGCTGCTGTACAGCTATAATACTCAGGAAACCTCCTACAACAGAGAATTATCAGACCCAAAATGCCAATACTGTGGAGACTGAGACACCCCAATTTTAAGTTTATAAAAAAATTGGTGATGGGTCCTTTGCCTCAGACTCCAGTCTGGCTCAGACCCCGACTCAGGGCCAGGCAGGCAGGATTCTGCACCAGGTGTTCTGTGAGTCACACCTGCCTGCCACAAGCCACCTCACCCAGGGATGACAGTTCTGGGAACATTGAAACCATCCTCCTGGAGCTTCTCATCTTAAGGCTTTTCCTGAGGTTGTTCAATTAATAAAGCCAGTCTCTGTCCCCACCACTGGAGAAAATTCTCCTTTGGGA
This sequence comes from Galemys pyrenaicus, assembly GCA_019455555.1. Taxonomy (NCBI): domain Eukaryota; kingdom Metazoa; phylum Chordata; class Mammalia; order Eulipotyphla; family Talpidae; genus Galemys; species Galemys pyrenaicus. Next base: position 8,093,675 of record JAGFMF010011768.1, read on the forward strand.
AGCCACTGTTTTGGATAAGTTAGGGGGCACTAATACCTGAAAGGTGGGGAACAGTCACTATAGCCCCGCTTGTGAACAACAGAAATAAGACTTTTTTTAAAAAAAAAGATTTATTTACTTATGCACACAAGCACTGGGACACAGGCCAGAGGTGTGGGGAGGTGAGAGAATCCACCAGACAGAGCAAGGGGCAGAACAGGCAGACTGACTGAAACACACTGCTGAGGGCAGCAGCGGGCGAGGCAGGAGAGGTCTGCTGCGCCATTTGGGTCACCTCCCCAGCCGGCAGCAGGGATCGAACTCATGCTGCAGTGGCCTTGGTCTACTTCATAGTGCGTTGCTTAACCCACTGCGCCACCAGGGAGGGACCATAAGACTTTCTTTTAAAGGTTATCCACCCAGATTGAAATGTCCCGGGAAGCAGAACTTGTCTGAGCCGGCACTGGTACAAGTTCTGAAATCATACCCAGCTCTGGATCACCCACTTCCTCCTTTCTTTCAGTATGGATAAAGAGTCATCTTCCCAGAGATAGCCGTGCGGGCAGGATTAGCGTTCCAGCAACTGGGGGTTCTGGAAATTTGAATCTTAGGGGACTGGAAACAATCTGAGTAGAATAATGGCTGGGCCTTCCACAAAGGTTCCCCAGCCGGGTTCACCCACACTCTGGGGAGGTGTGCGTCCCTGTTCTGCAGATATAAAGTGGTACAGGGGCATGGTCAGGATATGGATTCACATCAGTCTGCTGTGCTACATGGGCTAGCCACAGCTGCCTGTCCATGCGCCCAGCCAAGGACAGATGTCCTCCCACGCCACGGCAGGCCACTGTGTTACAGAGCTAAGTCGAAATGGAGATGTGTTCCCAGAACCAAAGGACAGTATCTGAGGGTGACCCTTCATTTTCTTGGGTGGAAAAATCAAGCCCAACCCAACTCTACTTACTTCCTTATGGTGTCCAAGAAGTAAAACAACCTCTGGAAAGGACTTTGATCTGTTTTTATTGCACATCAATGGGAGGGAGAGAATGGGGTTCGGGAAATAATAAATAGGTGCCTCGGGCTCCGCACTGGGCTGTGTCTCTGCAGAGCCATCACAGAGACCTTGGTGCGGCGTCACATTTGGGATCCAAGGCTGGTCTGCCTTTTTACTGGGCGAGACCTGGTTACTCATTGACTGGTGAGGAGTGAATATTAAGAAGGAGTGATGTAAAACTGTAGCATCTGGCAAATACTCCCTCCCTGGGAGCCAGGTGGCTCAGCCTTGACCAACAGCTTGTGGAAAGGTGGTTAAGGGTTCCAGGTCCAGAGGTAGAAAGTACAGGGCCTTATGGGTTAATGAAAAAAAGGAGTGTCCAGTCTCCGCAGCGTGGCGAAGCAATGCCTGTGTGTTCCTACGGCACCCTGGGAAGGTAAGGGACCCAGGGTAGGTAAGCGAAGGTACTGCCAAGGGGTGGGAGGATGCAGGAATGATGGGGAATCCTTGGGACTGTTGTGGGAAGAGAACAGCAACTCGGCTGTCCTGTTGCTTGGAGCTGGACACCAGGCACTGCACACATGTTTGTTAGAATCAAGGAGAGCAGTGGAAAAAGGGGAGGCGGGAGGGTGTGCTGGCCTGTGCTGGCACTGTCAGCCAGGCGGAGTGTGGGCTTCCCTGGGTCCTGATGGTGAGATGCTGCGTGGGTGAGTCCCTGTTCCTTTCTGGCCTCAGTCTCTATGTCTGTGGAATGGGTAGTCTGTGTTGCGCCCCCACCAAGGTAGGTGGGTATCAGGGCTCATGAGGAAATATGAACTCTGAACACCCAATACCTGTTACCTTTAACTCTGTCTCCTTCATCTTCTTCCTCTGATATCAATAATGTTGATGAGGATGGTCCAAGTTCAGAGAGGTGGGTGTGGATCCCATTTTGCTTTGATTGAGCTGTGTGACCTCAGGCATATGACTTAATCTTTCTGGGCTTCAAGCTAATCATCATCTAGTGGAGACCAGCTGCTTCTCTGTATGGGTGTTGGGGGGTTCGGTCATTAATGCGTTGGGAGGACGGAGTGGGTGTCTGGTGTGTGCGATGCGTGTGCTGTTTTGATGCTTATTTTTTATTGTGATTGTAATTGTTTGACAATGAAATGGTGGGAGAAGAGTTTAGAGGAGGTGAATGTCAGCAAAGTGGGGTTTATAGTTGGGTTCTTCCCAGAAGAACCCAGAGGGCGAGGGCGGGTTCAAGGTATCACTATTTCTGAGAGTCTGTCAACTTCTCATCAGGTCACGTTTGTCCCAAGTTCTAGGGATGGAACAGCAGGTGATCTGTGTTCACACTCAGCCACTGAGGGGTCAGAGTCCTCAGAGATAAGCCCTGCTGGTGGAATGCTCAAGGTCAGGAAGGGTCACTTCTAGACCCATCCTCCTCCTTCACAAGAAGGGACTACGGAGTTTCTTGTGTCTTTGCAAATGCCACAGCCAACAAGTTCCATTTCCTAGGACACCTACATCTGGGTGGGTGTCATTTATTTTTTATTCATATATTTATACAAAATAAAATGTACTGGGCTCCCCTAGTGGCACAGGGGTTAAGTCGGAGCATGCTATCACCAGCCACTGAAGCACGAGTTCAATCCCCGGCCAGGGAGGGGACCCACATGGCGCAGCAGACCTCTCCTGTCTCACCCGCTGCTCCCCTCAGCAGTGTGTTTCAGTCAGTCTGCCTTTTTCTTTTTCACTTTTCTTAATCAGTTTGGTGCTTGTCTGATTATTTGCCAGCCTAGAAGAACCCAGAGAGTTCAGGGATAATTTCCACTGTATCTGACACTTCAGTCGAACCCGCCTCCTCCCAGCTACCATCCAAACCCCTGCAGTCACGAGTGTGTTCTCCATCAAGACCCCTTTGTCATTCTGAGAATAGAATCTATGCATAGAATCACCTGGTATGTGACCTTTAGATTCTACTTATATAAGACGCACCGGTAAGGAGTGCCAGGTGAAGACAGACCTTGTGGTACTATGTTTGCAACTTCCTGTAACTTCACACTTTGGAAATAAACAAAGTGGTATATTTTTGATAATAAAACTACATTTTTAAAAGATTTATTTATGCATACAAGAACTGGGGTGCTGACCAGAGGTGTGGGGGGGGGTGAGAGGATTCACCAGAGACAGAGTGGGGAGCAGAACAGGTGGATTTTACTGAAATACATTGCTGAGGTGAGTAGTGGGTGAGACAGGAGAGGTCTGTTGTACTGTGTGGGTCAGCTTCTGGCCTGGTTTGAACTTAGACTGCAGTGATGATAGCTCTGAGACTTAAGCCCTAGGCCACCAGGGAGGCCCAGTCCCCATAGTTCTCCCACCACCAAATCAGCATCCATGGTATGTTTCTTGCCTTGTCTCTGGGTAAAGACTGAGGAGGAATAAACAGGGCTACGGTAAGGCTATAATTATGAGCCAATTAGAGAAGTTGAGCCCAGGAAAGGACGTGTAGCTATTATTAATACTAAGCCCGACAATTACAGTGTTGAACAAGTCTCTTCTATCATACAAACCCTGCTACTATAATACACTGTTTCTTGTTCTCTACAATTCAGAACTTATGTACCAAAATGCATACCAGTTATTATATATTGCCAAGAATTTAATAACTTTAGACACTAATTAGACTGAAAATGCCTAATTGATTATATATTCTTGTGCCTAGTACTTCACCGCAAACACAACGTAATGTCATCAGTCCAAAACCACATTAATTCTGTAAGAACACTGATTAATTTGTATAAGATAATTATAAAGCTTTTTATGCTTTAGAGGTTAAATAATATCTTGGGGGGAAAGGAGCTAATTTATTTTCTTCACTTCTAGATGTGATAGTTCTTTTAAAAGTTTTTTTAAAATAAAAAAATCCCAATTGAAACCAGATTATATCAACTGATGAATATTCAGTCTGAAAAGTATTTTACCAGGTATCTTCAACTTGATTTGTCTGTTTCATTGAAAAGGATTCTATTACAAAAGTTAGTGGCCTATTAGCTTTAACTCTTGTTGTTTCTTTATGTTTACAAGGAAAGGATTGAACTTTTTCCTCATCAAAACTAGTTCTTTTCATAAGTAATCAGGTTAAACTTGCAAAAAAAAAAAAATACTAAGTCTGAGCCACAGAAGGAAACCGATTCTAATGTCCCCCTGAATTGGCTCTTATTTCAGGGGCCCTCCATCGCTACAATCAGCTCAGAGAGCTGTCAGTTCATACCTGACTCATGACTTTCTTATTCAGCTTGGGGAACCATCTTGGAGTTTCTATTTGTCTTTAATTTTTTCTTGTTGACAGAGAAAACATAACACCCCACCTTTACCACATCACTGAACAACCCAGGGGCTTCCTCTTCCTCCTTGTTCCATCCATCACTTGGACAACTGCTTTCTCGCCTGTGGCTCAGCTCTTGTCCTGGGCTTTCTTTTTTTTTTTTTTAAGATTTATTTATTTATGCATACAAGCACTGGAATACAGGCCAGAGGTGTGGGGGGGTGAGAGGATTCACCACAGAGAGCGGAGAGCAGAACAGGCAGATCAATGGAAGTACACTGCTGAGGGGAGCAGCGGGCACAGCAGGAGAGGTCTGCTGNNCCATGTGGGTCCCCACCCTGGCCGGCAGCAGGGATCGAACTCGAGCTGCAGTGACTGCGGTTTGCTTCATAGTGCGTTGCTTAACCCACTGCGCCACCAGGGAGGCCCATTGTCCTGGGCTTTCTTTCCATGGTCTCACTGAAGTCGTTTTGGAGTTGTTGGGTTCAGAGAATGGGGTCCTAGGGTTCACACTGGGAAGGATTTCACCAGAGCTTCCCTCTCACTGGCACTGGCAAGTTTCTCCACATAGAGACGTTAGTTAATATCCAAACGGGGATACTGTAAAAGGGACAGAAGAACAAAGGACACAGCACAGACTCAAGCTGGCAGGAAGAGCTGCCCCGAGAGGGACAGGCTTGCTGAGAGAGGCTGCATGGCCACAGGCGGGCGGCCTTGAGGAGAGCTGCTTTCACTGAGAGAGGCCAGTGAGAAGCCCTGGCTGGGTACAGGTCATGGGCAGGCAGGAGGCTGTGCCTCGTGGAGGGAGAGTCAGAAAAGAAGCACCTGCTTAGTCACAGGTGGGCAGAAGGACGGCTGCCTGTGCCAGTGTGGAGATTGCACCGATAAAGTCTTCTCTTTGGGAGGGGCTCATTCCTCCTTGGAATGGCTTGTTTGTTGTTGATTTTGGTTAACTGCAGAATTTGAAAGGGACTGGAGAATCTATAATGGCATTCAATCGCCTTATCTTTACTCAGTCTGTGCCCTATGTCACTAACAGCATCTGACACTTTGCTTGGGTCTGTGCCTTGGCGCCTAAGGGCTTTCAGTTCCTATAGCTGGGTTAATGACTATCTTAATCCCTTCTTCCCCTACCAGGGCAGGCACAGAACCCCCAAACCTGCCTCTCTAAATAGGTCTGCCATCCACTACAACAAGACAAAACATATTAGACCTTTAACGCAAGGAACTTTAATGCAAGTATGAACAATACAGAAAAAGACAAGAATGTAGTTACTAAATCAAGCACCCAGTTGCCCATCTCCTCGTGGGTAAAAGTTCAGCCAAACAGGATTGGCCCAAAGCAAGGCCCCAAACCTGCCACAAGTGTATACCTTTTGGTGAAGACCCATAGAAAAGAGTCAGAAAGAGCCAGACAAATCTGGGAGGAAAAGAGCGAAATCAAAATCAAGGTAAAAGCTGCCATTGTTAAGCTCCTCACGGGTCTCTCACCTGCATCTGTTCCAACCAGCCCGGGACAAAGAAGCAGGAGCAGCTTTTTCACATGTCTCTGCTCCACGTGCCTCCTCCAGGTCTCCTTGCTGCTCTCCATCCTGCTTCCTTCCTTCTCGAGTCTCCTCTCCAGCTTCTTCCACTGTGGGGCAGGGAAACTGGAATCTCCCCTTTTTCTGGGGACCATCCTGTTACACCCCCACCTCCAGCTCCAGGCATTGTGTGAGCCGGGTTTCTGGTCTTGAGGCGCCTCCTTTCCAACTTTTCCATCCTTGTCCTCCATCATCCAGAGCGTCTCCTGGTGGTGTCTCAGCTGTCTTCTTTGTCTTGCGTCAGCTTATCCACAAGCAATTTCTAGCTATTTAGGAGCATGGGAGGTCAACTTTTATCCATGTTTGGTGGCTTGTGCAGCTGAAGACCCAAGTCCTTCTGCTCAGGATGTTTTTTCCTATTATTCTACTTGATCATTTCAACCCCGCCATTATCTTTGTTCTAGGACTTGTGGTTTGTAGCTATCGGACACCCGCAGCCAGTTTTCCAGAAATTTTTATGAAATTTTCTAGCATATTTTTTCATAAACTCATTGTGCTGGGAGACTTTCTTGACTGTGTCTTTTGACCTTTCTATTACATATGAAGCAGGTAGGGAGTGACATTTTTTAACTTGCTCCTTTTTGCCCTCTGCTGATTTTTTTCTAAAACAGCCTGTTCAGGTTTTCCTGTAACAACCTGTTTCTGGATGGAAGACAGTTAAATCTCTCTGAAGACAGTAGATTAAAAGTTCTGAAGGTTTCTCCCCCAGATTACCCATTTCTGTCGGTCAACAATCTCACCCCCTCCTGGTTCCTTTTGTGTCTTTGATTTTCCTCTGATGCGGATAGTCTTTGTCCAGAATCTTTACTGGGCCCAGGCAACTGCTGTGTAGTCACCACCTACGTGGCTGACTTCAGTCTGCAGCCCTCAGGAGGTCAACCGATACAGAAAGTCCCCACCCTGAGTCACAAAGCTCCTCTCTGGCTGCCCAAGGCCCAAGTAGTCAAGGACACTTTCATGGGCAGGATGTTCCAACAGCTCTGTGATGACCTCGCAGGAGTTGGGGGTAAAGGCCACAGTTCTTTGAAAAAGCTTGATTTTTTTTAAATACACAGCCTGTAAAGGGTACCGTGTCGATACTAGGATGGGGGCAGCTACATATTCTCTAGCTGCACTTCCAGCCCTTGCAGCAGCCCCTGCAGACAGGCCCTGCCCAGGGCAGGCAGGTTTATTGCAGATTCGGGCAAATGGATCAAGGACCCTTGGAGCTCTTGGTAGACATGACAGACCTTTAATGCTGAAGCAGGTGGTTGGGGGCCTTCTCCCCTGGCAGACCTGCTCCCAGCCACCCAGAAGAACTAGGAGTTCTTTCTGGAAGAGTAGGAGGCAGGGAGGCAGACAGAGAGGCTGGCAGGGATGCTGGGAGGCTGGCAGCAACTGAGTTCCCCAGCCCCCAGAGAATCTCTTCTCTCTCTGGCATCCCTCTTGTGTCATAGGTGTGCATGCTCCACGCATGCCTCAGATGTTCACAGTTACAGGTGCATGTGCCCTGTGTTCATGCCTCTTGGCCGCAGGTGTCTTTACGTGCCTGGCTTATGCTCCCAAGCACATTCTGCACCAACATGGTATCAGGTGTGGGCAATGAAGCCTAGGCGAAAAGCAAAACCCAGCTGGTGGCTGTAGAGGCTGGCAGCGGGAGGCGAAAAAAAGCCTGAGCCGCTCCATTTTCTCTGCACCTGCCTGTCTGCCCTGAGCTTGGCTCTGAGTGTTCTACCTCTGCCCGTTGCCACCAGGCTCCTGCTCTGAACTACAGTTTCCTCCGGCCCTGGCTTACCCACCAAGGCACCCAGAACTTAGAGTTCTAATGGCCCAGGTTCTGGCTCTGAATATGGACAAACAACTTAATTTCAGGCAAGTTAACTTATTATCTTTGGAAAGAGTTAAAGCACATTGGTGCTGTTTTGGGAACCAACTGCTTGGGTGGACGGCCAAGCTCCCCATGCTGGCTGTGTTTCCTGGCTAGATGATTTAACCTCTCTGTGCTACTGTATCCTTCTCAGAAAATAAAGGGTAAGAATAGCACCTATTCCTAAGGCTTTGGAAAGGATTTAATGGGTTAACAACACCTGTTGGGTTTTCTTAAGTATCTGGCAAACACATATTAGTTGTTTTGTTATCACTGGTTTCTGCTTCCTTTTTCCTCTCTGCAAATCTGGAACAATAAACCCAATAATACTTGGGTTTATTATGTAATATTTGTTTAAATAGACATTATAAGAATTTTATATTATTGGCACCTGAATTATTCTAAGAACTGAACTTTTAGTCTCAAAGAAGGATCTAGAAGGTTCTTTTTTCTGAAAGAGGGAGGCTTGACACAGACCCTGAATCATAAGATATGGATAAAGCTTAGTTGGCTTTACTGCCCTTCCTGCCTTCTTAAAACTCAGTGGTAGAGAAAGGGGCGTGTCCTGAGCCCCAGGAGGTATTACAAGTCATCAGCCTTCACTTCTCCTGGCAAGAGTCCAAGCACAGAGGCTGTAGGAAAGAGGACAGGCTGCCCCATAGCCTGCATTTCTGCAAGTGAGGTCCTTCCGCGGGGTAGCGGAGGAGCCCACTCTTTTAGCAGGTCTCACTGGTGAGACAGCTGAGTGTGAGCACTGCACCCTGCTGTCTCTGGCTCTCCCAGAAAGGACTCCTAGTTCTTCTGGAATGGTCGGGAGCAGGTCTGCCACAGGACAAAGAACTAACGGCCAAAGTGCAAGCAACCCATCAACCCACTTTTTCCTTCCATCTCTGTGCCCGCTCCTGTGGCTTCCCTGAATTGGCTCACTGGCTATGATTCTCAGACCATGTATATAGAAGAACCACCTGGCAACATGATGAAGCAGCTAATTTCCAGGCCCCAGCCCAGACTCACAGAATTAAAACTTCTGGGTATGAGACTCAAGCTGGGGTGCTTTTCCCAAGACCAAAGGGGTTCCCAGGACACGGAGCTTCCATTTCACAATGGAGAAAGTTCTGGGCAGCCTGGGACACGTTAGTCACGCGTCCTCATCTCCAGCTCCCACGTGACTCATGGACACACCAGCTTGCTGCTCCCTGATGCGCACTAATGAAAAAGCTTTAAAGACAGGCGTTCCCTTGGGCGCCATCCTTCCCTCTTCCTTCCCTAGACCTGCACTGCACAACATGGTAGCCCCACAGCCATGTGTGGCTGCAGAAATGAAGATGAAGTCAAATAAAATAAAATTAAAAATCGGTTCCTTAGTTGCATGAGCCATATTTGAAGTTCTCAAAGGGCACATGAGGCTAAAGGCCATTGCATGGTCTAGAACAATTCCATCATTATAATGAGGGTTCAGGGGCAGCTTTGCACTGTATGGTCTCTCTAGATTTGAGAGAGTTTGTCTCTATTGACATTTTGGTCCACCAGTTGCTGAAACAGAATGGAAGCCAGCAACACTCCCTACTCTTCAAACAGAGTGCTGGCACCTGAAGGCAGTGGCAGTGCTCACATCACCGTTCTGTTGCATCAGCTGCCTTTTCTTCTCAGGTCTCTGATATTACAAAATGACATTTGCATGGCGATGGTGGGGCGGGGGGAGAAATATAGGGAGGGTGGGACCCCTGACTCAGAGACTCGCCACCCAGCCTTACCATAAGGGATTATGGTACAGGAGCAGATAGTTTAGCTCATACGAGGTTTGAGAGGCTTTGAAAAATCCATGTAAACAAAAGGAACCTTCTCAGTCTAGGTTTTTCTTGAATTTTCCTCAAGGAGGTTCATTGGTGACCTTTGCTGACAGTTTCCCAATGCTTAATTTAAATATACATCAACTCTTCCTCATTTGGTGTTTTAGCCAACACTGGCTACATCAGTGTAAAGGTGGCATCACTCGACCGTTCTCTGGAAGGATCAACGCCCTTCGCGAGAACATTCACGTTCATTTTCCAGCTTCTCTTTCTCCTTTGCTCAACAAACTAAAAATCTGGTATTCTTTTTGCATTCATAAAACAGAATTATCTTTGCTGGAGAAATAATTAAATGTCTTGAAAAATTAGCAAATTCTTAAAGGAGGGAAACAAGAAGATGCATTTTATCCTGTTTTTGTGTCTCCCTGTCCTGTTCATCTTTGATATCGATCTGTCACAGACTTTATTTTTCGAGGGATCCAGAAGAGTGGCAATGGAGAGCCTGGCTTGAAGGCGGAAGCAGTCTTTGAAAAGCACCATAGAGCCTGCACTACAAATGTTTAGTTAAGGAGGGTTTTTTAAATGGGCCATTGCAGATTTTAGCGTCCTGTGCTTTAAAGATACTGTTGACATGGCCTTTATTTCCTTGTTCTAAACGTTACATACTGCAGATAAAAGAGTCCAAGGCGTTTATTTGTAGTGCTGTCAATGTTCGCAGCCCAGGTAATCGTTGAGCTAACATGACAAGCCCAGCAAGAACAACCAAGAACTTGGAAGCCATCAAAATCTGTCTGCTGAGATGTGGATGTGTGAATGTTTGACCTGGTGCCTAGGCAACCACCTGGGGATGCGTGGTGGCTCTGGCCACTTGTGTTGGAATATTCTTTCCAAAGTCAGGTGCCCAGGAAAGGAATAGAAACTTCTATAACTGCAGTTACAAAAGCTGGGCTGATTGAAATGCCTGGGAATGTAACGTTTCTTCTTTTTAATTATTATTTGCATAAAAGAGTTGGGGTACAGGCCAGAGGTGCTGAGTTTGGGGGTGAGAGGATTCCCCAGAGACAGAGTGGAGGGCAAAACAAGCTGATTGACTGAAATACACCGCTGAGGGGAGCAGCGGGGAGACAGGAGAGGTCGCTGTACCGTGTGGGTCAGCTCCCCAGCCAGGGGTCAAACTCGGGCGGTAGCCATGATAGCACTGAGGCTCACACCCTAGGCCACCAGGGAGACCCCATACTATGAAATCCTAGATTATTAGAATCATTGGAACAATAATTATAATTATTAGATTATATTTCAAGTAAAAGAAACTGGTGTCCAAGGGCTCTGTTCTTGCAAATTCTGTCAGATTCTGTTTCTATGACATCTTAGAAAAAGCAAAACTGTAGGAGAAAGAACAGACTGGTGATGAGAAAGGCTGTAAGGAGAGGGTGGTTCTGGAGAGGAGGCATGGGGTGATGAACTGTACCCCAGTTGTGTTGACGGTAAAGCGTGTGTTCAAGTTCACAGAATTCTACACCACAAATATTTTACCGTATGTTCATTTGAAAAATAAAATGATTGCATTTGTAGTTGTAGCCTCAGGAAGGTTCTGAGCTTGAGGCTTTGCTCTCTCTTCCCTGAGAAAGATAGGGCACATTCACAGAGGCAAGAAAGGCCGATTAGCACCTACGGAGAGTTTATCTAGCTGTTAATTGGGAGTACTGAGTGAGAATTAAAACAGCAAGAACTGTCACTGGAAGATTCCTTGTCACTTTCCAGTGGGGAGAGGAACCTTTCAAGATTCTCTGAAATGATCTGAAACCTCAAGTTATAAATGTGATTTTTAAAAAAATATATTTATTTAATTAATTTATTTTTTGCATAGAAGAGTGGGAGTACAGACCAGAGGTGCAGGGGGTGAGAGGATTCCCCAGAGACAGAGTGGGGAGCAGAACATGCGGCTCTTCTGAAACACACTGCTGAGGGGAGATAGGAGCAGGTGGGATAGGAGAAGTCCGCTGTGCCAGTGGGTTAGATCTCTGGTCTGAGCACCAGTATTTATATGCACAGATAATAAAATAAATCTTAAAAAAAATGGTGGTCAACCATACATGACATGTTTACCATGATAACCATTTTTCAGTGTTTGTTGAATAGTGGTTAGTACATTCACATTATTATGCAACCCATTTCCAGAACTCTCCTTTTGCAAGCTTGAAACTCTATATCCTTTAAACAACTAAAAGCTTCCTGTTTCCCTGACATTCCTCCTGCAGGCCCTGGCAACTATTTCTGTGAGTTTGAGATTTGAGAATTGCAGGTAACATATAACTAGAAGCATAAACTAGTTGATTTTGGTGACAGACTCAAGTCACTCAGCATAATGCCCTGAGGGTTTATTCTCACTGAAGCATTTGTCAGAATTTACTGCCTTTTAAAGGCTGCCTAATATTCCATTGTATTTATGAACCACATTTGCATATTTATTCATCTGTCTTGGACACTGGGTTTGCATCCATCCTTTGGTTGTGTATAGTGCTGCTAGGAATGTGGATACAAATATCTCTGAAACCTGCTCTTACTAATTTGGATATATAACCAGAAGTGGGATCATATGCTGATTCCACTTATAGTTTTTGGAGGGACCACCACCCTGTTTTTTATGAGGTCCACAATCGTGGCTCTACTTTTTGACTTTCTCACCAATGACGCACACAGGTTGTGATTTCACTACATCTTTACCCAGAATTGTTATTTTCTGGTTTGTTTTTTTAATAGTGGCCATCCAGATGGATGTGAGGTGTGATTTTATTTGCTGTGTTTAGTATTTACTGTGATTTTTATTTGCATTTCTTAATGATTTCAGGACAGGAGACTGTCTCTAATCAGCAATCTGGAGTATTCAGACTTTAGACCGGCGTCTGAGCTTTACACTCTTCCACATAGCATCAGAGGTCAAGGCTCTGTCAAAGGCCAGTCTGGGAAAGCCCCAAGCCTGGTGCCCCCGTGCTTCCCAGCAGCTGCGGCAGACTAAGTCATTTTGTGCACAGTCTGGGCAAAAAAAAATCTTGCTTTGGGAATAAAATGAAAAAAAATAAGGAAAAAGATGTAAGTTTTTAGGAAGCTAAATCTATTCAATTAAATGGGCTGCCCTCATTTTGAGATTGGGCCTGCTTCCCTTTTTTTTTTTTTAAATATTTATTTCTGCATCCAAGAGCTGGGTACAGGCCAGAGTTGCAGGAGGTGAGAGGATTCACCAGAGACAGAGTGGGGAGCAAAACAGGAGGATTGACCAAAATACACTGCTGAGGGGAGCAGTGGGCAAAACAAGAGAGGTCTGCTGCACCCTGCCTCCTTTTTATAATTGTTCACAAAATATTTTATAAAATATCAGTGATAGGATCCTGATTACTCTTAGGACTTTTAATGACCTTATTTAGCAAAACAAAATTACACCCCACACTACCCCCACTCCCACCAAGCCATTAGAAGCTATTTGGTTGATCTATCTTAAGTGGCTTATTAGAACTAGTCAAAAGTTTCTATAGAATCACCTTCATAATTTTGGATGTACGTCTTTATAAATATTGACCTTATAGCATTTTTAGGATTGTGGCTAACATAAGCTACGTTGATTCCATTTAGGTGAAAAGGTTTACCTTGCCATGTGTTGGCTCCATACATTCACCCCTTTAGGAGATAAAACACGCAGCTGAAAAGAGAAATTGTGGACTTTTGTTGCTTTTTATTGACATGACGCCCTGATATGGTGGTGGTAGGGTTAGATGCTTAACCAGGCCTGACTTCTCTTTGCTTGTCTCTCAGATAATAAATGATCTCAATTATCAAAATTAACCTTTGCACAGTCATGGCTGCGTGGTTGTGCTATCCTAGCCTGGGCTCGAGGCTGGCGATGGGAGAGATTAGTCTGACAGTTCTTCAACTAGTCCATGTGAACCTGGAGTGTTCTTCTTGATAAATCCGTGATACATGGTCTGTGATGCACGTGTGCTGTTGCTGATTGGTCCAGCACCTGTTGATGGGTTTTGGGACTGTTTCTGGTTTTTTGTCACTACATACAAAGTGTGGCCTGATACATAACTGTGTTTTTACATTTTCTGGGGTCATTTTGGTGACTGCTTTGAACTCATGGGTGACTTGCTTTGGTCTAGCTGGGCTTGAGTCTGGGAAAACTAAGAGGCAGAAGGGATTCAGATAATTAGCTAGAATGTAATTATTCCTTGAACACCTCTGGACTAGCTGAGTAACAGATGCAAGATTGTTATAACCACCGATTCAAACCTGGAGACTTGCATGATCAAACAGGGCGTCTCGGATTAATAGACTTAGAAGGTGTATAATTGCTTGGTGGTGTGACGAGAAACCCTAAAAGGGATGTCAGAAGGAGGACGTAGACTAGATAATCCAATAGCCCTTATTCTGGAAGTACTGGAGCAACAAAGCTTGGAGGAGGAAGAAGTGTAATAGATCCTCTCTGTGCTTTTTCCAAGTCATTTCTTTGAAAGGAAAGGATATTTGTTCTAATAGTTAATGGAACACTATGAATAGGGTTCTCAGAAGATCTTTTCCATTTCATTTGACAAAACTACACAATTTCCTTGTATCTGTTTCCTCCTCCTTTCCCAGTTACTTGCTGTGGGCTTTGCTTTTTGTTTGTTTGGGAATTGGGCCCAGGCAGGTGGTATTGGTGGAGCACCATTTGTGCCTGAACCAGAAGACATGTGATTACATCAGCTCCTGTCAAATGACCTCAGTAGAACAGAGAACCATACCAAGAGACTGGAAACTAGTTGTTGGCTGATCACAGACAACATCCATCCATCCATCCATCCATCCATCCATCCATCCATCCATCTATCTATCTATCTATCTATCTATCTATCTATCTATCTATCTATCTATCTATCTATCTATCTATCTATCTATCTATCTATCTATCTATCTATCTGTCTGTCTGTCTGTCTGTCTGTCTGTCTGTCTGTCTGTCTGTCTGTCTGTCTCTCTGTCTCTCTGTCTGTCTGTCTATCTATCTATCTATCTCTACCTACCTGTTTACCTATCTACCTACCTACCTATCTATCAGCTACTAATCTAGTAATCACCTATCTATACTGTCACCTCATCTATCTCTCATCTATTTTCTATCTACCTTTCATCTACCTACCAAATTATTTAATGTTATATGTATGTATGTGTGTATGGGATATATATATATATATATATAATGTATATTATATATCTATTAACTCATGCAAGAACCCAGGCTGGTGAATGGTCCCCATCTGAAGTGTCATCAGTGGCCTTGGCTGGCAAAAGGGAACTAGAGGCTTGTGACTCTGAGATCTTTAGTTTAGAAGTGACACAGTCACGTGTGCTCACAGTCCATTGACCAGAAATGGCTGCATGCCACTGCCTTCCTTCAGGCTGCTGCCCACGTCTTCACAGTGACCAGAAGGGACTCCAGAGACTCCTTCCCACTCTCTTGCAGCTCATCCAGGACCTGCTAGAGCCTCTGGGGAAATTGTTGCCGACCCCAGCCCTAGCTTACTGATCCTGTTGGAAGGGTTCTCATGGTGATTTCTTTTGAGAAATTCATACTGGGAAGAAGTGTGGAAAGCTGGTATACTGCTTACATGGAGCGTGAGAATTAGATAACCTGCCGTGATTCCCTGTCTGTCTGGGTTAATAAGAAACTCATCGCTAAGTGCAGTTTTATGTCACTATGTCAACCTAGGAATTTTGTAGAATTGTTCCTTCTGTTACCCGATTACAAGACATTTTCTTTAGTCATTTCCCGGTCGAACAGATGACTTTTCTCGTCTACCAGCCTTTATCTCTTTTAGCAGCTGCCAGGATTTATATTACATATAAATTAAAACAGTCAAGCACAGTTTCTGTTCGGTAGTACACATAATGCCAGCTGCTTCATGCCCCTTTTGTTGTTCATTCCATATGCCAGCCTATGAGATATTATTGTCAGAATGGATGGGTGAAGAAGCAGTCTCAAAGAGGTCTAGTGACTTGCTCAAATCTGTATAGCCAGCAAATGGAGATGAGACCCAGTTCTTGCAGCTGCCCAGGACTGGACTTCTAACCACTTTCACGGTGCAGTATCATAGACAGAACGTTCTGTTCAGGTGTGCTATCTCCAGCTCCCCCTGCCCGAAGCTTTTGCTTTCATTTATTCAGACTTTCTTTGATGTATATATAAGAAAATTGGAAGTGCTTATGAGCCAGAACACTTCATATTTTTTCCACTATTTTAATGACACCTTGGGGAAATGGAAGGTTTTATCCTATGGATTCTGGGTTAGGTCTTTTTCATTTTCTTTATAAGATTAAGGAACAAATATAGTCATGTGTCACTTAGCAACGTGTCATTCAATCACAAACTGATTCCATATATAACAGAGGTCCCAAAAGATTCTCTGCCATATAGCCAGCTGTATAGGAAGCTATAGTATTTAGTGAAACCATACTATCACATCTGCATAATGAGATCACCTCATGAGTCATTTCTCAGAACATATCCCTGTTGTTAAGCAATGCATGACTGTTTTTATAGAGATGTAAACAGAGATGAATTCTTACTCATGTAAACACACACACATATGCACACATGCATATATATCCCCAGACAACTACCACTCATCACAATATAGAACATTTCCAACAGCCCAAAGGCTGTCTGGCGTCATTTTCCATTTCTTGCTTTAACCGAGGTCATGCTATTTTGACTCTATAATTATTATGAATTTGCCTGTTCTTGAACTTTGCATAAATGTTATATAGTATATATTCCATTGTATCTGACTCTTTCATTCAAGCTATTTGTGAGATTGGTACAGCTATGTTGTTGTGTGTAGCAGTTCAGCCTTTGTTACTAGGCAATTCATTGTATGAATGTGCCACAATTTATTTACTAATTCTGCTGCTGAATAATATTTGGTTGTTTTCAACTTCTGGAACTTAGGGGGGAAAATGCTGATGTGCACATGCTGATTTTGGTGGACATATTCATGTCTCCTGGGGCTAGTGGTGTGACTGTTTTCACTTTCTTGTGTTTAGTAAGCATCATTTAGCTTGTTTGATATAATAGCTCAGGTTTTGGTAAGAAGTAGAAATCCTAAACCATAAATATATTAATTTCTAGTCTTATATGTAAATGAGTGAGTTCATTGTTATGAAAATCATTTGCAATAGACTAATATTTAGCCTTTATAGCACTCACCATTTGTATAAATACTTTCTGTTTGCAAAACTCAAAGGATGAGTTAGAATTCTTCTCTTTCATTTGCAAATTACAGAAACTCATCTCAAACTAAATTCATTCAAAGAGGAAATGAATGTAATGACATGAGTACCCAGTAGTGACTGCTTTCAAGCCAGGTGCTTCACAATGTCACCAGCATTTGATGCCTCTTTCTGTTTATCTTATGGCACTGTTCTCTTCCACGTTGGCATCAGTCTGAAGCAGGCTTTCTTAACTGGTGGCCACCAACAGCTTCAGGGTCATAACTTCCTATAACTCTAAGTCAAAGCTGAAACAGAGAGCTTCTTTCTTCCCAGCATTTCGACGACACTCCCAGAATTGAATCTCATTGGCAAGGACTGGGTTATATGCCTCATCCAATTAACAAGATTGGCAACAAGAAAAAATTTCTGATAGGAACAGATGTTCACACCTGGCCCACACAGAATGGGAATTGCGGAGGAGTGTGTCACTTGGGGGAAGTATTAGCACAAAATAGAGAGATGAATGGGATGGTGGATAGGAACAAAATAAAGAAAAGCAGACTTCAGCTATGCCAAGAGATATGGGATTTCATTGGCAAATGAGCACTCTTTTTTTTTTTTTAAAGATTTATTTATTTATGCATACAAGAGTTGGGGTACAGGCCAGAGTCGCAAGAGGTGAGAGGATTCACCAGACAGAGTGGGGAGCAGAACAGGCAGACTGACTGAAACACACTGTCGAGGGCAGCAGTGGGCGAGGCATGTGGGGCCCACTATGCCATGTGGGGCCCCTTCCTGGCGGGCAGCAAGGATCGAACTCGCGCTGCAGTGGCTGTGGTTTACTTCATACTGCATTGCTTAACCCACTGCGCCACCATGGAGGCCCCAAATGAGCATTCTAAGACTATAGGTGATGGTAAATGTTAATCCTTTAGCTCCACTCACTCAACAATAAAGTCTGTCTTTTTTTTTATTGTACAGAGATAAACTTGTAAATATTGGCTGAACTTTAAAATTGGTCTATTTCCTTCTTTCAAAATCACTACCTATCACCTAATTACATTGGCTTGAAACTGAAGAGGTATTTTTGTCTTCTATTTTCCTTAGCTCTTATCCTCCCTATATTAGATCAGTCTGGTAATCCTATCGATTCCTCTAGATTTTCCCCCTCCTTATTATTTTCTTCTCTGTTCTTACTGGTACTGTACTAGCAGCTCTAGGCCTTTATTCAATAATGTAGCAGCCCTAGTAAAATACAAGCACATCTTTTCCAGTCTAGTTGAGGTTCTATAGGACTTACCTGGGTTACCTGTCACTCCTGAACCAAGTCCTGTGGTCAGGAGCATGGTGGGCACCGCCTGGGCAGATCTGGGTTACATAACCATGCAGGGGTGAAATGCCATCCAGCCCTTCCTAAATCACCTGCATCAAAGCAGGTGCCTGGAGGGAAATTAGGGCACTGACATGAAAAGAAGAGAAAATGGGTAATAAACACATACCACACATAGGAATTAAACCCCATCACTTCTGATATGTATGTATGCTGTGTCTATAGAGCTCATAAAACTCATAAAATTGTATTTTCAAATTGGAAGAGATGGTAGCAATTTTCTCCTTACCTAAGTCCTCTCCTTACCATTAACTATTCTTTCTTTGTGTCTCATCTTAGTTTATGCTTTGAATCCAAGACCCACAAGTGCAATCAAAGGGCTGAAAAGGCCCTTGTTCCTTCGAGTCTTCCGGTTATTGTTCTCCTAGCCCCAGCAGAGAGAACGTGTTGGTCAGGATATAAACTTGGCCATGTGCATGAGATTCCTCCCAAAACAGTGGGTTATATAAGATAAAGGTTTTTTTTTCTCCTTCTTTATGGAAAGTCTGTGGGCTAGAAATAATCACCACTCTGTGGAAGAAAGGACAATTTTTATTTTCAGAGTCAAAATTTGAGTGTTAACCTAGCACAAAGCTGTCAGCTAAGGAAAAGTCCTGACCAGCTGCCTTCTTTGCCTCCCTGAGGTTGGATCCAGCTGTTGCAGTGTTACGACTGGTAGGGTTATTCTCAGAAAAAAAAGAAGACAGAAAAAAATCATATTAAGGCAAGCACGTTAGAGAAAGCATTAAGTTTCACAGGAATATGATCATTTCCTAATACTCTCGACAAAGTAAGATATATGTGCCTTAATGAACTCAGGGTAGCTCTCTCTGTGGCAAATGCAATCTGTGTATGAGGAAGGCAAAAATTCTATTTTTCTTTTAATTTATTATTATTTTTATTTAGTGGAAGAACTAGGGTGTAGGTCAGAGGTGTGGGGGCGAGAGGATTCACCAGAGACAGAGCGGGGAGAACAGGCGGATCTACTGAAACACACTGCTGAGGGGAGCAGCGGGTGAGGCAGGAGAGGTCTGCTGTGCCATGTGGGACAGCAACTTGGCCAGGGATAGAACTCAGGCCATAGTTGTGATAGTGCTGAGACTCAATCCCTAGGCCACCAGGCAGGCCCACAACAAAAACTTTAAGAGAGGAAAGTCTGTCCTAAGGAAATGCCCATTTTGGCTGGACCTGCAGGTTGTCTTGGGAGCAGAAGAGGAAGAAAGGGCTCCAGGATTTCTGCTGGCAGATTCCTGTTCCCCAGGGGTGAAGGGCAGGATCTCCCCAGCAAATCTCTCTGATAGGCTGACTCAGTCCCTGCAGTTCTGTTTCCCCTTGTGCGGGAACTTGCTGCTTTTCTTTCACAAGCCCAAGCTGATACTTTGGCACTGACGTGTGGTAGCAGCAGCCACTCAGCCTCATTCTGCTTGTCCTTTTTCCTCCCTCCCCTAGGGAGGGGGCTGCCTTTGTGTGCCTGACCCAAAATGACAAGGTAATTTCTGCATCCCGGC
Source organism: Galemys pyrenaicus (assembly GCA_019455555.1). NCBI lineage: Eukaryota > Metazoa > Chordata > Mammalia > Eulipotyphla > Talpidae > Galemys > Galemys pyrenaicus. The sequence continues at coordinate 8,113,290 of JAGFMF010011768.1, forward strand.
CCACAGGAAGTCAGAGACTACGAAAGGGGGAATGACCCTTCCCTTTAACAGCGTGACTGGAAACGGCACCTTTGGCATCTGCTCATAGTCCATGTGTCCACACTTTGGTATAAGGGGGGATGGGAACATTGTCAGCTGTGTGCCCAGCTATGAAAGAAAGGAGAACAGAGGCTGGACAACAAACAGCAGTCCTGAAGGGAAAAAAGGAAGAAATTTGACTTTGTCCTTTCTTTTTCTTTTTCAGATAAGGAAAAAAAAAATCCTGAGCAATTGCAAATGTAGGAACTTTTTAACACTCCAGTGTGAAGACTCTGTTCCAGCATGTCCTCCTACTACAGGAACTATGGGTATGAAGAAGACCCAGATCCAGATTACCCTGACTCTTCAACATCTTGGAATCGTACACAGGGTCACTGGAAGACTCAGGATTATCCAGTTTCTTTGAACAATCCAGACTACCCTGGCTTCAGCAGCAATCCATACTCTTCAGACTCAAGAAGAACTTCAGAACCTCCTGTTCCTCTAGCAGAACCAGATTACCCTGGATCTAGGAGTCATCCATATGATCCCAGATCACCCAGAGAGCCAGATTACTCTGTATCTCAATGGAACTCTGATTTTCCAGGTTCTGGAAGAAATAGAAACTATGCAGGCTCTAGAGCAAATCCAGATTATGGTGACTCCTTTGGGGAACCAGACTACCCTGGAGCTGCTAACCCCAGAACTTATTCCAGCCGTGAAAGCTCCAGAAGGAATCCAGACTATGCTGGTCCCAGAATCAGTCCCTACCTAGACTCTGGGGGCGAGCCTGACTATCCAGGTGCTGAGAATCAACTCAACCCTACAAATGTTTTTGGGGAACCAGACTACCCTGGTGCTGAAGACTATGGGAACTCTTCAAACATTTGGGGGGAGCCTGATTACCCAGATGCTGAGGATGGTCATGATTACGGCTCTTTTGAGATGCGACAAGTGAACAGGGAGTAAGTTCAGTCTTCTTCCTCCATTGGGGGTGTGGCATAGGTGCTTGATCACCAATATGTGGTATCTGGTTGGTGTTATTTGGGCTAGAGATATGGAGGATGGTTTCTATTGCCTGAAGCTGTGGTGAAACTTTCATACCAACTTGTAGACCTTCTCTGAGTCATGGACTCCTGGCTTAAGTCTTCAAGTCTTTACCTGAACTTAATCTTTCATCAACTTCTGCTTATCTTTTCATTAACTTCCCTAGTCTCCTACCTCTTCCTAATTCAATCCTTGTAAGATACTTAGATACCCATTGTTTTGGCCCCGCCTGCACCTGCCAATGAAGTTACAGTAAGAATTGATAGTTAGAAAGACAAAAAATAAACAAAGAAACCAGAGCCCTAAATAAAGACCTAGAACTCATGAGCTTAACAGACAAATATAGGACACTACACCCAAAAAAATCAGAATATACTTTTTACTCAAGTGCACATGGATCATTCTCCAGAATTGACCACATACTGGGCCACAAGACCAACATCAACAAATACAGTGAGGTCAAAATCATTCCAACTATATTCTCTGACCACAAAGGCATCAAACTAGAAATTAATCATGAAAAGAAGACAAGAAACCCACCTGCGTCATGGAGATTGAAACCCATACTACTGGAAGACCAATGGATTGTAGAGGAGATCACAGGGGAAATTAAAAAACACTTTGAATTGAATGACAATGAAGACGCCACATTCCAGAATGTATGGAATGCAGCAAAAGCAGTAATAAGAGGGAAGTTCATAGCAATCCAGGCCCACATTAACAAACAAGAAAAAACTCAAAGAAACAATCTAAGTGCCCAACTTAGTGAACTAGAAAAAGAACAACAAAAGAATCAAAAAACCACCAGATGAAAGGAAATAATAAAAAAGCAGAAATAAATGAAATAGAAATAAAAAAAAATGTGAAAAATCAATGAAACCAAAAGTTGGCTCTTTGAAAAAATAAACAAAATAGATAAACCTCTAGCCAGATTAACAAAGGAAAAATGGGTGAAAACACAAGTAAATAAGATCACAAATGAAAGAGGGGAAATCACAACAGACTCAGAAGAGATTAAAAAAATAATCAGACAATACTATAAACAGTTATATGCTAACAAGCTCAACAATTTAGAAGAGATGGAAAAGTTTCTGGAACAATATAACCATCCAAAGCTAAACAAAGAAGAAATAGAACTCTTAAACAGACCAATTATGAGCAGTGAGATTGAAGCAGTAATCAAAACACTCCCCAAAAACAAAAGCCCAGGACCAGATGGCTTCACAAATGAATTCTACCAAACATTCAGAAACAAAATTGTACACAAACTCTTTCAAAAATTTGAGGAAGAAGGGATAATACCAGATATGTTCTATGAAGCCAACATTACACTAATATCAAAACCAAACAAAGACAACACAAAGAAAGAGACTATAGGCCAATCTCTCTAATGAACACTTATGCAAAAATCTTCAATAAAATCCTAGCCAACAGAATCCAACAATGCATCAAAGGGATAATACATCACGACCAAATGGTATTTATCCCAGAGGCACAAGTATGGTTCAATATCCTAAAATCAATCAGTGTAATCCAACACATCAACAAAAGGAAGGATAAAAACCACATGATCATATCTATTGATGCAGAGAAGGCATTGGACAAAGTTCAACATCCATTCATGATGAAGACTCTCGAAACCCTTGGAATAGAAGGACCATATCTCAACATGATAAAAGCTATATACGACAAATCCACAGCCAATATTATCCTCAATGGTGAAAAATTGCAAGCATTCCCTTTAAGATCAGGAATAAGACAAGGATGCCCACTCTCTCCCCTACTATTCAATATAATACTGGGAGTCCTAGCCAGAGCAATAAGACAGGAAAAAGACATACAAGGCATCCAAATAGGGAAAGAAGTAAAACTATCACTATTTGTAGATGATATGATAATATACTTGGAAAACCCTAAAAGCTCTACAGAAAATCTAATTAATCAACCAGTTTAGTAAAGTAGCAGGTTACAAAATCAATGCACAAAAGTCAGTAGCCTTCTTATATACAAACAACCAATCTGAAGAAGGAGAAATCAAGAAAAATATTCCTTTTACAGTTGAGACCAAAAAAATCAAATACTTGGGAATAAACCTAACAAAAAAAGCAAAAGACCTATATAGAGAAAATTATAGAACACTGTTAAAAGAAATAGAAGAAGACATGAAGAAATGGAAAGATATTCCTTGCTCATGGATAGGAAGAATCAACATTATCAAAATGGCCATCCTTCCAAAAGCAATTTACAGATTCAACACTATTCCAATAAAAAAAATCGACATTCTTCAAAGAAATAGAACAAATATTGATGAAATTCATATGGAGACACAAAAAACCTCGATTAGCCAAAACTCTCCTGACTAAAAAGAAGAGGATTGGAGGTATCACACTCCTAGACTTCAAACTATACTACAAAGCAATAGTAATTAAAACAGTTTGGTACTGTAACAAAGACAGATACACAGACAAACAGAACCATATAGAAAGCCCAGAAGTAAAACCACACATATATGGACATCTGATCTTTGACAAAGGAGGAAAGAATATGCAATGGAACAAGGACAGCTTATTCAATAAATGGTGCTGGCAAAACTGGTCTGCCATATGCAAGAAAATGAAACTAGACCACTACCTGACACCATGTACAAAAATCAGCTCAAAATAGATAAAAGATTTGAATGTAAGACCTGCAACCATAAAATATGTAGAAGAAAACATAGGTAAAATGCTACAAGACATACATCACTGTAATGCCTTTGAAGATGCATCCCCCCAAAGCAATAAAAATGAGAGAGAAGATAAACCGCTGGGACTACATCAAATTAAAAAGCTTCTGTACAGCAAAAGAAACATTAACCAAAACGAAGAGTACCCCACCAATTGGGAAAAAATCTTTGCACCCCATACAACTGACAGGGGACTGATCACAAAGATATACAAAGAACTCATAAGACTCAAGTAAAACAAAGCAAACAACCCAATCAAAAAATGGGCAGAAGAACTTAAAAGACACTTCTCCAAAGAGGACATGCAAATAGTCAACAGGCACATGAGAAAATGCTCAACATCTCTCATAGTTAGGGAAATGCAAATTAAAACCACAATAAGATACCACCTTACACCAGTAAGAATGGCACATATCAAAAAAACCAACAACAAATGTTGGCGAGGATGTGGAGAAAAAGGAACTCTACTACACTGCTGGTGGGAATGCAAGTTAATCCAACCACTATGGAAGGCTGTATGGGGGTTCCTCAGTCTACTAAAAATAGTTACCATATGACCCAGCAATCCCACTCCTAGGGATCTACACAAAGGATGATTGAAAAGAGTATCTGTATCCCATGTTTATTGCAGCATTATTTATAATCAGTAAGACCTGGAAAAGACCTGGAAACAACCCAAATGCCCAAAAGTAGATGACTGGATCAAGAAGATGTGGTACATATATACAATGGAATACTATTCAGCAATCAAAAATGATAAGCTAGAGCTATTTATAGAAACATGGATGGAACTAGAAGGAATTATACTCAGTGAAATAAGGCAGAAGGCAAGAGAAAAATATTGGATGGCTTCATTCTTAGAAGGAATGTAAAGGAACAACAATTACCAAAAAAATGATGAGAGAGCTCAAGGAAATGAGCCAAAAACAAACAAACAAAAAACACAACAAGAACAAAAGGATAAAGACAAACCAAAGGGATCATTTGGGGCAGATAGATCGGGCGTGGGGGGAGGGTAAAGATCAGGATGAGGGCAGATAGAGCACAAGGGACTGAGGTGATGGTGCATGGGTGAAATGGTGGTGGGAATTCCCTGGATACTACAAATGATGTTAAATATAATTAAATAAATAAATAATAAAAAAGAATTGATAATTAGAAACACAAGTGTTTTAGCCAGAATGTCATCGACGGGGAAATATTTTATTTTTAAAAAAGTTTTATTTATGCATACAAGAGCTGGGGTACAGACCAGAGTCATAGGGGTGGGCGTGAGAGGATTCACCAGACACAGAGTGGGGAGCAGAACAGCAGATCGACTGAAACACTGCTGAGGGGAGCAGCGGGTGAGGCAGGAGAGGTCTGCTGTGTCATGTGGGCCCCCTCCCTGCCATGGATGCTTCACAGTGCAGCGCTCACTCACTGCGCTGCCAGGGAGGCCCAATAGGGAAGTATTTTGATAAAGAAAATCTTTTGAAGATCTAACTCCATGAAGATGATTTAATTCCTCAGTTGCTTTTTATACAAGATGCTTGAGCCATTCCAAATTTTTTCCATTTCATTTTTTACTGAAATTATTATTGTCAAAATTGATTGCTTTTTATGTTTGTAAATTTGATTTCTTGATCTTAACTGTTTTCATAAAATTTTATCAATTGTAGATTTTACCATTGTGGGTATCCCTTGAAGCTGCTTTTCTGTTTTGTTTTGTTTTTTTTCCTAAGTCAGATTCTGTAGATCTACTTTGTCAGGATAATAATCTTCCATCAATTGTTGGTCATTGAAAAAATTTACTGGGTGAGTATAGACATCTTTATTGTTGTGTCCTCATCCCTAGCCCATGCCTAACACATGGTTGGCTGTCGGTTAGCATTTGTGGAAAAGATAGTTGGGCATATGGATGGATGGATGGACCTTGTCTCTGGATGGATATTGATCCATCATTTTGGAATTTCAGGATGCTCAGGAGAACATCTTCAATCCAGCCCTCATTGCATCATAGTGCCTATGGCCCCTTTGGGAGAGAGAGTGAAGATTACCCAGACAGCACTGAAATGACATCAGTGGCAAATCTGTTTGACCGCTCTGCGCCAGGAGGCCCTGGAAATGGTAAGCATTTGTCAAGCTGAGGATCATATTCTGGGAAGAAAGTAGAATTCAGTGGACTTGAGGGAACATCCATTAAAGAGTTGCAGCATTGAGAGAATTTGTTTATCCCTCCACTTCCAACACCCACCTTATCAGGGTGGAGCATTTAGGGTCTAAGACAAGCAGCAGCATCAGTTATCAAAGCAGGCCAGGCAGGGATTTTGGAAAGTGGGGGTGTGCGCATTCTGTGCCTTTGTGAGGTGGCCGACAGTTAACTAAGTTCGGCCCATTGTGGCTGCAAGGGAATGTAGTTCAGTGTAGCCAGTTCTCCAGATTTTTCCAAAGTCAGACATCTGGGTTTTTGTGCGAAACTTCCTGATCATCATGCATTTCAAAGTAACAAAAAATGTTGACACAGAGCCGGGCAAACAAAATCACTGGTGAGCTGGGTTCTATTGGTTCGCTGCCCATGGCTGGCTTTGGTCTACTGCATCCTTGATGTGTTCAGACTGTTAGCATTTATGTGCATTCAGAATCTACCTTCTAGAACAGCTTTTGGTTCACAGGAAGGAAGGTCCAGAGCTTTTCCATTTTACTCTGTACCCTGACACAGGCGCAGCCCCCCCATGATCAGTATCCCCCATGGGAGCGGTACATTTGTTATAACCTTGGGCCTGCACTGACATACCATCACCACACAAGGTCCAGACCTTACATTAGCATCCCTGTTGGTGTTGTGGACTCTATTAGGAAAATGTGTATGTCTTTTATCCACTATGATGGCACAGTCATTCACTGCCTTTATTTATTTTGTGTGTGTGGTAGAAGAATTGGGGTACAGGCCAGAGGTGCGGGATTGAGAGGATTCACCAGAGACAGAGTGGGGAGCAGAACAAGCAGACTGACTAAAACTCACTGCTAAAGGGCGCAGCACGCAAGACAGGAGAGGTCTGCTGCGCCATGTGGGTCAGCTCCCTGGCCAGGGATCGAACTCAGGCCATAGTGGTGATAGTGCTGAGACAACATTTGGGCCACCAGGGAGGCCCCTCATTTCACTGCCTTTAAAAACCCTCTGTGCTGTGACTCTTCATCCCTCCCTCCCTAGGCAAGAATTCTTCAAACTCTGAGTTGTAACCTATTAGCAAGTTGTGATACTCACCTTTAAAATTAGATAGTAAAGAATGGCAGAGAATAAGAAAACACCAGAATGCTGTTAGTTAAAGTATTATTCCGTGAAGATTGTTGTGTCAGTGTGGCTTGGATCTCAGTGTGATGATTATTTTTTTTTTAAGATTTATTTATGCATACAAGAACTGGGGTACAGGTTAGAGGTGTAGGGGGGTGAGAGGTTTCACCAGAGACAGAATGGGGAACAAAACAGGCAGATTGACTGAAGTACAGTGCTGAGGGGAGCAGCAGGAGAGACAGGAGAGGTCTGTGGGTTACCTCCCTGGTAGGGGGTCGAAGTGCTGCAGTGGCTGTGGATGCTTCATAGTGCAGTGCTTAACTCTTGCGCCACCAGGGAGACCCGTGACAACTATTTTTAACCATGACTTGAAAATCACTGCTCGAGGCTATTTTTTAAAATTAATTAATTTATTTTATTCACGCACACAAGAGCTGGGGTACAGGCCAGAGGCTCGGGAGGTGAGAGGAGTCACCAGAGACAGAGTAGGGAGCAGAACAGGCAGACTGACTGAAACACACTGCTGAGGGGAGCAGCAGGGAGCCAGGAGAGGTCTGCTGCGCCATGTGGGTCCCCTCCCTGGCCGGGGATCGAACTCATGCTGTGGATGCTTCACAGTGCAGAGCTCAACCCGCTGCTCCACCAGGGAGGCCCTTGAGGCTATTTTTAATTAGCACCATTGCTTTTACATTTGTGTCCCAAGTGCTTACGCATTTGACCTTGAAGTTCACACTCGCAGTCTCAGTCTTGCTGACAGGTGCTCAGTAATATCTGGAGCAGCGGGATCAATTGGCAACGTCTCCTTCCTCTTCCTTCCAGTGAACCCCGCTTTTACAGACATTAACGTCAGCCCGGCTTATAGGAACCCACCGCCATCTGGACGGGATTGGCTTAAGTCACCCCAAGGTAAGACTTAAGGGGTCAGTGACCAGAACATCGGCCTTGGAGAAGGAATGTGTTCAAAGCAGATGCAGTCTTTACCATTTCTGCTGGGCTTCTAGTGTGGTAGCTGACTCAGTATTTGTGTGATCTTGTCACGATGGGGTTTTCTTCAGACATGTGGAGTTGTTTCTCTTCTGGATATCAAGGTGTTTCCATGGGACTCTTTTGGTTCCAAATGGCAAGAATCCAACTCACACTGGCATAAGCCTAAGGAGAATTTTTTGGCTTGTGTGCCAGGAAGGATATGGCAGAAGCAAAGAATTTATGGTACAATCACCTTCTGGCATCTGGTACAGCACCTGGCACACGGTAGATGCTCCAGGTGTACTTGTTGAAGGAACTGGGAGCCAGTGATTCCACGCTTCCCGGACTCTCTCTTTCTCCATCTGTCTCTCTTCTTTGCTGATTCAGCCCTCATAAATGTCACCCAATGTCCAGATGCAGACTTACCCCTCAGCTGGGAGCTAAGAGACTCCCTGCGAAGTCTCTCTCCCTGGATCAATGCCAAGGGAAGACTCTAAGCAGTCCTATTTGAAGGACGTACCCACATATAGACTCATCATTTCATAGGAGAGAAGACATATTCATCCCCCCAACATTCTCAGGAGGTCATACTTATAAGACCATCTGCATTGATATAGGTGTATAAAATTATAAATATAACTTCTAGTCCATTCCAATTAATAAGAAAATCTTCCCCTTTGATGATGAGTCATTTGGAAGAATCCCTGCCTTCTCTTTCTAGAATCCCATTGTCTTTAGCGAAGGATTCTGTTTCGATTTCTTACCTAGCTACGGAGACAGACGTCTGCAGGAGTACATATCCTCCTCAGGAGAGTTATGTTGTGATTTGTGTGCAGCTGGCTTTGGCCACCTCATCCTGGCATTAAAAAAAAGTGAACGGGGCTTCCTTGGCCATTGTCATCCTTTTTCCCGGTGGTTCCCAGCAATCCCAACTGCCTGTGAGGTCCTTGGAAGACGGCCCCAGAATAGTCTTGGAGGAGGGAAAGATGCCGTCTGATGGCAAAGCACATGAAATCATCGTGGAGGTCGAGGAAGTCCCATCCGAGGGCCAAAGCAATTCCTTCTCAAGTCAGATTGTTCCAGAAAGGATGCTGGTGAACACAAGCTTCAGCATGGCCTCGTTCATTTCTGACATTGACAGGCCAGACTCCCAGATTTTCGGCAGCCAGAGTGACAAAAAAGGCAAGCAACCATTACAGTTTCCAGCGGCTTTGACTGGATTGTTCTCTCGCCCCTTCAGAGCCCAGAACGTGTGGGCACGCACATGTCTAGTACGTCACGTGAGAACATTCAAGGTAGCAAGACACTGGGGGAAAGTAAGACACTCAGCAGGGAGCAAAGACGGCTTCTGAGTTGCCCACTGGGTTCTTGTAAGACATTGAGCGGGTTCAAAGTTTGACAGATGACCCAAGCATGTTGGGGACCGAGGTTGGGGTCCCTTTGGGAGCCTGTGATGCCTGAAAAGGACTGTCAAGGTCACTTGTGTGCATGGAGCTCTGCCCAGCACTTCCTTTTTGTTATACTTTCAGGTACATTTTATCTTTTCCCCTGACTCCACACCTTGCCATTCCCATGTGTTGGATGAGGAAGCTGAAATTTCAGCAGGGAAATGAAAGGACCGAGCAGATCTGGGACCCAAATGCTTGATTCCCAAGCCTGACACTTAAGTCCATTCTCCCCTCCCCGACTTGGTGAGGGAGCCCCCTCTTATTGCCCAGCTGGCCATGGTTGCACGTCTCAGCCGAGACCTCCCTGCCTCTCTGCTCTGGAGGCCAAACACAAATGTTTTTCTGCCATAACATCCCAGGTGGAAACAAGAACAAAAAGACAAAGACAAATCAAAGGCACCTTGAGGGGTGGGGAGGAGGGACTGGGATGAAGGCAGAAAGAGTACAAGGGACTGAGGTGACGGTGCACTAGCGAAATGGTGGTGGGAACTCCATGGGGACTACAATCGATGTCAAATTTATATAAATACATGAATTTAATAATAATAATAATAATAAAACCAAAAACATCCTAGGTATGAAGTCCAGCTGCAGTCAGTGATTGATGGGAGGGAAATCATCAAAGCACTTTTGTGGGTTTGTAGTCAGAATTCCAGGGCCCATGCTGCCGCCACCGCTGGAAGCCTGTAAGCAGAGACAGGAGTGGAATCTTCAAGGTGCGCTTTATTCAGAAGACCCTCAGTTCTGGGACGATGTGGGTTACCGCCCCAAAGACATGGCTTCAATGAGTCACTGTGAACTGGCTTTTGCTAGCGGGTTAGACAAAGATCGTTGTTCACGGGTGAACAGGCCTCCGTCCTGACCAGGGCCGTGATGTTCAGTCCCCAGGGCTCCTATGTCGCTCCTGGACACCTGGACTCAAGCGCATTCCTGTTTGCTGCAGGATAGTTCTGCCATCTGATAGTTCTAGAATGTGCCCTCCAGGCACTTCTAGGACTGGAAAATTAACCCAGATTAGACAGGCCAGAGCAATGTGTGTGTGTGTGCGCCCCATTTCCCTCCACCCTCCCAGCTCTATCAGGTTGAACCCCTTATTGGAGATTGGAGTTTACCCACCCAGATCGCGGACTGCTCCCCCTCCCCCGCTTCTCCTTTCTTCTCTGTCTACTCCCGTTGCCTCTCAGAAGAGACACAAATTCCTTGTCTTCAGCAATGACTTGGGGCCCCTCTTCTGGGGACTCCCCCTTCACCTCAGTGAAGTCATTAAAAGGAAGAGTTCTGCCTGAATGACTCAGCCAGGGAGCCAGCCTGCTCCCTCCCTCGCTGCCCTGTCCCCCGCCCCCCATGCTGGCTTCTTGTTTCTATTTGCTATCTTTGGAACCACCGCACTGATAAGAGTTTTCTTTCCAGTGTTCTTTTATAGATGCTCTAACTTCACTGTCATATTTTAAAATGCTATTGTTCTGTTAAAGGGGAAAAAAAAAACCTTTGTTTTCTTTTGCAGGACAAAAGCTAATTGCATCCTTGATACCCATGACCTCTAGAGACAGAATCAAAAGCATTAGGAGTCAGCCACAGACCATGGAGGAGAAAAGGACGCTTAGGTACGCACCTAAAGCTCTTCTTTCTAGATTTCAAGCGAAATCCACTCATCGACTTTTTGCCCCATCGCAGAAAGATAAGAAATAAATAAATGCAAGAGACGAGACCATTTTCCTACAGGGGAACCCCAAACAATCTGTAGGTATTCTTCTCTCCTTTCACCTGTAAGGTGGACAATACTTAGTGACCTGCTTCCAAAGCTAAAATACGGACAGAGAGGGAAAGTAACTTTCCAGTGGTGAAACCCTGCCACCACCACCCCGGTAGGTTAGCATCCCAGAAATAAGTCGTGTGATAAGAAGGACATGTTCCCCTTAATGGTACCCTCTTCTAAAACCCAGAACCCCAGTCTAGCCAGAGGAAAGTCAGGCAACTCCAGGTGAGGGGATATACTACAAAATACCTGACTTGTACTCCTTGAAACTCACAAGGTCATTGAAATGGAGGAAAGTCTCAGACTAGAGGGATAACTAACCAGGATAACTAAAATTAAATATAATAGGGTGTCCTGGATGGGATCCTGAAATAGAAAAGAGACACTGGTAGAAAAACCAGTGGAATCAGAATAATTTGGAATTTAGGTAACAGCCGTATACTGATATTGATTTCTTGGTTTTGATACCATGGGAATGGAGGATGCCAGTGGGGAAATTGTCGGTAGTGTGTGGGAATTTGCAACTTTTCCATGCATTTCAAACTATCTAGAAAAGGAAAAGTGAGAGAGAGAGGGATTCTCAGAAAATTTCTAAGCCCAGGGATTCAAAAATAAGAGGGAGGGCTGCCGTAGCCTACCTTCAGCCTTTACCTTTTACAGTTCCTCGGCCTTTTTTTTTTTTTTCTTTTCAATTTGTAAAAGTTGGCAGCAGTTGATAATAAGTAACTTAATGATGTGCTTGTTCTGAGGCTGCAAAGATAGTGTCAATGGCTGGAGAGGGAGCGATTAGTCATAGGTAACTTATAAATGACAGAAAGGATATTGGTCCAATTCAAGAGTAGAGGTTGAGTGGGAGGATGGGAAGGGCTGATAAAGTCCACTTGGGCAGAGCAAGAGGGGGGCTGGGCTGGGCTTTGAAAGACAGTGATGCGGGGTGGGTGCTGGGGTAGACCATGAACGCCAGAGAAAGACCAGAGCAGAGTCGGTGGGGCATGTCCACGGAGGGTGAAGAGACCACCTGCAGCTGGATCTTGCTGGAAACACCCAACCGTTTCCAACAGTGTGTGCCTCCTTCCGCCACAGAGTCAGGCCGGGAACACTTCACAGTAGGATCTATCCCACAGTATGGCTGCCATTTTGTCGGTAGTGGGGGGCTGCCCTGTTCATGAAGGGGGAAGAGCACCATCCCTCGTCTCCACTCACTAGATGTAGTGTCACTCCTCAGCCCAGGTTGACAACCAAAAGTGCCTCCAAATCGTGTCCCATGTCCCAAGGGGCATGCAGTCTCCCCAGGTCAAGAGCCAGGGACCTGAAGGATCTCCCCTGCCGAGCCCCAGTCTTCACTCAGTCCCTCCTCCCTTCCCTGCTCAGTCCATCCCAGCCATGCTGGTCTCCGTATCATTCTGTCCCCCTTGGCCTTCATGTTGATGTTCTCTCTGCATATGCCACCACCTTAGCCGAGCCTTCTGCATGGGCCACCCCCCTAGCTATATCCCTATTTTCCTTTCAAAACTTCCTTCAAATGCCATCCAATTCAGAATTTCCCATCTCCTTACCCATTGCCTTCCTTCTTTCTTCCCACAGTATAAATCACCTTCTAATACACTCTCCTGCTTTCCCATTTTTTTCCCATCATATTTAAGGTTTTTCTTTTCTAACTAGGATGTCAGCTCCGGGGGCAGGGATATGGGTCTCTGCCTGGTAGGTCCTAGGCGCTCAATAAATTTTATCGCAAGGACTGCATTTCGGCCTTTGCCTCTCACTTTCTCCCGCCATTCCCACAGGAAGATGGTTGAGAATGAGAAGAGCAGGCAGTCCCACGGCCTCCTTCAGCTTGGCTGCTGCGCGCAGTGTCTGAGCTCCATTTCGCTGGTGAGCCAGCCCTGATTTCTGTCAGGAAAATGGGCATAACTGGGGCTGAAAATAGGGAGATGGGGATAAAAGGGGCCACATGGGGAAGAGGAAGCTGAAATCTGGGCTGTCCATTGAAAGTCAGAGAAATTGGGTGTGTCTAGAGGAGGGAGCAAGAGGGGTGATGAGAAGATGCTGGACTATCTGGGCAATTGAACCTCTGTGAGTGTCACCTTTAACAATAGACAGATCTGGGAGGTGATAGCTCTCACCTCAGCAGATGGACATGTGGATTAAATGAGAGAACTCTGTTACTAAGTGAAAGAGTATGGTGCCCAGCACCTTGGAATGTTCTAGAAACAGTGACTGTTGGTGTGCTGTGGCTACTACTCAGTAGCTTTTTGTGGAGTGACTGTCAAGCTTGGTGCTCTTTGGTCCAAACCCCAGGGGTACCGGAGATCCAAGAACATCCTGTCAGAAGTGCTCAGTTCCTTCACCCTGTGGCAGAAGACGCTCAAAGTCATCGGTGGCAAGTTTGGAACCAGCGTCCTCTCCTATTTCAACTTTCTGAGGTGGCTTTTGAAATTCAACATTTTCTCATTCATTGTGACCTTCAGCTTCATCATAATCCCCCAGTTTACCCAGGCTGAAAAGAACACCCTCCAGTTCACTGGATTGGAATTTTTCACAGGGGCGGTAAGTCCTCCATTTTCCCAGCCCATGTTGTAGAAAACCTTCAGTCAAACCTTGCCCATCACTGTCCAGACCTCTCACTTTACCTGGGAGCAGGCTGATGGGAGAAGTAGGTATTTAAAATATTGTTCCCCAAAGTAATACACGACATAGTGAAATCCCTTTCTGCACGGTAATAGTTCATGTTGTCTGGAATGTTCTTTTCTGCACACATATGAACCTATGCATCCTTTTTTTTTTTTTCTTAAATCAAAGATGAATTATTCATATACTGCCTACAACTTTTTGCTTTCTACTAATAGGTGGTGGGCATATTGGTGTTCCTAGATCTACCTTTTCTTTCTTTTGCATTTTTCTTTCTACAAAATACTGTGTGCCTTTTGAAAAATGCCTATTAGAGACCAGGCTAAGAGAAAGTCTGTTTTACTGTTCTTCCCTTGTCTCTCTCTCCAGTTCAGAGTGTATCTTTGTCCACTGCTTTTCTTCCTATAGCAAGATGGGCGGATGGAATGATGGATGGAACATATAAATGCATACATACATGAGTAGATATTTAGTAATAGAGCCATAGGTAAGTAGGTAAATAGAAAGATAGACAATAAACATTCTTTTAAAAAAAAATTAAAAGATAGGATACTAAACTTTGGCTTTGCAGCAATTTTTGCTTCCCTCTATATCTTGAGCATTTACAGAGATACACGTTATTCTTTTTAACAGCCATCATTTATTTACCCAGTTTCCTCCAGAGTTGTATAGCCCTGCCTTGAAGTTTATCTTCTTTTTTTTTTTTTTTTTTAAAAAAAAGATTTATTTATGCATTCAAGAACTGGTACAGGCCAGAGGAGGTGTAGGGGGTGAGAGGCATCACCAGAGACAGAGTGGGGAGCAGAACAGGCAGATGGACTGAAACACACTGCTGAGGGGAGCAGCTGGTGAGGCAGAAGAGGTCTGCTGTGCCATGTGGGTCCCCTCCCCGGGTAGCAGCAGGGATTGAACTTGTCGAACTCATGCTGCAGTGACTGCGGTTTGTCCCAAAGTGCATTTCTTAACCCATTGAGCCACCAGGGAAGCCCCGAGTTTATCTTCTTGAAGGGGTTTTGCCATGGAGATTATGAATACCAGGGATGCACAAATGACAGCCAGGGGGCAAACGTGGCTGGCCACCTGTTTTGTTCAGCCTGCAAACTAAGACTGATGTCTACTTTTTCAAATGCTTGAAAACATTTCCAAAGAAGGACATTTTGGGAAGCATGAAAATTACATAAAGTCCGAATGCTGGTGTCTGTCCGTGAAATTCTTTGGGAACATGGCGGGCCTGTTTGTTTTCCTGTCTGTGCAACTTTCCTGCCACCAGGCAGCTGGGAAGAGCTGCGGTGGCAGAGTTGTTGTTCTGTCCAGACAAAGATACTCACTGTTAAGCTCTTTACAGAAAAAGCTTGCTGACCCTTTTAGAGAATATTCAAAGTAAGGTTCACCGCTTTTTCTTTTTTTTTTCCTTTTTCTGTAAAACGAAAGAAACAAAACAACCCTTTCTTGGGATAGACTATATTGAAACAGTTGTAAATTTCTCCTTCATTTTCCTCTTGTTATATTTGTATTGTAGATTTGAGTCCATGTGAAACACTGAAACATTTTACTCACACACAAAAATAAGGAGTAGTAACATCAATGACCACATGTAGATCTTAAAGTGTTAACCATTTGGCCATATTTGATCTTACTGTTTTGAGTAATCATTTTGTACTTATTACAGTTGTTGGGACATTTCACTCAGAATGTCAGTGTGTATCCCTGAAAAATAAAGATGCTTTCCTGTAGCCCCTCTGTCGTTAGCATGTCTGGAAGAGATTAAAAATTAACCTCGTCTAAATTCTATAGATAGGGTATACAGATGTAGATATCCATGAGTAGATAGATAACAGTGGCTCCATAGGTGAGTATGGATTGTGTTCTAATCTTCCCAGTTGTTTCCAAGTGTCTTTGGTAAATCTTTTGTAATTTGCTTGTTCAGATCAGGGAACAATCAAAGACCAAGTAATGCACCCAGCTGCCTTTATCTGGCTTCTGTTCATCTAGACTAATTTCCCCTATCCTGACCCCTACTTTCTTGACACTGTCTTATTGCAGCAAGCAGGCCAGTTGTGTCCATTCCAGTCCTAGTTTCTGCCATCGTCTGCTGTCTGCTTGCTTTCTCATTTGTTCCTCTGGCCATGATTTCCTGTCAATTGAAATGTAGACTTCGAGGCTGAGAGTGTTTCATAATGACTGTCTGGCCTGCTTTTCATCAGGTGTCACTTGCTCACTCCCCGGGGCCATATGGTGATGACTGGGTTCCCCATTATAAAGTCATGTTGGTTTTGGAGAAAATGCCCAGGGCTTCAGTGACCTTCAGGGCTGTTTCCTGGCCAACAGAGTGTTTACAGTGACCAGCGCAAGCTTCCTGCAGATTCAGGAGGCCAGCTGCGCAGATTGTGACATTCATCATTTTCTCAAGAGCTTCGCCTGACATCGGGTTTATGTCCCTTCAGGGCTATTTTGAGGACACAGTGATGTACTACGGCTACTACACCAACTCCACGATCCAGCACGGAGGCAGCGCCTCCTACGACATGCCGCTGGCTTACATCTTCACCATGGGCGTGTGCTTGGTCATCTGCTTTTTCAGTTTGCTTTTCAGGTAGGGAGTGTACGTCCTGATTCTAAGCTCTTTTTGGATCTAGGCAGAATCCAAGAGTCTCAAAAGTTACCTAGGAGACAATTTCTCTATCATTTTCGCATGGTCTGACCACTCCTTATCCTGCAACAGAAAATATGAGTTCAGACAGAAGAAGAGAAAGGGGTCGGTCTGTGTCAAAATACAATTCAATCCATAATGATCTGACTGCCAGTGCAATAATCCCAAGGCAAATGAAACCTTGTCCTACGTTTACGTTCCTGTAACTCGGTGATGGCAAGGTCTGGAAAGGCAGGGTCCCTTTGACTCAGCATTTATTTTGTGCCCAGTGTCAAGAGTTCTTGGACCTTTTCTCAATGAGTCCTAGTGGCTCCATGATAATAACACAACTTACTGCTCCAAATTCCACATTGACACTTGCGGTCAACTGAATAATGATGCCCCAGCCCTCAAAGTCAACCATGTCCTAATCCCTATAACCTGTGACCCTTACCTGGCAAAGGAGACTGTAGATGTGGTTAAGAGTCTCAGAAAGGAAGATTATCTAGGATTATATGAATGGATAATTACGTGTGTCCTGTAAGTGGGAACCAGGAGGGTCAGAGCAGAGAGCGAAAATCTGCTCCCTTGCCAGCTTTGAAGATGTGGGAAGAGGCTGCAAGCCAAGGAATGAGGGAAGCCCATAGAAGCGGGAAAAGGCAAAGGAACAGATTCTCCCTAGACCCTCCAGAAAGAACACAGCTCTTCTGATTTCTGATCTCAGTAAGAGAACAAATGTGTATTGTTTTAAGCCTCTAACTTTGGGGTAATTTGTTACGGCGGCCATAGGAAACTAATACAACACTCATAATAGCCTGTGAGGTGGGTGCTATATCATTATCCCATTATATAGATGAGGGAACTTAGGCTCAGAATACTTAAAATGACAACAATCCCTCAACTGGCAGATCAGGATTGCAAGTCAGGTCTGTCAGGTTCAAAGCCAGTGCTTTAATGATTATATTTGCTGTCCAACTGTTCCTGAAGAACTTGGGGTTACCGCTTACATGCTGTCACCCTTAATGATAGGACTTTCTTTTGTGTTAACCCCTGTACTGCACAGTGCCTAGCCTAATAACGCATGGGTATTTTGTTTCTGCCTTCCCCAGCATGGCTAGATATTTCCGGAACAACTTCATTAATCCCCACATTTACTCCAGAGGAATCGCTAAGCTTATTTTTTGCTGGGACTTCACTGTCACTCATGAAAAAGCTGTAAAGCTAAAACAGAAGAACCTTAGCACTGAGATAAGGGTAAGGCAAGCTTGCTTTATATACCGTCCATCATCAGTCTTCTTCTCTCCCTCTGCATAGCTGTACCTTTTATTAATGTAATAATGAATTATTTGTTTAATGCTCATGAGGTTGGCAAAAAAAATGCCACAAGACCCTAGAAATACTCACAAGGCATCATGCTGGTGATGGTATAGGGAAATGGACATTTTTATAATTGGCACACACTTACTAGATGGGAGTTTAGCAATTTGTATCAAAATCTTCATTCTTCAAGAAACTCCACAACCTCATTGTACTTTCCTGAAGAGTGCAGATGCAGCTGCTAGTCCCATATGTCCTTCCAGGATGGAAAAGGCATTTGATGTGGTGATGGGTGGCTCTTAGACCATTTGAAATCTCCTTGTGGGTCTCCCAAAATCCACGTTCATCGTCAACTTTCCCTTTTCTTTCGCCTGGGGATCTAGGGTTTGTGTCTCTGAGTACATCAAGTATTCACCTGGGACAAGGATCTTCCAAGAGTGAAAAGGGATCTGTGGCTCATTTTGACTTCCTTGTGATTATAGGAGAATCTGTCAGAAATTCTCCAGGAGAATGTCAAGTTAACACTCAACCAGCAGCTGATTCGCTTCTCTGCCCACCTGGCAGCCTGGGTCATCTCTACCGGAGTGGCCGTTGCCTGCTGTACAGCTGTTTATTACCTGGCTGAGAACAACTTACAGGTAACCAGAGAGGCAGGAGCCCCAGGATGCCGAGCACAGAGGGAATCATGGGAAGGCATGGGGGATGGGATGCTCGAGAAGGAGAGTGGTGCAGAGCCTCCTGTTCACACCGGGGTCTGCAGCCAGCAGCCTCAGCATCAGTGGGATGCTTGTTAACAAAGCAGCATCTCAGGTCCCGGGCCTCTCAGACGCAGACCCTGCACCTTTCACAGCGTGCCCAGGTGATGTGTGTGTCCCCATACAATGAGAAGCTTTGGGCTGGGGAAGAGAGGCACTCCGACTGTGGCCTTGTGATCAAGTTCTGCTTTCTTTATTATTATATTCGAATGCCTTCCGCAGCCCCTGGCACAGAGTGAACTTTCCATTAGTATGTGAACTGATGGACTTTGCAATGTGATTTAATCTCCCAGGCTCCAGACTCCTTAACTGTAAAGTGAGAATGATCCTACCTGGATTTGTAGGTGTGTGATCAGGAAAAAAGTCATGGAGAGTCGACCCAGTACCTGGGTACTTTGGGTGATGAAGAAATGTTAGCATTTTTTCATTTTTTGAAAAATATTATGAACCTTGAGGCTAATTCCTGGGTGGCCTGGGCAAAGTACTGTTTTTCCAACAGGTTTCTCTTCTAGAAAATGGAGTATGGCACTAATTATAGCCAGTTCTTTGACCTCTAGAACTGTGGTACAGATTGGTCTGATTACATCATTAAAAAAAATTCCTCAACATAACATCTATCTCCCATGGCATGGTTGATAGATCTTTTATGATCTGACCCCTGCATACATCTCCAGCCTCGACACCCACCATCACTCATATCCTACACCAGCAACCCTATATAGGGGGTTCATAGTTCCTGAACACACCAGGATTTCCCTCTTCTCTAGCTGACAAACAGGCAGTTCATTCTTTACCCTCCTCTTATCTTCATGTACAGGTTCCTCCCCTAGACTTCAGCGTGGGTGTTACTTCCTCCTGGAAGCCTGCTCCCATCACCACCAGCCTGATGAGGCTGTTAGGTGCTCCTGACTCTGCAGGCTTCCCCTGTGGATTCATCACATACAGCACTGAAAATGCTTCTGTTTGTCAGTCGAAGGCAGCCAGGGCCCTGGCCCAGGACCTAGCACATTGCAGGTGCTCAGCCCAGTGGATTGTCAAGTGAAGAGAGGCCGGCAAGAAAACGGGTGTGGGCTTGCAGGAACCGAAGCGTTCGCCATTGGCCATATTAAGTTGGACCCTGAAGGGGGAAGTGGAGTCAGGGTCCTCAGGCGCTTGGCCTAACCTACCTAGCATGGCAGCTCTGCCCACATAGCTGTTGGTGTAAAGATTTTGGAGCCTCTCCTTCACCCCAAAGACTTTCTCCACACCCACAGCAGTGGAGGAGGGTGGGGAGGTGCTGTGGTCCCCACTCAGCGGCAGGCAGGGTCGGCTTTTGGCACAACTCACGGGTCCCGTCCTTTGGCCACTGAGGTTTTGTGGAGGGCCGCCCAGCTGTGTTGTTTAGGGCCAGGCGTTGCCTTAGTTGATTTCATTTAATCCCCATAACGTCTGCAGGGTTCGTGATACTGTCCCCGGCATGCAGATGGGGAGAGGAAGCCAGGGGAGGCTTTGTATCTGGCCCCAGCCGACAGCAAGCAGAGGAGGGGGTCAGCGCTGAGCCCCGGTGACCTTGGCTGCAGAGATACTCACATGAAAACATGTGAGACATGTTTTCAGAGCCTCCCAGAGCTGGATGGACGTGGAGTCAGGTTGGGGGTTGAGAAACAAGGTTATGAGGCACGAGTCCCCTGGAGTCCCTCACACGCAGTGAAAAGCTCATCTTTTTTTATTTGAAAATGAAATCACACTGTCCTGTGTATCAGTAATTCCCAACCTACCATAACCTAGCGCAGCCTCAGAAAGAATCACACATAAAATTTCCCTAAGCAGTCTCATATCCTTCTTTCTTTTTTTTAATTTTACTTGCATGTTATCTCTTAAGAGGGGGCAGAGCTGGAAAGTATTGCTTTCTTCATAAAACAGGCAAAAAAAATAGGACAAGATGATATTAAATTATTACTTTTTGCTTTTGATTCAAGGGCAGATCAGGATCTTCTAGGAGAATGAGCTACACTGTGGCCTTTTGCCCACCCGAGGACACCCACCTGGGGGGCAGCCCGGGTTCCGCTCCCAGGGGCTGGTCCATGGGAACGAAGGGGCACCTCTCCCTGCCTCACATCAAGATGAGGCAGGGGCTCCTCCCCACTTAATACTGCCCCAAAGACAGATAAAGCTTGGTGGAAACGAACACGGCCACCCAGGCGAGGGGAGAGAAGTTCTCAGGGGCCTGATCGCCAGGGCTGTAGCTTCTGCAGACTCAGACTTTGCTGCAGTGGCCGGGGGCTCACTCTCATTTCCCAGAGCTTCAGTAAAGCAAGAAAAGTCACCAGCTGGCTCTTTGCGCTCAAGGCCATTGCCTCTGATAGACTTGAATTCAGGTCTGCCACCTCCTAGCTAGGTGACCCCCGACCAGCACCTTCCCATCTTTGGCCCTCAGTTTGCCCATCAGTTAAGCCTATTCATACCCACCCACGGGGCTGCAGGGGAGGTTAAGTGCAATCACGTAGGTAAGACTTCGCACAGGTAAGTCTCAGTTGAGGAGCACTTCTGGAATCCCCAGCATGGGGCATTTCCTAGTGAGGCAGAGAGGGCTCGGGGCACAGGTGGCAACTGGATGTTCTCCCTCGATTCTCTGCAGTTCCTGAAGGAACACACGAACCCCGGGGCAGTGCTGCTTCTACCTTTCGTGGTGTCTTGCATCAACCTGGCCGTGCCCCGCTTCTACTCCATGTTCCGGCTGGTGGAGCGCTACGAGATCCCGAGGCACGAAGTTTACATCCTCCTGATCCGGTAGGTGTTCTGCAGCAGCCTCCGTTTCCATGGAAGGAATGGGGTGGTCACATCCAAGTATCAAAGAGGTAATTTCCAGAAAGAATTTCAGTAGTAAAACTAATTTTTATGGAGTAGGTGAATAGCCATAAAATCCTAAGAGCTCTGAGAAATGCAGTTACTAAGTATGTCTGCCTTTTGCTCAAAGTAAGGACTTTCCTCTCCCAGCTGCTATCAGCCCTAGGGAGACATCGTTCTCAGTTATGAGATGTATGGGTGTGTAGCTTGTGCACTGAAAGATTCCTGCTTGGAGAACCTTGAGAGGAGACTGGAATTGTCAGTGTTTGCATGAGTCAAACTGTGAGCTCTGCAGGAAGGAAGAGATGCATTTTTGTAATTCTGCCATCCAAATGGGCGTGGCAATTCATGGGGGTGGGGGCGCCTTGTCAATCCCACAAAAGCACTGGAAGTAGGGTCTCCCTGGTGGCACAAGTAGTTAACACTTCACTGTGAAGCAGCCACAGCCACAGCCACAGCCACAGCCACAGCCACAGCCACAGCCACAGCCACAGCCACAGCCACAGTCAAATCTGCATTCCAACCCCGGTCAGGGAGGGGACCCACAGGGCACAGCGGACCTCTCCTGTCTTGCCCACTGCTCCCCTCAGCAGTGTGTTTCAGCAGATCTGCCTGTTCTGCTCCCCACTTTGTCTCTGGTGAATCCTTTCATCCCCCACATCTCTGGCCTGTACCTCAGTTCTTGTATTCACAAAAAAAAAAAAAAAAAAAAAAATTAAAAAAAAAAGAGCACTGGACGTTACCTTAATAGTTTGCTCTACAAAGCACAGGGGACTCCAGTTGTGTCCTCAATGCTGCTTTCTTGACAGCGCCCTGATCACCGGCTTGTGGTGGTGTTTCTACCACTTGTTAGATGGCACTTCCCATCGGCTACCCTGGCTGTGGCTTGCAAGAGGCTGGGGATCTGGTTTTGAAAAAGACCGACCTGGCTCCCTTCCTTCATGGAGCTTAGAGTCCAGCGCTGTGGTTCGCAAACTCCCAGCGTGAACCAGAATTACTGTGTCTGATTTCATAGATCTGGGGTAGGGACTGAAAATTTGCCTTTGTAATTTTGCAACTGATTTTGATGGTGCTGGTATGGGGACCTCTAGTGGCTCACCAATGCTAAAGCCCGGTGAATACCGCCAGATTACTATTTTAGGCAAAATAACTAGATTTAACAGCTCAGGCTATTAAGTCAGATGATTCTTGGTCTGAATCTTTGTTATATCCCTCACAAAGTGTGTCACCTTAGACAAATTATTTTATTTCTCAGACTTTTAGCTTCCTTATCAATAAGACATAAAGTACTATCTATCTGATGACAGAGTTGTAACACTTAAGAAGGCTGATTCAGTAAAGTTCTTGGTGCACCGCCAATGCTCAGCCCCTGAGGAGCAGTATTATGTATATTTACTATTATTACAATCAGATGTGAAGTCAGATAGTTTTAAGAGTGGTATCTGTTAGAATAAATTAGGTTGTACTGTGATAACAAACATTCCCTCTCTCCCAGATCTCACAGGCTTGGAACACAAAGGTATATTTCTTGTTCATGCTGCATGTTCATTTATTTTTTTAAAATAAATTTATTTTATTTTTGCAGAAAAGACCTGGTGTATAGACCAGAGGTGCAGGTGGCTGAGAGGATTCACCAGAGACAGGGTGGGGAGAACAGGCGGATCTCCTGAAATACACTGCTGAGGAGAGCAGTGGGGAGACAGGAGAGGGCTGCTGCACCATATATGAGTTAGCTCCTAGGCTGGGGATCAAACTCAGACCTTGGTGGTGATAGCACTGAGCCTTCACCCTTAGGCCACTAGGAAGCCCCCTGCATGTCCATTGTAGGTTGGCAGGGCTTTTTGCTCACATCTGTGACCAGGGATCCAGGCTGAGAAGGCAGCAACCATGTGGAATATTACTGGTGGCCAGTTCAGAGGGAACACAGTACGTTCTGCAGGTTCTCCCCTGCACTCACATGGCATTTAAATGCTTCAGCCTGGTAGTGTCACAAGGTGACACACACCTCTTCTGCTCACCTAGCCAGAGGGCTCCACTCAAACCACAGGGGAGGAAAGATTTTCATTCTTACCATGTGCTCAAAAGAAAATGCTGGTTGAACAGCACTGATGGTTGCCAGGGAAGTTGTGAGAGTTGTTTCTCTTCTGTTATTTAGAAACATCTTCCTGAAAATATCAATCATCGGAATTCTTTGTTACTATTGGCTCAATGTTGTGGCCCCAGCTGGAGAACAGGTGAGATTTCTGTGTTCTTCTGCCTGCACTTTGGTGTCTTACCTTTTGAACCCCAGGAAAGAAGTATCTCAACTTTCTGCTCATGATATCAAAGCAAATATCATGTTATTCTTTCATCTGTCCATGCGTCCATCCATCCGTCCATGTGTCCATCCTTGGACTGTGTACCTAAACCTTCCCCTCCCTCCTTGAGTCAAATCTAAAAGCTCCCACTCCCTCTGCTAAGAGTACTGCCTTCTGTGAACCCATCACCGATTCAACCTTCCAGTTTGTGCTAGCATGCTAATCCTTCACATTACTTTTTTTTAAAATTTTTTTTATTAAAATATTTTAAAATTTACATATACTTGCCATTAATTGTAATCCCCATGTATTCCCCATCACCATCTCACCAGTG